>CM060957.1:18259630-18637130 GCA_030765055.1 Mantis religiosa
ATGATAATAACTTTTTACCGTCATAATTTTTCGCACTAAAATTTAATCTTATAATATTCTGTTAGCTTAATGTGAAGCAAACACGCCGTAGTAGTTTCATTACCGGTACTCTTGGTTCCCGCCTGTGAGAACCAGGCAAGTTCAGACATGTTCAGTATCACCTACCGCTGCAATGGAGGTAACACGCGAGGAACAATATGCGGCTTTAAAATTCTGCTTTCGTCTCAACAAATCTTCAGTTGAGGCCTATACAATGTTACAGGAGGCCTATGGAGAGTCTGTTCTTCCCTACAGCACAGCTCGAAGGTGGTTTAAAATGTTTAAAGAGCGGAGACAATCAATTTCAAAGGAAGTTGGATCCGGTGCTCCAGTTACTGCTCTTACGGAAGAAAACATCAACACTGCTGCTGCCATTGTGAGAGAGGATCGACGAATTACCTTAAGATCACTTTCTGAAATACTGAACAATTCATTGGGTGCCACCCACACGTTGCTGACAGAAACATTACACATGAGACGTGTTTGTGCGCGATGGGTTCCAAGACTGTTGATTCCCGAACAAAAGAACATTCGCATGCAGGTCTGTATGCAGTTAAAGTTGATGTTAGAGGAAGATCCGGAGCTTCTTTCAAACGTAATCACTGCTGATGGAACTTGGCTACATCATTTTGATCCTGAGAGCAAACAGCGAAGCTCAGTATGGAAATCTCCTTCATCACCAAACCCCAAAAAGCAAAAGTGGTTGCTTCTGCTGGGAAAGTTATGGTCATATTGTTCTTTGATATTCATGGAATGGTTTATCAGCATGTTGTATCTGCACACACATCAGTAACTGGACAATACTACAGGGATGTCCTGAAAACATTGCAAGTCCATACCAGGCGCAAAAGACCACATTTACGTGAAACAGGCTGGATGCTGCACCACGATAATGCGCGGCCGCATATTGCCAATGTTGTTGCTAAATATCTTGCAAAAATTCAAGGCAAGTACATCCCTCACCCTCCCTATAGTCCGGATTTAGCCCCATGTGACTTTTTTTCCATTCCCTAACTTGAAGAAACGCCTTCGCGGGAGGCATTATCCATCATCAGAAGCAGTGGTGAAGGCTGCGGAGACGATTTTGAAGGATCTCTCAAAAATGGTTTGCAGCATGTCTTTGAAGACTGGCAGAAACGCTGGGACAAGTGCATCGTATTCAGGGGAGACATTTTGAGAAGGACCATCAAAATTATGAGGATGAGTAAAGGCACGTTGTCAAAAGCATTGTGATCATTCTTTATTGAACAGCATAAGCATATTTTCGACATTACGAGGCAAGTGTTTCGCACTACATATTTTGTAGCGAAATATAACAAAATATATTGCGATTTTTCTAACCTTCTGAGTTTGGAAATTGAAAATGGACAGGACATGGGCAAAACACTACACAGCAAACTCAGTTGTATCAACTCTTTCTGTATGTCATCTCTCATCACTGTTGTTTGACTATTAACGGACCTCCAGTACACATGTGGAACCCAGAGAATTACATAAAAGAATGGAGAAAGGTCATGGGTATGCTGAAGACAACCAAAGCAGGAAGGCGAATCTAAAATTGCAGCATTCCGATTGGTTCTCCAGCGTCTGGAAATGTTTTTATATTAGTCCCCCCACTTTTTTGTTAGAAACACGGCCCTGTCCTTCTCTCACTAAGAACTAATACAACGTCCGCTTCTATGAAAGAGAATTCATGACTTTGTGGAGTATTGTTGATTCTTCTGATATTTTAATTATTTTACATTACTTTCATAGATAATAACTACAGGTATGAGTATTATATCCATATGAGTTGCGTTTCAAAATGAAAGCACTGTCAACGAGGTACGTATGTCATTATCAGTGCACTTCAAAACAAAATGGTTGCTTGTACAGTAATGCTCGTTGTGCCATCTCTCTCCAGTGCAATGAATATTATATAGTCATCATGTATGAAACATTAGACGCATTGCAGCAATCCCATAATGTACAGCAGTGCAGCTATAACGCTAAACAGAGTGACGTTTGTATTAATTAGCTAAACATTCAAATGTTGTTACCAACATCCTAAATATTTCAAAATGTAAACAACCTAACTTGGTCCTGTACAACATTTCACTTCCTATTCCAAAATACTTGAACTTTCCACTGAACTATAGTGACTACAGAACGATATTGTATGTAGTTTTATGTTTCACTAAAAGCTATTCTAACCTCAAAATCAGAGTTTTACAAAGCGTAGTGAATTGGCATATTTTAGAACTCTGTGATGTGTCTATTTATCTCACTTATCTCTAATATAGTTTCTACCTCTTACCTCTAACATCTGCTCCCATATTGTTGTCCAGTTACGCTCCTAGTTATAGAGTAGATGATGGGAAACCTGACATCAAGTTGTATGATGCGTGTGTCTCTTATGTGACAGAAGCAAATTTTGTGGGAGTATGGGTAGAACGGCATTTAGACTGGGAAGCACACGTAAAGAATCTAGTAATAAGTTAAATAAATTCTACTTCTCGTTAAGAGTAATAAAAATGAGTTGAATGCAAGTGACATGAGATCCTTGTATTTTGCATATGCAGAAAGTCTAATGAGGTATGACATTATATTCTTGGGGGAAAATAGAGACAGTCACTTGGTTTTTAAAGTACAAAAAAGGAAAAAAAAAAAAATATGACTCCTGCAGCAACTTCTTTAAGGAATTGAAAATCTTGACTCTGCTCAGTCAGTATATATACTGTTTGCTATGTTAAACAAAACAAAATCTTGAAAATGTCACCACAAACCAGAGGTAACACAGACTTAAGAACAATAACACATAGAACTACACTTTATTCCAAAGGAGTTAGATATTCAGCAGTCACTCTGTATAATAAACTACTGGCCAATCTAAAAAAAAAAAAAAAAAAAAAAACAACAACATAAAATCCATGTGATGTTTCAAGCTATCGCTGAAACAAATTTTATTAAGTGATTCATATTATGACGTAAGTGAATTTCTAGATACACTGAAGCTGGCCTAATAAATGTATATATATTTTTGATACCATTTTAAATGCTGTAGCTGTAGAGCCATGCAACTGTATATATATGAGTTCATGCTTAGATCTTATTAATTACACTTGATGCAATTTATTTTTTATACTTTATATTATTTTTATTGTAAATATTTGTATTGACGTAACCAATGTCATTGTATTGACTTAATGGATGAATAAAACTACCACTACTATTACTACTGCTGCTGCTACTACTACTACTACTACTACTACTACTACTACTACTACTACTACTACTACTACTACTACTACTACTACTACTACTACTACTACTACTACTACTCCAGGACTAAGTCCCTCACTGGTTCACTGGGGGTTGTGCTATTAAGACAAACGGTGGCATTTTTGTAGGGAGCTTTTATTTTTTATTATTATTGTTTTTTATGATGAGGAATTTGGAATAGAGAGGGGATGTGTTTAGGTTTGGTGGAGGAGAAACCTAAGACGCTTGTATCGTCCCCCAGGGTTGATATCCTATTCCAGATCGCGAATAAGGGCGTTGAAATTATGGGAAAGAGAGTCGACAAATTTTTGAGAGAGGGAAAGCATGTATTCAGCTAAGAGGGGAAAGGATAGGTCGCGGTGAATGTTTCTGTTTGAAATGTACCAATCGGCATTGACTGCGGTACGGAAAAATCTGTTTTGGAGGGCTTGGAGGTGTTAGGTGATTTTTGGTGGCAGTGGCCCAGACTGGGCAGGCGTAGGTGACGGCGGGACGAAGGACTTGCTTGTACAGAAGTTTGTTGGATAGGAATATGACGGAGTTTCTGTGGTAGAGCGGGTATAGAAGTGCCATCCTGCGAGCAACCTTGTTGTACAGGTCTGCGATGTGAGCTTTCCAGGTCAGCTTCTGGTCCAGCGTGACGCTTAGGTATTTTGCGCAAGTCGATCATTGGACGTAACCACCGACAATCCGAGGCTCTGGAACATCGGCCTCTAAAGGCCACGTAAACGTTACTGCTGGTGACTTGCTGGGATTTACTGTGAGGCGCCAAGTATTAAACCAGGTTGTCAGGTTGTCCGCATAGACCTGCAGCCTGCGTACAGCAACTTGGTGGCATGTGGAGGCGGTTGTTATAGCAGTATTGTCAGCAAACTGGTACAACGTACAGCCTTGGTAGGAGGGTAGGGTATTGATGAATATGAGGAAGAGCAGGGGTCCAAGGACACTTTTTTTGAGGATCCCCCTCATGGATGGGATGGGAGGATGAGGAAGTGTCATCTTTTGTGAAACTAAAAGAACGGTTCTGTAGGTAGGAATGGATTAGATGGATGTTGGGAAGTGGTAGTGGATGAAGCGGTGAAGGAGGCCTTCGTGCCACACAGTGTCGAAGGTGCGGGTGAGGTCACTGAACAAGGTGATGACAAAATGCCGGTTGTTGAAGCCTTTTATGATTTCGTCGAGAAGACGAAGAAGTTGATGCACTGTGGAATGTTTCAGACGAAATCCAAATTGCTCCTCGCGAAGGATTGACCGCGCAGAGAGACTTTGCTGAAGCCTAGCTTAAATGACCTTTTCAAAGGTTGCTGAGTGTCAGCAGTAGGCTGATAGGTCGATGAGCTTCTGGAGTGGAGGTATCTTTCCCAGGTTTGGGGAGGGTGATAATCTTGGCATGCTTCCAGGCACTAGGGAAGTATGCCAGACGAGGTGCACAATGCGCTGTAGCCAGTTTGGAGGAAGAGCTTTTAGAGTGGCGTAGGGGATGTTGTCATAGCCCGTGGCTTTGAAAGGTGGCACAGAGGAAAGGAGGGTAGTAACTTCAGCAAGGGATGTCTGAGGTATTGTAGCAGAGTCAGAGGGTACGGATAGGAAGAGAGAGAGAGAGACGTCAATAGTTATCTGCTGAACATGGTCCTGGTTGCAGGTGTTGGCGGAGTGGAAGGTTGCTTCGAGGAAGGCGCCAATGAGCTCCACTTTCTTTCGGATGAATTGAGCCAGAATAGGTCCTTGGTGCTGGGGTTTGTCCTGTGTTGGAAGGCGTAACAGGACCTTGGATAGGCGCCAGAGGGATTGGTCTTCTGTGCTAAGCGTGCTAAGGCGGTTCTTCCAGTCGTCGTTGAGGTGGTCAGCTAGTTCCAATTGCAGACGGGGGCCATGGGGGAACCAGTATGCTGGGCTCTGCGTCTTGCCGTGTTCTTGGCAGCTATAAGTTCCCAAAGATGTCCGGGAAGCTTCCGAGCTGCCTGTGTGTGATGACGGGCAGTGGTTGTTGCCTCTGCAATGGCCGTGGTGATAGTCGTAAGCTGGGAGATAAGAGCATCACCTTCCGCTATAGTAGAACAAGGATCCAAATCAGCAGTCTGGGCAGCCATGATCTAGGTATATTCCCGCCAGTTGGTGCGACGAGAGTTGGGAAATATGCGTTTGGCCTTGAGAGTGGGACGGGATTGGAATAGCAACAGGAGGGGGTAGTGATCTGAGGATAATTCCGGAAGGGAGTAGATATAGGGGTGGTGACGGATGTGCTTGACAATGGTTATGTCAAGCCAGTCTGGCGGACGGTGATGGTGGGAGATGAAGAAGAGAGAACTGTGAAATTGTTAGTTTAAACATATTGTGGAAGGAAGGCACCGCGGTGATTAAGAACGGATGAGTTCCAAGCTGGGCTCTTGGCATTGTAGTCGCCCATGGCAATGGTGGTCAAGTTGGATGTAAATATGAAGTCAAGCTCTCTGGATGATATTGATGTAAACAGAGAAGAGCCGGACGGGCCCTCTGTTGGTCTCGATCTGGATGTCTGTGGTCTCCAGAGGTGGAGCGGGAGTGGTCAGTAGCTGATGGTGCCGGCGGCTACGATTCAAGTAAATGGCGGTGCCCCCATAGCCGTCTGCCCTGTCTGTGTGGTAGCATACCATTCCTGGTATGCGGGCTTTGATGGAAGACGTCAGATGCGTCTCCTGCACTAGTAGAATCTGAATACCTTTAACGGCGAGGAAGTTGGTAATCTCCGCTGGCTTATTCCGAAGACCGTTGACATTATAGTCTGTTTAGTTAACGCATGTGCAGTTCCGAGTCAAAGGAACCTGAGCCGCCAGCCCACTAATGACCGTCATAAATCTATCTCCACACTTCAGAAATGGAACACTGTCGTTGAGGACCAATAGCAACCCTGATTTTCTCGAAGTGACAGACGCATGTCTACTCCACGTGGAGTCTCAGTTGCCAAAATTCCAACTTCTAGTTGATCTATTTCATTACGTGCAGAAATTCGTTGTGTGTCACAATGTGGAGACCGTGGGAGGGAAATGTAGTGGTAAATGCAAATGAAGTAGTAGATAACTTTCAGTCACGTGAAAATCATCAAAGTCAATAACTGGGCCGAGTTACATTATTGGAAAAGCCTCAAAAAACAAAGTTTCAACGGGAACTGTTTCTAAGCAAATTCAAGCGCTTGTTTTGAAGACATGTACATACGTGCTGACAAATAATCTTGGTAAGGGGTCATGCAATGAACCTGATGATAAATTCTGGGTATTCACAGAAATACAGTAAGAAATATTGTGACGAAAGAAATACCAAAGACGCCGATCAAGTGTGAAAACAAAAGAAAACGTTTGTCTAAAGTAGGTAATTTCACGTGCGATTTAATTCGTCGAGAAATTTATAGATTCTATTCAAAAGAGAGAGCGTCTACCTTAGCTGAATTGGTTGCACATTTGCAAGAAATTTGTGATTTCCCTTATGGGCACTGCACTTTGCGCGGTCTCCTAAAGGAGCTGGGCTTCAAATACCGCACTTTGAATAAGGCAAGGGTTATTATGGAATCCAGTAGACTTGTAGCTTGGCGATATATATATATATATATATATATATATATATATATATATATATATATATATATATATATATATTTGTCGAAACTAAGGAAGTTTCGCAGTAATGGACATAAGATTATTTATTTAGACGAAAACTCGTACGATACTCATGACGTACCGAGAAAGGTGGCAACCTTGCAGAACGGTCTGGGTGAAGGAGGGTCGGAGGTTGTAAAACGATTATAAGGATTCGTCAAAGGCAGAAGCCGACGTGCACTCGCGTTAAATAAACAGACTTTACAGCTGTAGATCTGGAGGGAGAGGAAATTAGTGTCAATGCCATGTCCAGCAGCCATGATGTGGCATAACATTCAAAACGGCATGAACAAACATGGTGTAAGGATGTATGTCATTTGGTCAAGATTCAGCCAAGTAGGCGGCGAATGCAGGTTGTAGGGTTTACTGCATGGTCTAAGCTGCACTGGAGATAGTAGAGAGTGAAAGATTAGTGGTAGGTTCGGGAGGAGGCTTGGATGAGGGGTGAAGAGGAGGGCTGTAATGTTGGGGATGCTGCTGACGACGTTGCTGGAGTCTCAGCTGGACGGAGGATGGCTGTCGAGTAGGAGTCTCGGAGGATTGTGCTTGTGCGGGGGAAGGTGTTGGTGGTTAGGGCTGTGGGTGCTGTAGGTCCGCAGATGGACTGGTTGGAGAGGAGTTTTCTTCTACAGGGGTGTTGGCGAAGGCAACCGCGTAGTTGATCGGCTGTCGTGGAGTTATAGAGTAGAGTAGATTGCAAACCTTTTGGAGGAGACACTTTTAAGTACGAGGGCTGTTCAATAAAGAATGATCATAATTTTGTTACCGTGTTAATTTTTCGCATTAAAATTCAATCCTATTATATTCTGTTGGCTTAATGTGAAACAAACACGCCGTAGTAGTTTCATTGTTGGTACTCCTGGTTCCCGCCTGTGAGAACCAGGTAAGTTCAGACATGTTCAGTATCGCCTACCGCTGTAATGGAGGTAACATGCAGTTAAAGTTGATGTTAGAGGAAGATCCGGAGTTTCTTTCAAACGTAATCACTGCTGATGAAACTTGGCTACATCATTTTGATCCTGAGAGCAAACAGCAAAGCTCAGTGTGGAGCTCCTTCATCACCAACCCCCCAAAAAGCAAAAGTGGTTGCTTCTGTTGGGAAAGTTATGGTCATCTCATTCTTTGATATTCATGCAATGGTTTATCGGCATGTTGTACCTGCACACACATCAGTAACTGGACAATATTACACGGATGTCCTGAAAACATTGCAAGTCTGTATCAGGCGCAAAAGACCACATTTTCGTGAAGCAGGCTGGATACTGCACCTAGATAATGCGCGGCCGCATACTACTAATGTTGTTGCTGAATATCTTACAAACATCAACGTGATGTGCATCCCTCACCCTCCCTATAGTCCGGATTTAGCCCCATATGACTTTTTTATTCCCTAAGATGAAGAAACGTCTTCGTGGGAGGCATTATCCATTATCAGAAGCAGTGGTGAAGGCTGCGGAGGCGATTTTGAAGGATCTCTCAAAAATGGTTTCCAGCATGTCTTTGAAGACTGACAAAAAAGCTGGGACAAGTGCATCGCATTCAAGGGAGACTATGTTGAGAAGGACCATCAAAATTATGAGGATGAGTAAAGGTACGTTGTCAAAAAAAAAAAAAAGATAATTTTTTATTGAACAGCCCTCGAATATTGCTTACTCTTTTTAACAATATTGACAAAGTCGCTCTGAAATGCTTGATTACAGCGGAAGCTTCACCGCGCATTTGGGTTCGATACCTTATCAACCGGAAATCATGTTATAACAGGTTAATAACAATTTAACTTATTGTATGCATTTTTTGTTTAGAATACTTAAAGCCTGTAAAAATAAGTTATATCATATTTTATGTATGTTTAGGTAACTAAACGTGTGTATACTATTTTAGTTAATTGATGGAAATTAATCATTTCTTCACACTAGCTGTATATAGGCTAAAGTCTTTGATAGATAGAGTCAACATGAAAAATTCAATGCCATGGCCGGGATTTGAACCGCGGATCTCCTGGTTTCCGTCCAGTCGCTCTAACCCATTGAACTACCATGGCCAACATGCCGTCCTGACATTAAATTCTCCATTTGACTCGGTAAACCACTAGGGGCTCTCGCATTCAAGAGACGGCACGTTGGTCATGATAGCTTATTTTCATGTATTTGATGATTAACAGAATAGGTTTTACCTAACTCCGACGTCCGCTAATAGACAAAGGCAGCTCACAATTTTAAAGAAATGATTGTTGAACGGTTTCCTGGCCTGGCTCACTGTAAACGACAAAACTGATCAAACACAGAAGCTGAATATTCTTACTTTTCTAATTAAAGTTGTTAGGAAGGGCGTCTGTCACAAACAAGTCTATTTTGACGTAAAGCAAAGTACTTGTGGGACAAAACAAAACAAAAAATCACAGACACATTCATTATTTTCAGAGCTATTTATTTTCATTTAACACCACTCAGTTTTAAAGTTGGTAAAACAAATAGGAACAGCTCTTGTTTGTTTTCCAGCATCGAATTGCACTACAGCGCTGCCAACGTCAAACACAGAGCATCTCTTTTCACTCCCATAAACACGTATTACCAGAGTTATACATTCCCAGTTTTTTTTTTTTTTTGTTTGTTTCGGAGCGCGCACTGCAAATTATCCCTGCTGAATATTTCAGGCCGGCTCCAAAGGATGCATGGCTAGCGCTCTGTCTCTACATTTAATTAAATTAACTTTGAATGTTTAGCTAAAGTGCTTCTGAAGCCACATAAATTCATTCCTCCATTCCGACCAGATGCCCGCCCTCCTACAAATAATAACAATACTACAACTACTACTACTAGTAACGTACTACAGCGGAAGGGTTGGCAAGCTTTTTTTTTTATCTTGTGTTATGAAGTTGGTACAAGCCGGGCTATAGTCACTTGTTAACAAATTCGTTATGTCCTTGTTTACTTTGCGAACTAGCAGAACGCCTGTACATTGCTGTGTTAGAGGTGCAATTTTTATTTTTATTTTTCGCGTGGGGATAAAAATACTGTTGCAAGCATTACGACTTAATTTCCCTTCAGTTCTATAACTCTTCATTAGCCACATTGTTGTGACTTTCATCATTTGGTTTAAGGCGATGTTCTTGTAATAACCCTAACTCTGTTTGCACTTACACAAAGTGACGATGTGACTCGCGCGGAGGAACCTCGTTACTTTAAAAGTCCTATCGCACCTAACTTCATTATCCCCGAACAAAACCCCAAACGTCAGGAACCTCTACCGCGGGAATCGAACCCATAACGCCTCGAATACGATCAAAGACGCTACCGCTTGAGACAACGCGCTCAGAATTGAATGTGTCGTTATTCGCTTTTTATGTATTGGCCACAGAAAGAATGTAATTTCAAAGACATCACAAAACAACCAACTGTTTAAAACATTTAACTATCACTTAAAGTCTACTGTATTCCCTTGTAACTACAATAAGATAATGTTTATCTTGAAGTAGATAGAGTAATAAGTGTTTGTACAAGAGTAGAGAAAGTCATGTATATAAAACATTTGACTATCACTTAAAGTCTACTGTATTTCCTTATAACTACAATAAGACAATGTTTATCTTGAAGTAGATAGAGCAATAAGTGTTTGTAGAAGAGTAGAGAAGGTCATGTATATAAAACATTTGACTATCACCTAAAGTCTACTGTATTCCCTTGTAACTACAATAAGATAATGTTTATCTTGAAGTAGATAAAGCAATAAGCGTTTGTACAAGAGTAGAGAAAGTCATGTATATAAAACATTTGACTATCACTTAAAGTCTACTGTATTCCCTTGTAACTACAATAAGATAATGTTTATCTTGAAGTAGATAGAGCAATAAGTGTTTGTACAAGAGTAGAGAAAGTCATGTATATAAAACATTTGACTATCACTTAAAGTCTACTGTATTCCCTTGTAACTACAATAAGATAATATTTATCTTGAAGTAGATAGAGCAATAAGTGTTTGTACAAGAGTAGAGAAAGTCATGTATATAAAACATTTGACTATCACTTAAAGTCTACTGTATTCCCTTGTAACTACAATAAGATAATGTTTATCTTGAAGTAGATAGAATAATGAGTGTTTGCACAACAGTAGAGAAAGAACTAAGGCTACTCTTCAGTATCCATTCTTTTGTATAGTCACACGTAGGTCCAGTATCGAGGCGTGACTTTCAAAGCGATGGAAGCTCCAAATAATAATTTTCATTAAAATAAGAGAATAATGACTCAAAGAACTAAGGCTACCCTTCAGTACTCTTTCTATTGTACAGTCACACGTAGTTCCAGTGGCGAGGCGTGACTTTCAAGTACGGCCACGCCGTGGCTCAGTGGTTAGACCGCGTGGCTCTCACCAAGGCGGCCCGGGTTCGATCCCAGGCGACCACAAAGTGAGATTTGTGGTGGACAACACGGCGCTGGGGCGGGTTTTCTCCGGGACCTCCGGTTTCCCCCGCCATCTCATTCCACCAGTGCTCCATCTTCATCTCATGTATCATCAGTGTCATCGCCTGCGGTGCCATATGTAGTAAAAGCGGGCGTTAAACACTACACATTTTCGTGACCTTCAAAGTGAGGAAAGCACCAAATAATTTTCATTAAAATAAGAGAGAATAATGACTCAAAGAACTAAGGCTACTCTTCAGTACACTTTCTAATGTAGTCACAGGTAGGTCCAGTAGCGAGGCGTGACTTTCAAAGCGAGGGAAGTTCTAAATAACAATTTTCATTAAAATAAGAGAGAATAATGACTCAGAGAACCAAGGCTACTCTTCAGTACTCTTTCTTTTGTACAGTCACCCGTATGTCAAGTAGCGAGGTGTGACTAGCAAAGCGAGGAAACCTCCAAATAATAATTTTCATTAAAATAAGAGAAAATAATGACTCAAAGAACTAAGGCTACTCTTCAGTACTCTTTCTATTGTACAGTCACACGTAGGTCCAGTAGCGAGGCGTAACTTTCAAAGGGAGTGAAGCTCTAAATAATAATTTTCATTAAAATAAGAGAGAATAATGACTCAAAGAACTAAGGCTACTCTTTAGTACTCTTTCTGTTGTACAGTCACACGTAGGTCCAGTAGCAAACTCGACTTTCAAAGCGAGGGAAGCTCCAAATAACAATTTTCATTAAAATAAGAGAGAATAATGACTCTAAAAACTAAGTCTACTCTTCAGCATTCTTTCTATTGTACAGTAACACGTAGGTCCTTCTTGCATTGCAAGACTGCTCATTGTACAAGCATATTCCTGCTTCCCCTCTCCATTCAGACGTTCCAAATTTTCGCGTACACCACGTGAACTGTTAGTCTAAAATGGAAAAAAAAAAAGTATGCAATTCACACACTTTTGGGAATAACTTAAAACTTCACAAGAATTTCCTATGTACGTACAGTACCAATCTACGTAAAATATGCCCGCCTCAATAGCGTGGTGGTAGCATGTCTGCCGCACGTTCAAGAGGTCACGAGTTCGAATCTCGGTAAGGTTTTCTGGGGTTTTCCCTTATCCTTAAAGACGAATGTCGGGTAGCTCTAAGCTACATGGACCTCGGACTCATTTAGGCGTCATTTTAGCAGTTTCATTCATCGTCCGATATGACTTAACGTTGGAGGACGTAAATTACAAAAAAAAAAAAAAAAAAAAAAAAAAAAAGAAGTACTATTACTAAGTTAGTTAGTTACTAACACTCCCCACATGGCAACCTTGGCCTTCGGGGTAACCTCACCCCACCAAGTGATGACCGGACCCATTTCTCAGGTGGAGGCACCCAGAGGGCGGTGTCCATTACCTCCGATGATAGGGTGATAGTGAAGATGGCGGCGGGGTGAGAGGACCTACAGTTTTTACCGTGGACTCCGAACCACGTTGGGCATAGGGGATACTTCACGTGTGCTAGACAGAGGTGAAGGCGTGGATAGGGCCGACTTAAAATCGCCAACCCCAGAGCCGGGAATCGAACTCGGGACCCTTAGAACGGGAGCCGCGAACGAAACCACCGCGCTACCCCGGCGCCCAGTACCATTACTAATGCTATTGAAATATACTTACAGTTGTATTTAGTAGTTTCATTGTCGGTACTACTGGTTCCCGCCTGTGAGAACCAGGAAAGTTCAGACATGTTCAGTTTCGCCTACCGCTGTAATGGAGGTAACACGCGAGGAACAATATGCGGCTTTGAAGTTCTGCTTTCATCTCAACAAATCTTCAGCTGACATCAGCAATCTTCACGTGACAAAATCTGTCAGTGCTTCCTAACTATCGAAGAATCGCGATTTCTTCCGGAAGCCTACGAAGCATGGTATTCAAGGTTAGGAATGCGTAAATACAGAAATATTCAGTATTGAATGATCCCTCGGAGCTGACCACTAGAATCTAAGCAACGTCAAATTGTTTGCAGCTGCGCGAATGTTCTCAATAGATTTTGGAAATGTACCCAGAATAAATAAAATTTTGTTTGCATGAAGTTTCATTTCTTCTCTTTCTGCTAAAGTTCTTGGGGAAGCGAAGATTCCAGTGCTTCAGTGCGAATTTCACCACTATGCTTTATATATATTGTCACGGCAACAGGCATAAAAGTTTCGGCACAAATAAGATAACAGTCGGCGGACAAAGTTTCATGGTAATAATGTGCCTTGTTAAACAAGCAACAAACGCCGGCAAGCAGAGATAACTGAGGTAAAGGACTTGCCGGCATAGATTAAGTTACGCTTCTGGAATGTGATAGAATATTTGTTTTCTTTATTCTTCCGGAAATTTATGGACTGATAGAGATTGCTCGAGTTCTGGTTTATTTTAGAACAATCTAGAATTAGAATTAGGTATTTAAGGACGTGACGGCTCGTAAAGTGAGTAGTTGTAAACAGAGTGAGTAAGCAGAGAAAACAGCTGAGAGTGTTGTTGTAAAGACAGTTGTGAAACGAGAGACAGCTGGAAGTGTTATTGTAACGAGAGCTAATGATGTAATCTGCTGTCACTGTTATTGGCATCGACCTTGGTAGACTGATGTACGTAACGAAATGCTGCTGTAATCTATGAGTATTTCTACGAAAACAAAGGTGATTTTTAATTTCTGCATCTCGGCCTTTTAATTCTACGGACCCACAGAGTTACAATATGTAGATATACATATATAATCTTATATTGGCTATCAATAGCTTGTGAAGTCCTCTCCAATTAATAATTATTTTGTATGACTTGTAAAGGGTATAAAACATACAGACGTTATTGCCAGTTTACATAAAAATTCTCTTTTTGTAGCAGTAACTATGTCCGAGATACCGTTACTGATCATGCAAAGAGAAGAGAATTTCTAGGTCATCACATCCCATCACTTATAAATTTGTTAAAAGCATATAATTGAATATTTTATGAAAGTCACTGTACAATATATACGCTCCATTCCCTCTTAATGATAAGCTGGCTGCGTGTTTATTGCAATGTTATACCCTATTTGCATTTTCCACTTTATCACTATTGTCTACTCGTGTAATAGCGTTTCTGCTCTGAAACTAACACTTACTTTCAATGCTTATGTTCGGATTTAGCAACACCGTGGCATTAAACAAGCTGAGAAGCTCGCAAAAACATTTACGCGAGGGCCTGGAAGCAAAGAGTATATATATTAGTGAGCCAGCACCATCTAGTGGCGTCTGAACAGGAACGCACCGCCTTCTCGTATCGGTGAATAATGCAGTAGGTTAGGAAGGTTGCAACTCCCAGTGGATCCATTCGCTATGAATATGGCTAAGAAACCCGTTCCATCAAGGTTTGTGGTTACATATGGCCACAAAACGGTCTTACACAGGTATTATAAGCTTGTACATTTGTTGTGAGATACAGGCGCGTTCGACAGGATGTGTTAAAACTGTTTGAGGTTAGATATAACTACAAAACTGTCTTACACAGCTATTATAAGCTTGTACATATTTTATTGTAAGGTGTCTTGGAGTGTGGTAATAGGCAGTAATACTAAAAATATGTGATAAAACAGTTGAATCAAACTTTGAGGTTATATGTGGCTTTCAGACCGTTAAACATGATTATAATACATAATAAACATTATAGGGAGCATCAAAACTAAAAATAGTGTTGGCTACGATAACATCCCAATAAAACTAATAAAAGTTTGCAAAGAATCCATAGCTAGTCCTAGTGGACATTATTAACTCAATACTCAATTTTCCCCGATAGTCTCAAAGTAGCTAAAGTTATTCTAGTATTCAAGAAAAAAAATAGAGATGGGCAATTATAGGCCTATTTCCGTATTACCCTCTTTAGCCAAGGTGGTGGAAAAAGTAATTTATTCTAGAATCGTTACTTTCCTTGACAGCTTTCATCTCATATCAGACTGCCAAAATAGATTTGTCCATGGAAAATCTACCATATCCGCAGCTTCAACATTTGAGTACATAATTGATAGAATTAATGCGGGCAATTTTGCAGCTGGGTTAAATTAGATCAAAAGCTTTAGATTGTGTCGATACAAAAATTCTATTAAATAAACTTGAACGTATTGGACTCAGAGGTCTAAGTAATAACCTGAGACAATCCTGCATGACTAACAGAACACAATATGTACAACTGAAATGTAAACAAGGTGACTATTTCAAAACCTGTAGAGGTACAGTCTGGCGTGCCCGAGGGGTCTATTTTGGGACCTTTATTGTTTATTCTGTATATTAATGACATAAAATCTGTGGTACAGGGTAATTCAACTTTAAGTTTGTATGCAGACGATGCCACACTGGGTTTCAGCAACAGCAACTTACTAAATCTAGAAATCGATGCAAATTTGACCTCCAATATTGTGACAAAGTATTTTAATGATATCAGGCTGTGTACCAATGTACAAAAAGCGAATTAATTCTATTTGACTTTAAGAGACGTCCTTTCGAACCTCAGCTAGGCAATAGTCTAGTCCATTGTGTAAAAAGTGTAAATATTTTAGGTTTAAATCCTTGATGACAAGTTAACTTGGAACAACCATATTGAAAAACTAGAAAGTAAATTAAACTCAGGACTTCTTGTGTTGCGATATTTAGCCAATTTTCTCTCAGTAGATACTACTAAGTTAGTACATTTTCCATTAATATATTCACACATTTCTTAAAGCATCGAGCTGTGGGGACACACTTCCAAATTAAACTTTAACAGATTTTTTCTCCTACAGAAAAGAGTTATCAGATACCTGGCAAAAATAACACTTACGAGTTCATGTAGGCCGTATTTAAAAAAATTAAACATACTTACTCTTCCCTGCATATTTATTCTGCGAACAATACTTTTTGTACATAACAGGAATATAACCTCCACAAATTCCGATGTCCACACATATGAAACAAGGGGAAAGAATAACTATATAGTTAAACCCAAAACTTCTTAATAAGCTTCCGGAAAGCCTAAAAAATACTGTCAGCTGCTAAGTTTAAATCTAAACACACTAAATTCTTGTTAAGCAGAGCCTATTACGGTATAGATGAATATTTTGATGACAACTTCGACGATTTTGAATAATTATGTTTTGTGTGTGTGTGTGTGTGTGTGTGTGTGAGAGAGAGAGAGAGAGAGAGAGAGAGAGAGAGAGAGAGAGAGAGAGAGAGAGAGAGAGAGAGAGAGAGAGAGAGAGAGAGAGAGAGAGAGAGAGAGAGAGAGAGAGAGAGAGAGAGAGAGAGAGAGAGAGAGAGAGAGAGAGAGAGAGAGAGAGAGAGAGAGAGAGAGAGAGAGAGAGAGAGAGAGAGAGAGAGAGAGGATGAATGACAATTTTTTGACATTTCTAATCTTGTACTTTTAAGAGAGAGTATGCATTACAAATGACATGGCTTAATTGTGTTCAAACACTGTATTAAGTTGCAATAATTATGTTTCTTATGGGAGAGTAGCGTAGGCGCATAGTGATGTGTTTTAATCAAATAAGATGTTACATATGGCCCACAGGTAGCAAGTTTATTGAATTTGCTCTATGATAGTCTAGCTTACAGCGATTACAGTTCAGTCCAAAGATGTTTATAGTTATCGCGGCGTATAACACAGATGGGGATGTTCTGATTTTTACTCAAACAGTCACAGATGGACTGTCAACTTGATTTTTGGTACTTTGTGTCCTCTTTAGAGATTGCTAGAAACATTTAAATGCCTTGGTCCATATTGGACAAAAAGGAGCAATCTTAACTTATAAAAATTAGGCAATACAGCGTGGTTTTGGTGAGAAAATAAATGGCTCACTTTCCAGGTCTACAATGAAATGAAATGTGTAGTGTTTAACGCCCGCTTTTACTATATACGGCACCGCAGGCGGTGACACTGATGATACATGAGATGAAGATGGAGCACAGGTGGAATGAGATGGCAGGTGAAACCGGAGGTCCCGGAGAAAACCCGCCCCAGCGTCGTGTTGTCCGCCACAAATCTCACTTTGCGGTCGCCTGGGATCGAACCCGGGCCGGCTTGGTGAGAGCCAAGCGGTCTAACCACTGAGCCACGGCGCGGCCTCCGTGATGATATATATATATATATATATATATATATATATATATATATATATATATATATATATAAGGGCGCTCAACTACGGCGGTCATCAGCGCCCTTTAAAAAACTAGTCATGGCAAAAGCTAAAAGCTAAAAACTATACAAGTGTAACAAAACCTATTAAAAATACACGTACATAAAAACATCAATCAAAACCTACTAAAAATTTCGTTCACTAAATCCTAAACTCTAAACTAGACAAGAATCTAAAAAGCTTCTCAACGGGTCTCCACGCACGGCCTACACGTGAGTGGACATGTTGACTGTCTCCCTCAACCACGAAGAGGAGCCCACACTAGGGAGATTGTTGGCTCGGGACCCCGGGTGCGCCAAACCCGTACCTACCGAAGTAGGCCCCTGGGAGAGCGCGGCCTCCAGGTCTACAATTTCCATGTGGGAAATACTTAAAGTTTATGTAACAAATGATGATATGCTATACGAATTAGAGGACAACATTCAGCTTAACATATTGTGACTTTGTGGGTTCGTAGAATGAAAAGCCTTGTTTGATGAAGTTTAAAATGCTCTTTATTTCAATAGAAAGACCTTTGTACACCCCTTATAGACTCTAGAAATGACGTGTGATACAAACAGTAGCATTCAATGTCGACTGCCACACGCAAACAAACAAAAGAATGCACTTGCGGTACACTTCAAAGGTCCATCTCTGTCTCTCTCTCGGCAAGCGTTCAGCACTAGCGCCCCTCACTATCTGCCTCTTTCTTTTCCACCCACGCGTAGCTCCGTCTTCAACGAAATAATGCGATGGGTGACAATGTTGTCAAGACTGCTTTGATTAATGGTTTTAATAACGACTTTATACATACAAATTAAAGAAATTGAATATCAAAAAGTGTTAATGATATTTCTACCATTAAAATTTAAAAGATGATTATAATTTTAAAACTTTACTTACCATTCTTGTGTTAATAAACATTTTCAATTTTTTTTAAAGAGTTTGGTATAACTTTAGTCCCTCAAAATAAATATAGTACTAAAATTTACTACATTTCTCTAAAAAGATAACATTTCTAATAATAAAAATCTGGTATTTATCAATTTAATTGTGATAAAGTTTATATTGGAAAGACAAAACGTAATTTAGAAACCAGAACGAAAGAACATTTTCGTAACATTAAATATAAACGAACTGATAAATCGGTTGTAGCAGATCATTTTTGGTTATTTAACCATGAAATAAATTCAGAAGTTAAATTATTAAAACAATTAAATGATCCGATAGAGTTAATGGTTTGGGAAAATATATCTATTTTAAAAAATAAACATCGCGTAATGAATGGAAAGGTAGAGTCAGACTGAAAAATTCAATGCCACAGCCGGGATTTGAACCATGGATCTACTGGTCTCCCTCCAGCCACTCTAACCATTGAACTACTATAGCCAACGTGCCGATATGACATTAAATTCTCCAACAGACTCGTGTTTTTTCCGGTAAACCACTAGGAGTTCTCATAAACACAAGAGACAACTACCTTAATGGTGACTTACTATGCTGTAAGTACTTTAAGGCCCGGGCTTTATAGTAAACCACTAGGAGTTCTCATAAACACATGAGACAACTACCTTAATGACGACTTACTATGCTGTAAGTACTTTAAGACCCGGGCTTTATAGTAAACCACTAGGAGTTCTCATAAACACATGAGACAACTACCTTAATGACGACTTACTATGCTGTAAGTACTTTAAGGCCCGGGCTTTATAGTAAACCACTAGGAGTTCTCATAAACACATGAGACAACAACCTTAATGACGACTTACTATGCTGTAAGTACTTTAAGGCCCGGGCTTTATAGTAAACCACTAGGAGTTCTCATAAACACATGAGACAACAACCTTAATGACGACTTACTATGCTGTAGGTACTTTAAGGCCCGGGCTTTATAGTAAACCACTAGCAGTTCTCATAAACACATGAGACAACTACCTTAATGACGACTTACTATGCTGTAAGTACTTTAAGGTCCGGGCTTTATAGTAAACCACTAGGAGTTCTCATAAACACATGAGACAACTACCTTAATGACAACTTACTATGCTGTAAGTACTTTAAGGTCCGGGCTTTATAGTAAACCACTAGGAGTTCTCATAAACACATGAGGCAACTACCTTAATGGCGACTTACTATGCTGTAGGTACTTTAAGGTCCGGGCTTTATAGTAAACCACTAGGAGTTCTCATAAACACATGAGGCAACTACCTTAATGGCGACTTACTATGCTGTAGGTACTTTAAGGCCCGGACTTTATAGTAAACCACTAGGAGTTCTCATAAACACATGAGACAACTACCTTAATGACGACTTACTATGCTATAGGTACTTTAAGGCCCGGGCTTTATAGTAAACCACTAGGAGTTCTCATAAACCCATGAGACAACTACTTTAATGACGACTTACTATGCTATAGGTACTTTAAGGCCCGGACTTTATAGTAAACCACTAGGAGTTCTCATAAACACATGAGACAACTACCTTAATGACGACTTACTATGCTGTAAGTACTTTAAGGTCCGGGCTTTATAGTAAACCACTAAGAGTTCTCATAAACACAAGAGACAACTACCTTAATGACGACTTACTATGCTGTAAGTACTTTAAGGCCCGGACTTTATAGTAAACTACTAGGAGTTCTCATAAACACATGAGACAACTACCTTAATGACGACTTACTATGCTGTAAGTACTTTAAGACCCGGGCTTTATAGTAAACCACTAGGAGTTCTCATAAACACATGAGATAACTACCTTAATGACGACTTACTATGCTGTAAGTACTTTAACGTCCGGGCTTTATAGTAAACCACTAGGAGTTCTCATAAACACATGAGACAACTACCTTAATGGCGACTTACTATGCTGTAAGTACTTTAAGGTCCGGGCTTTATAGTAAACCACTAGGAGTTCTCATAAACACATGAGACAACTACCTTAATGACGACTTACTATGCTGTAAGTATTTTAAGGCCCGGACTTTATAGTAAACCACTAGGAGTTCTCATAAACACATGAGACAACTACCTTAATGACGACTTACTATACTGTAAGTACTTTAAGGCCAGGGCTTTATAGTAAACCACGAGGAGTTCTCATAAACACATGAGACAACTACCTTAATGACGACTTACTATGCTGTAAGTACTTTAAGACCCGGACTTTATAGTAAACCACTAGGAGTTCTCATAAACACATGAGACAACTACCTTAATGACGACTTACTATGCTGTAAGTACCTTAAGTTCCGGGCTTTATAGTAAACCTCTAGGAGTTCTCATAAACACATGAGACAACTACCTTAATGACGACCTACTATGCTGTAAGTACTTTAAGACCCGGACTTTATAGTAAACCACTAGGAGTTCTCATAAACACATGAGACAACTACCTTAATGACGACTTACTATGCTGTAGGTACTTTAAGACCCGGGCTTTATAGTAAACCACTAGGAGTTGTCATAAACACATGAGACAACTATCTTAATGACGATTTACTATGCTGTAAGTACTTTAAGACCCGGACTTTATAGTAAACCACTAGGAGTTCTCATAAACACATGAGACAACTACCTTAATGACGACTTACTATGCTGTAAGTACTTTAAGACCCGGACTTTATAGTAAACCACTAGGAGTTCTCATAAACACTTGAGACAACTACCTTAATGACGACTTACTATGCTATAGGTACTTTAAGGCCCGGACTTTATAGTAAACCACTAGGAGTTCTCATAAACACATGAGACAACTACCTTAATGACGACTTACTATGCTGTAAGTACTTTAAGGTCCGGGCTTTATAGTAAACCACTAAGAGTTCTCATAAACACAAGAGACAACTACCTTAATGACGACTTACTATGCTGTAAGTACTTTAAGGCCCGGACTTTATAGTAAACTACTAGGAGTTCTCATAAACACATGAGACAACTACCTTAATGACGACTTACTATGCTGTAAGTACTTTAAGACCCGGGCTTTATAGTAAACCACTAGGAGTTCTCATAAACACATGAGATAACTACCTTAATGACGACTTACTATGCTGTAAGTAGTTTAACGTCCGGGCTTTATAGTAAACCACTAGGAGTTCTCATAAACACATGAGACAACTACCTTAATGGTGACTTACTATGCTGTAAGTACTTTAAGGTCCGGGCTTTATAGTAAACCACTAGGAGTTCTCATAAACACATGAGACAACTACCTTAATGACGACTTATTATGCTGTAAGTACTTTAAGGCCCGGACTTTATAGTAAACCACTAGGAGTTCTCATAAACACATGAGACAACTACCTTAATGACGACTTACTATACTGTAAGTACTTTAAGGCCAGGGCTTTATAGTATACCACGAGGAGTTCTCATAAACACATGAGACAACTACCTTAATGACGACTTACTATGCTGTAAGTACTTTAAGACCCGGACTTTATAGTAAACCACTAGGAGTTCTCATAAACACACGAGACAACTACCTTAATGACGACTTACTATGCTGTAAGTACTTTAAGTTCCGGGCTTTATAGTAAACCACTAGGAGTTCTCATAAACACCTTAATGGCGACCTACTATGCTGTAAGTACTTTAAGGCCCGGACTTTATAGTAAACCACTAGGAGTTCTCATAAACACATGAGACAACTACCTTAATGACGACTTACTATGCTGTAAGTACTTTAAGACCCGGGCTTTATAGTAAACCACTAGGAGTTCTCATAAACACATAAGACAACTACCTTAATGGCGACTTACTATGCTGTAAGTACTTTAAGGCCCGGACTTTATAGTTAACCACTATTAGGTGAATTAATGGAAACTAATTGTTCTTTCACTTTCGTTCAATTGGTTAGAGTGGCTGGACGGCAACCAGAAGATCCGTGGTTCATATCCCGGCTATGGCATTGAATTTTTCAGTCTGACTCTATCTTTCCATACTTTAGCCTGCACACGGCCAGAACAATTAATTTCCATCGCGTAATGAATTTTGAGATTTTGGCAGTCGATTCTGTTTTTAAGTTTATTTCATTTTCATATTTTGGTAGTACTGACAAAAACATAGCGACATCTAGCGATTGTAACGTTGACAACGAGGTTGTTTGAGCTGATGACGTGAAGCGATGCTCATCAGTTACTAAGGAAATTTTCATCATTTTCTTTTAAGATATGCGAAGATTTATGTTACAAATTATTATATTTATATATTATTTGTTGCTTCACTGTATCTAGTTTCATATTTTATGTATTTAACATTCAGCCTGCTTGACTGTACCAATATTCAACGTGTTTAAGTCTTGTGAGACATTTCGAACACCTTTTGTAGTGCAGGTTAAATGTAATCATTATCCATAATGATTGACATTGTGACAAAGACGTAAAACTTCTCTATTTTTAGCAAAATCGTTAGTACAATCAGATTTTCTTTTACACAAATACAAAACTACAATAGTCCTTAAAGTTTCTGTAGCACGTACCCTTTGTGCTGTCGAAACCGCTTAAAACATTCTAATCGGTAGTTTGATATACTATTCTCTAGCCTAGTCCATTTTTAAATATTTATAATTTATTAATTAATTTTTTCCATTAAAACAGCTTTCAATTTCTTGGTATATCTGTTACGGAATGGATTAAAGGCACATTTAATAAATACCCTTTTATTTTGTTACTACGAAGGACATATCTTTTTCACTAAAATGAAAGAAGTACTGTACATTACAGAATGTGTTACCAACTGTTCTGAAGAGTTACTAGTCTAGTGATTTACATTTGTCAATAGCCTTCACTCTTGTAAATTTCTTTTTAAAAAGCTTTACCAATACTATTCTTAGCCCTTACTAGTTTATACGCTTCCTTAAAATACTTTCAGATTTCCATTTGTTTATTTTCAGTCCCCAATCTTTATGCACCATTGTCTTTATTATCCGTTGTTGTCCCCCCTTTTCTAAATTCAGTGATAGCTTCCGCTTTTTTTGCACCCATCTCTGATTTCTATTTTTTTTTAAGTACCGTACCTATCATCGATATAGCCTCTTCTATATGTTCTTTGTATTTATACATCGCCACTACAGTTCCCTTTTCCAATAAATTTGCCGTATATGTACATGGAAATGGTAAACTATTTCTGTAGGCATTTATATTGGTTCAACATGGAGCAGAGACAAAAATAGGCTTTTGTACACGACATTGATGTTATTAAAATACTAACTTTGTGTACTGGATCAATTTGTTTCGATATTTGGTTCGAGATCAGGTATGCAGAATGCAGGGCACATCGAAAGAGCAAAGGTGAAGTGAATACGTATCGCCGCGGAGGAAGGGATGTTTTATGTTGCAGTTGGTACCACTTCGCTAGATCACAGAAGGTCGAGGTGTGCTGTAAACTTTCTCTTATTTCTTCCATTATTTATTTTTATTATTTTTTTCCCCGTTGCTCTTACGGCCGACTTGCCAATGAGGTGCAGGCAACTGCTTTAGGCAAGTTGAGATGTGATTCGCTTCTGTTTATCGCAAATACGAGACTTGCGTGTTCAGGTCTATTAGTTTTGCCTGCGACTGATCACTCCTTCATTATAGGGAATACGTAGTACAAATTTCTGATGTAATACACATAGCTTTCTATGTTCAGTGTGATTTTTTGCTATTAGAAACAATTACATATTTACAATATTGTATTCCAACAAAAATTTCAAAATTTCACCGAAAAAATGCCCTGAATTGCCTGATCAAAACTACATATAAAAAGAAAGTATGTATGTGTGAGCAGGATAACTAAAAATATGAAAATATGGTTAAATATTAAACTTTAGCTACTTCAATTCAGAATCCTATCCTCGAAGGATGATAAAGGAAGTTTTTCCAGAACATTCTCCCTAAAACACCACTCTACGTGGAACATTTTTCAAAAATTTGATTTTCTAAAAAATGACTAACAACTTTGATAGAATACCATACCTTTAAAATATTTTCATGGCAAAAAAAGGTATACCTTGAATTTTCTCTGGAAGTCCTCGGAAGTCCTCTTCATTCTGAATGACTTTTGTAAGAGATAGACAAAATCTACCTGCGTAGATCTTAAAAACATTTTCGAAACATTCCTTATTTCTTTGAATTTTTCAATAGTTATTGTTTCAAGATAAGGAAAATCCTCCAGTGTTAAGTGATATCGGACAATGAATGAAATGATGTTCAAATGAGTACAGGATACATAGAGCTTAGAGTTACCAGACATTCATATTTCAGGATAAGAGAAAACCTCCAACGTTAAGTCATATCGGACGATGAATGAAATGACGTTCAAAGGAGTACAGGGTACATAGAGCTTAGAGTTACCAGACATTCATCTTTCAGAATAAGGGGAAACCTTCAACGTTAAGTCATATCGGACGAGGAATGAAATGATGTCCAAATGAGTACAGGATACATAGAGCTTAGAGTTACCGGACATTCATCTTTCAATCAGAGAAAACCTCCAACGTTAAGTCATATCGGACGATGAATGAAATGACGTTCAAATGAGTACAGGATACATAGAGCTTAGAGTTACCAGACATTCATTTCAGAATAAGAGAAAACCTCCAACGTTAAGTCATAGTGGACGATGAATGAAATGATGTTCAAATGAGTACAGGATACATAGAGCTTAGTTACCAGACATTCATATTTCTGGATAAGAGAAAACCTCCAACGTTAAGTCATATCGGACGATGAATGAAATGACGTTCAAAGGAGTACAGGGTACATAGAGCTTAGAGTTACCAGACATTCATCTTTCAGAATAAGGGGAAACCTTCAACGTTAAGTCATATCGGACGAGGAATGAAATGATATCCAAATGAGTACAGGATACATAGAGCTTAGAGTTACCGGACATTCATCTTTCAATAAGAGAAAACCTCCAACGTTAAGTCATATCGGACGATGAATGAAATGACGTTCAAATGAGTACAGGATACATAGAGCTTAGAGTCACCAGACATTCATATTTCAGAATAAGAGAAAACCTCCAACGTTAAGTCATATCGGACGATGAATGAAATGATGTTCAAATGAGTACAGGGTACATAGAGCTTAGAGTTACCAGACATTCATCTTTCAGAATAAGGGGAAACCTTCAACGTTAAGTCATATCGGACGATGAATGAAATGATGTACAAATGAGTACAGGGTACATAGAGCTTAAAGTTACCGGACATTCATCTTTCAATAAGAGAAAACCTCAAACGTTAAGTCATATCGGACGAGGAATGAAATGATGTCCAAATGAGTACAGGGTACATAGAGCTTAGAGTTACCGGACATTCATCTTTCAATAAGGGAAAACCTCCAACGTTAAGTCATATCGGACGAGGAATGAAATGATGTCCAAATGAGTACAGGATACATAGAGCTTAGAGTTACCGGACATTCATCTTTCAGAATAAGGGGAAACCTTCAACGTTAAGTCATATCGGAGGATGAATGAAATGATGTCCAAATGAGTACAGGGTACATAGAGCTTAGAGTTACCGGACATTCATCTCTCAGGATAAGAGAAAACCTCCAACGTTAAGTCATATCGGACGATGAATGAAACGATGTTCAAATGAGTACAGGGTACATAGAGCTTAGAGTTACCAGACATTCACCTTTCAGGAAAAGAGAACACCTCCAAGGTTAAGTCATATCGGACGATGAATGAAACGATGTTCAAATAAGTACAGGGTACATAGAGCTCAGAGTTAGCAGACAGTCATCTTTGAGGATAAGAGAAAACCTCCAACGTTAAGTCATATCGGACGATGAATGAAACGATGTTCAAATGAGTACAGGGTACATAGAGCTTAGAGTTACCAGACATTCACCTTTCAGGAAAAGAGAACACCTCCAAGGTTAAGTCATATCGGACGATGAATGAAACGATGTTCAAATGAGTACAGGGTACATAGAGCTCAGAGTTAGCAGACAGTCATCTTTGAGGAAAAGGGTTAAACCTTGAAGAATGTTATTAAGGCAGCTCTCATTGAGCGGGACCTTGGGAGCTCTTGCTGAATTCCCTTGTACCTACAATAAGATAATGTTTGTCTTAACGTGATTCAGCATTTGTACGAGAATAGAGTGGACTAAGTGATTGTCAAATGTTTTAAAGTTGGTCTGAGGAATTCTGCTTTCGTTGCATGACTAAGAGATATAAAACTGAATATCGAACGGGAATTTGAGAAAAGTTTAAATATTTTAATATTTATATAAATTAATAGGAATATCTGGGACATCGCTCTTTCGGAGGACCTTAATGAGCTCTGCATTTTAGGTGTGGCAACATTTTTTTACAGTTTAGCAATTATGCAAAAGAAATTCAGTACATGACGTAAATAGCAATTAATTTCTGTGACTAGTTTCAAATAAATACGTCCTTTTAATGGCGAAAAGCGCTTATTAAGGGTAGCGATAAATTAGTTTAGGCATTGCTAACGCACGCGGCCACGAAATGACAGCAGTGATTTGTTTTTATGTAAGGAACAAATTGCAAAGATATTTGTGGAAGAGTGTAACAGTGCAGATAAACCATTTTATTAAATGATTTGGAAACAAAACTCGCGAGTTGTGTTGTTTGGTCACTCCGCTAGAGGGCTGCTCTTTCTGTTGCACGTACCGCCGACCTTCTTCTGTTCTCGCGCCGTTGATTTCTTTACGTCTTCTTAAAATTTACAGATGCCTTGAATTTCTTCCAGTGTGCGGAGTCAAATTTGTATGCCGTTTGTAGCCTCTCAAGTAGTTTATTATTCAATTCTTGTTCACCACAAAAGACTTCGCACTCACAAAACAGTTGCCAGGTGTGGTACAGGGAAGCTCGAAAACTCTCAGAGGGAATCCAAACTGGACAAGACAATTGAAAATGTTCTTTCTGACCAAGGGTGGAACAGGTAAAAGACTATCTCCATGGTGATTAAAAACTCTTACAATTTTGTGTCATTCTTTAATTTTTTAACTAATAATCTAAATTACGTCACATGGGATTATAATTGTTTAGCATTTTATCTGTCATCGAGCTCAATTAAGTAAGAACAAACTTTTAAAGGAATTTTAGTTAATTGATGGAAATCAATCATTTCTTCACACTAACCATATATAGGCTAAGGCTTTTGATAGATAGTCAACATGAAAAATTCAATGCCGTACCTGGGATTTGAACCACAGATATCCTGGTTTCCGTCCAGTCACTCTAACCCATTGAGCTACCATGGCCAACGTACCGTTCTGACATTAAATTCTTGACACGTATATTTCCCCGATAAACCACTGGGGGCTGTCGCATTCGAGATACACAGTTTGTGGCGACAAACCGGGCAAATACCATCTCCGGTAGGACGGTCTCTGGAACGACCTGATGGGTGGAACACCAGTGTAGTGGTCTGCCGGGGAGTTTACAACTGGTAAAGTGTAGGGACGCTGCCCTCATCATCGTAGCTCCATGGGACGGCCGCCCTCTGTGTCATCCTTCCTCCCGGGGATGCCCCACTTGGGGCACACTTAAAATAGACTAAGTCTGATCGGTGTACCTAATCCCCTCCGTACATTCTGTAATATCCTGTCCAACTTTTCTAAAATAGCTTTATTTGAATTTTAAAAGAATTCGAAGTGAGGTTCTTTATAATAGTCAGTTAACGGCAAAATACATCCTTAGTCAATGTAAACAAAAACTGCGTAACACACGGTACATTTTAATGGAATACGAACAAAAGCATTACTATCTCTGACTGCAGATATGTGCTCATTGTATTATGCGCTGTGTAAGCAAAAATTGGGGATGTATAGGTTTCTCACAGGTGCAGTAATATCTTGTAGCTATTGCTAACAGTACAAATGCTGATCTTGACATGAAAACAGGTAGTAGACGTTCCTCGGAAACCGCCAACAGCGCTGCGATGTTGACAATGGACCTAATCAAGCCCATCTTGTTTACTTGGACAGCCGCAGTGGCGCTGCTGGCGGAAACCGGACAACTTATTTGCTGCGATTCAGGAGGAGGCAATCAGGGCTCCGTTGTGAAGACTGCAATCACTGCGTTTCTTTCTTCCGGGGCCCCATTTCGGTGGGCTCGTCGTCTCGCAAACCAATTAACTGATTATGATTGAGCTCTGTATACTGAAATTAGAATCCGAGCTGGCCTTTATTTTCTCTCAAATCCCAATGCCATTTCATGCTGCGTACGCAAGAATTTGTCATTAAACCCCGTGCTCTTAGTTAACTACATTCACATGCCCTCTACTCATTATTATTTATTTTTGTGTATCTCTCCACGAACTGTTCTCACACAAGCATAACTTCCACGTATAGTAAGCAAAGAAAACATTGCATTTCACCCACATTTTCGATATGGAGGAGCACTAGCTATTGAAAATCAAGGTCTGTTGTAGAGAAAACAAATGTGCCTTTTAATTAAGAAAAAACGAATGATGACGTAGCACATAAAACAGAGTAAAACCTGCTCAATTTCTTCTCGGGCAACAAGCCAGGTGAAAAAATGATTAGAATATTTATAAAATGTTAAAACCACAAATGAAACACTGGATATAACACAACCATAAACAAAGACAAAACACTATCGAAATTCGCATTACTGAACAAAAGACTGTTTTTAGTAAATTAAATGCCAGGTCAGGAGATGGCGTGAGTATAAAAAGTGTGTCAAAGAAACGTAACTACTTAACTTGATTATCAAGCTGTATTGAGAGTTTGTAAATGTTGTTACAGAATTATCAATTTACACCGAATCGCATTGCCAGTTTTGTATAGTTCTAGTGTAATAGTGCGTGGTGAACGATATTTCATCGTATTTGTGCATTTGACTGAGTTATTCACGCAAATTTGTGTTATTTTGCGCAAATGACGTTTGTTGATCAGTGCCGTGTTTTTAGTGAAGCTAAGTGACACTTTAGGACTCCCTAGTTAATTAAACCATCGTGTGAAGTGTGATTGGTGTGCCCTTGCGCAGAAAGGGCCAGCGGGCACGCATACACACCTACAGGAGGATATTGTATTGGGCCAAGTTATTGGACGGTATTTACTGCCAGTTTTGTGCTCTCTTTCGTACATCATGTCCTCCTGTAACATGGACTACACAACAACCTCCCCTTCAGACGAAAATGTTCACACGGCCCCCTGCATCCTGATCATATAACCATTCTTCAACTGGTGATGGTAGCCCGGTTGCAGTATGTTCAGTTTGCTGAGAAACATATCCGTCAACTCCTTGCAGCGGGCTAACACGAAGGCGTTTCTTCAAGTTAGGGAATAGAAAAGACTCACATGGATCTAAATCTGGACTATAGGGAGAGTGGGGGATGTACTTCACGTTGATTTTTGCAAGATATTCATCAACAACATTGGCAATATGCGGCCGCGCATTGTCGTGGTGCAGCATCCAGCCTGCTTTACGGAAATGTGGTCTTTTGCGCCTGATATGGACTTGCAATGTTTTGAGGACATCACTGTAGTATTGCCCAGTTACTGATGTGTGTGCAGGTACAACATGCTGATAAACCATTCCATTAATATCAAAGAATGAGATGACCACAACTTTCCCAGCAGAAGCAACCACTTTTGCTTTTTGGGGGTTGGTGATGAAGGAGATTTCCACACTGAGCTTTGCTGTTTGCTCTCAGGATCAAAATGATGTAGCCAAGTTTCATCAGCAGTGATTACGTTTAAAGAAAGTCCGGATCTTCCTCTAACATCAACTTTAACTGCATGCAGACCTGCATGCGACTGTCCTTTTGTTCGGGAATCAACAGTCTTGGAACCCATCGCGCACAAACACGTCTTATGTGTAATATTTCTGTCACCAACGTGTGGGTGGCACCCAATGAAATGTTCAGTTATTTCACAAAGTGATGTTAAGGTAATTCAGGCAGCAGCAGTGTTGGTGTTTTCTTCCGTAAGAGCAGTAACTGGAGCAACGTGTCCACCTTCCTTTGAAATTGATTGTCTCCTCTCTTTAAACATTTTAAACCACCTTCGAGCTGTGCTGTAGGGAAGAACAGACTCTCCTTAGGCCTGCTGTAACATTGTATAGGCCTCAACTGAAGATTTGTTGAGACGAAAGCAGAACTTCAGAGTCGCATATTGTTCCTCGCGTTTTACCTCCATTGCAGCGGTGCGGTAGGCGATACTGATGATGTCTGAACTTGCGTGGTTCTCACAGACGTGATGACCGGACCCATTTCTCAGGTGGAGGCACCCAGAGGGCGGTGTCCATTACCTCCGATGATAGGGTGATAGTGAAGATGGCGGTGAGGTGAGAGGACCTACAGTTTTTACCGTGGACTCCGAACCACGTTGGGCATAGGGGATACTTCACGTGTGCTAGACAGAGGTGAAGGCGTGGATAGGGCCGACTTAAAATCGCCAACCCCAGAGCCGGGAATCGAACTCGGGACCCATAGAACGGGAGCCGCGAACGAAACCACCGCGCTACCCCGGCGCCCAGCTAACAGAATATTATAAGATTGAATTTTAGTGCGAAAAATTATGACCGTAAAAACTTATGATCATTCTTTATTGAACAGCCTTCATAGTTACGTTTCTTTGACCTAATTATCTCCATCTCCTGACCTAGCATTTAATTTACTGAGAACAGTCTTTTATTCAGTGATGCATGTATTGGTAATGTTTTGTCTTTGTTTATACTTTTATTATACCCAGTGATACATTTGTGGTTATAACATTTATTAAGATGTCCTGATGATTGGAGAGAGGTACGGTCCCAAAACGTCTATTTCTAATCGTCTTTTCACCTGGCTTGCTTCCCGAAAGGATCTCGAACGTATGGAATTCATTCATTTAAATGGCAAAGTTATCACTTAGTATATTCAGCCAAACTTGGTTCTAGTAACAAAGAAATATGCAATAAATTAACTTTAACGAATGTTTAACATGAAGAAGATTGATGTCTTTGAAAAATGGGTAGCGAAAGTGTGATTTGTCGGTGAAACTTGCAGCAGTGAAGGCCATCGCTGGAAGCCTGTTGTGTTGGTACTGCAAACAGGAACAAAATAAGTAATATCGTAAGTGTTTTGTTGTGGAGCACGTAGGTACCTATCTGAACTTGCCTCTCTTGTTTCTCCAATGAATAATAGGACGTGAAAAGTGTGTCTTCAGCTACATCAATGCCCGTCGACAGGTACATCCCTCATTCTTACGTGACTCAAGTTACGGACATGCCCAATTTTGATTTTCACTGCATCTTCCCTCTATCGCCACTAGATGCCGTGCCTGTCATATATCTGAGCTCATTTTTTTTCTCTCTTCTCAACGGCTTGAAGGGTAGTAACATTTATCAACTCCTTGGCGTACCGAACATCCACATATTTCAGTTTGAATCTACAGTAAGGCAACCGACGCAGTAACAATGTATCAAAGAGCTATCGATTGCAAATTAATTCATATCCAGAGCTTTCAGTGTGTTTCGTGAAATTTTCGAACAAACGTTTAGCTTTAATTCTTATTTCGTAAAATTAAAATGGGAAAAAGTGTGATGTGTTACATTTACTTAAATTTCTCTGGCATTTCTCTTACCACCCGCTTTGATGAATTATCCTCCTTTACTTAGATCGTAGCACATCTCCCTCAGATCAAGAGGTCCCGAGTTCAAATCTCGGTCAGGTTGAGTTATCTGTATAAGGTTCTACCTTATCCTGAAAGATGAATGTCTGGTTACTCTAAGCTCTATGTACCCTGCACTCATTTGAACATCATTTCATTCATCGTCCGATTTGACTTAACCTTGGAGGTTTTCTCTTATGCTGAAAGATGAATGTCTGGTTACTCTAAGCTCTATGTACCCTGTACTCATTTGAACATCATTTCATTCATCGTCCGATATGATTTAACGTTGGAGGTTTTCTCTTATCCTGAAAGATGAATGTCTGGTAACTCTCAGCTCTATGTATCCTGTACTCATTTGAACATCATTTCATTCATCGTCCGATATGACTTAACGTTGGAGGTTTTCCCTTATCCTGAAAGATGAATGTCTGGTAACTCTAAGCTCTATGTACCCTGTACTCATTTGAACATCATTTCATTCATCGTCCGATTTGACTTAACCTTGGAGGTTTTCTCTTATGCTAAAAGATGAATGTCTGGTAACTCTAAGCTCTATGTACCCTGTACTCATTTGAACATCATTTCATTCATCGTCCGATATGACTTAACGTTGGAGGTTTTCCCTTATCCTGAAAGATGAATGTCTGGTAACTCTAAGCTCTATGTATCCTCTACTCATTTGAACATCATTTCATTCATCGTCCGATATGACTTAACCTTGGAGGTTTTCTCTTATGCTAAAAGATGAATGTCTGGTAACTCTGAGCTCTGTGTACCGTGCACTCGTTTGAGATTTTCAGTCTTTGACATCACCTAACGTTGGAGGACGTAAATTAAGAAAATAAGGAAGTAAAAGAAAAACTGAATTTGAGGCAACATGAGAATATTTAAGCAAACACCCACTACCAAAGTTACCCCTTGCATGACAAAATACTTATTTTCTCTCTCTAAAATGGGCTAACATTTTCATAACATATATTTTCCACATATTTACGTGAAAAATGAAAGGTTTATTTTGTATTTTCTATAAATATTCCGTGTAGGTTTCTTCATTTTTAATTTGTGTTGTATAAACTGCAAGGATAGACAAAATCTTGCTACCAAAATAGTCATCCTCAAGGAACAGAATTTTTATGATGTTTTGTTTAATTGACTAATTACGATAGTCGTGGCTTTTTATTTGAATTTTTAAATGCTTTTACTTTTCTGGATTGGTAAGTTGCTGTTCTGTTTTTCTCGTGGTCATGCAAAGAGCATGTGATTTCAAAGCTGTAGGTGTATGGTGACATCTGACCATGCTTTGTTTGTTGTAACTTTGGTTAAGGAAGCCAGGAGTTCCTTCGTATCGTAAAGCCTTTAGCAGCAAATGTCTTGGAGGGTTCTGAAATCTGTATTCTGTTATATAATCAGTGGCGGCCGATAAAGAAGGGCTGCGGGACTGCATCCTCCCCAGAGCAAATTTTAATGCTACTGTTGATGACTTAATTGCTTAAATTGAATAGACTACAGCCGTATGCATACATACATGCATAGACACACACACACAAACACACACACACACACACACACACACACATATATATATATATATATATATATATATATATATTGTAAGTCATTACAAGTTCATAGACTGTACGGCAAGTTCATATGTGAAGCCGCTTCTCCCTCTCGGACTGCCAGGACAACTCACTAACGTGCATTTGCTTCCATTTCCCCCTCCGCTTTCCCCGCTTCACGTTTCGACCCACCGCGCGTACCTTAGCTTAGTGAACTGTCACCCAATTATCGGAAGGCACGACCAACTGACAGCTGAGTGGGGGACAGGAGGCATTGAGCCCACGCCTACCCATTTATCTTTTGGCGCTAACGGAGGGGATGTTTGGGAGGGTATCGCAGGCCGCTGTGCCGTCTCTTTCCCCTCCCCCTGACTTCTGGAACAACCAGGATATTTCATCTAACCCGGAACCTTCTAGATTGGCCAGTTGGTCCTATATAAGCGACGCGTCGGGCTGGAGGAGAGTTCAGTTCTTGGCGAGCAGCCGTGAAGAGCGCAGCGCTAGCGAATGGACAGGAAGACTGTGTACGTGTATCAGAGGAGTTGTACGTAATTGTGAATGTGGAGTGGACCTGTGACAGACGAACTGGTGGATTACAATTGTGTGCGCTACGTAATTCTATGTAATCGGCAAGTGTTCCAACTGTAATTCCGTGGAAATAAAGAATATTTTAAGTTTGTGCAGCTGGACTTTTAATTTCACGAACCCACAAAGTCACAGAACTCATTGGACTGCATTGGCTGCAGTCCCAAGAGTGGTGTAAGTGCAATTTCGTGAGGATTTTCGTGAAATCGACTGTTTTTGAACATTTTCACGGCAATTCAAATATATTTTTGTTTCCTGACGGTAAAGTATAATCAAATGTGAATTTTTATACTGGTATGAATGGTGTGATTATAACAATGAGAAATTCAGTCGAGTATTTCAAGTCGCTCCGTTTTGGCGCTTTAACACTGCAAGAGAAATGTGACATTAAATTGCGTGGAAGACCGATACCTGTGTTAAACATTATTCAAAGTGCAACAAGTTGTCTAAAACAATAGAGCAGGTGTTTCAGTCCTGAAATTTACACGAAATATGAGTAGATATGTGGCTGTGAAATCAGCAATTCCCTGTGCTCCTTTCCTTGCCCTTTATTTGGAATTAAAGACGATGCAGCCAGCATTGCATGGGCTCAAAAGGGAGTTTCAGACTTGCAGAGACTATATGAAAAATGTCATAAACATGAAATATCCAAAAACTATGTTAATAACATTCTTAATTTTGCTACACTTGGGTCAGTAAATTTACAGACATGTTTAAGCTAAGTCTATAAGAAATCAATAGATTGTCACAACGATCAAGTCCAAAAACTAGGGACACAATTATAAAGATAATCAGCTCTGTGAAATTTTGTGGTTATGACGTGCTTCCCCTAAGAGGGCATGAAGAGCATGAAGGGCCACAAAATCAAGGGTTGTTCAGGGGGTCGGTTAATATACAAGAGAAATTGATTCGCTATTTAAGAAAAAGAAATTCCATAGAAAAAGAACTGATAGAAAATATCCCGAGGTTCGTTTCCTAAAACGAAAGATCGCCGTTCATCTTCAAATAATTAAGCAAAGCTAGACAGTACCCTCACATGGAAGGACCATATCATGCATGTAAAAAATAAGATTCTTCCTATGTTAGCTGTAATTCACAGGCTGAAATTCAAAGGATTCAGTGTAAATCATTTACGAAGTATCTACCATGCTTTAATTCAATCTCATTTGGATTACCTAAACATCTTATGGGGTAACTCTGTTAAATATTTAATTCATGACCTCGAAGTACTTCAAAATCGTGCCTTGAAAATAATCTACAATCTACCCTTTAGAACAAACACAAAAACACTCTATCATGTAACTAACATTTTACCATTACAAATAAACATAGAGTTGTCCTTGATAATATATCTCCACAAAATAAAAAATAATCTTCTAAAGTCCAATCTAACATTTGAAAGCTCCTCACATATATATATAATACACGAAATAAGGGAAACTTAACAAAACCAACAGTGAGCACTTCTACATATGGCCTGAACAGCTTAACCTCACACGTTATCAACTTATATAATGCGCTGCCACTGGAACGGAAAGGCTGCAGGAACATAAAAGGTTTTAAAAGGAAAGTTGCTGAAAATTTACTGAAGGCATATATTGATAGCTGATAAAGTGTTACACATTTATAGCTGGTTTGAAAGCTGAACTGTTTAAAAATTAATTGTAACTTCTATTTTTCTGTCAAGTTCTTTGTTAATATTATTTCTTGAGTTATACTGAATGTCTGTATCTTTGTATGTTTCATATATGTTATTCTTGTACGGTAATGTATTCCTACAATGAAAATGTAATATAAGTATTGTTAAGGGCTGTTTGCCATTATTTTATATATTTTTGTACTGTTCCCTAGCATGAGCTATGGCTCTGGGAACGTTTTCAGAGAGCAATAAATAAATAAATAAATAAATAAATAAATAAATAAATAAATAAATAAATAAATAAATAAATAAATAAATAAATGAATGAATGAATGAATGAATGAATGAATGAATGAATGAATGAATGAATGAATGAATGAATGAATGAATGAATGAATGAATGAATGAATGAATGAATGAATGAATGAATGAATGAATAAATAAATAAATAAATAAATAAATAAATAAATAAATAAATAAATAAATAAATAAATACATACATACATACATACATACATACATACATACATACATACATACATACATACATACATACATACATACATACATACATACATACATACATACATACATACATACATACATACATACATACATACATACATACATACATACATACATACATACATACATACATACATACATACATACATACATACATACATACATAAATACATACATAAATACATAAATAAATAAATAAATAAAATTACAGTAATCAATGCAGCTCCCCCCCCCAAGGTATAGACAACATGAGCCGCCACTGTAAATAATGTCTGGTAACATTTTTATCCTTCACCTTTAAAACATGTACAGTTAAATTTTATTTAATATATTTATAGCAGAAGCAATTAATATAGTTTTTATGATATTTAGAGGGAGTATAAAATATAGGAAGCCAATTTAACTATCTCCTTTACTGATATTGAATTGAAAGTGTTCATAAAACGGAGCAGCAAAAAACAAGAGCAACTTCTAAACAAAGAGAACGAAATTTAATTTATTTGGGAATTTCATGAAAGCAATCGGCGTGCATCTGTTTCTCTATGAGAGAGAGAGAAAAAAAACATAACCTAAAAAGGTTTGGATACGAGGTACACGTTCAAACAATCAATAAAGGTTTTTAAACTGAATAGAAAAACAAGCACGAATCGTAACAATAGCGCGGTCCAGTGTGGTGAACGTTATGCATTTGGTTTTATGCATCTTTCTTTTAAAAAAGGACCAATGTTTTACATATATGGCTTTGTCAACTTACTATTGTTTATTTTTCTATCTACCGAAATAAACGTTACAAATGATTGCATTACACTTTACTATGTTTCAAGAAAGTAAATGTATATTTTCCGCGGGCCAGTATCCTTCAGGCGTTTTGTCACTAAGAGTATGAAAACTAAATCGGTCATGTTCGTACAGTACGCGCAAGATATGAAGAGCTCTGGGTTTTTGGTGTAGTGCGGGCAGAGGGGAAGAAACGAGAGCTAACGCTATTTTGTTTCTGCAGTGTGATAGACCTTGAAAAACACAGTTCAGCAAAATAGTGTGTAAGATAAGCGAAGATATCACAAGTAACACTGCATTCTCTGAAAAAATTCCTTATTTTTGCCCACGCCAGCTCAATTGCATTCAGATCACAGTTATACGGAGATAGACGAATAATAATGTGTCCCCTTTCGAGAGCCATAACATCCACAAATGTTCATACAAATATAAATCATTTTCAAGTAAATGCTGATGTACCACACTCGTAACAAGGATAAACTGGCAATTCGAGCGCACCAAACGAGCCTTTATGAAGGAAGCTTTAACTACAAAGGGATAATACGGTTAATGAATTTTTAGAACTATAACCATGTAAATGAGCACTGGGAGCATAGTACATTCACAAACCTGTAATATTTATATTATGACATTTCTTGTAGTAAATTAGTCTATGCAAATACCACATGGAACCATAGAAAAGCTGCTTACTGTGTATATTGTATGTAATCAATTTGACTTTATGTATATACTGTATTCATACAATTTGACGTGTCTCATAACATGTATATGTTGTCAAGGACGAACTAAAATTCTAATTCTAACATACGATTGTTGTAAACTGGTTAGCTAATTAACCTCAAAATTGATCAAAACGAAATATGGCGGAGATGATAAAGCTTAGCGTATTAGCCACTAGATGTCAGCGCAGTTCTAATTTCTAAGTTGTCATCTACGAGTTTACGGAGTTAAACGAAACTTACTGAATGAGGACTTGAAACCCGATCGCTCTTCTTATCGCACGCATATAGTAGATGTATAGCGTTTTGATCGCCATTTTAACCTTTTACTGACTTCGAAGATTTCTTTGACCGTTTGCGAAGCGTGCAACGGAGCGCTGGAAGCGCCAGTTTACCAAGAATTTCACGAGAAAAACAAGAAATTTATGCCATACAATATTTTATTTGCTCTGGACACCTTTTGAAAATTTATCTGCAAACAAGACGTATTCATAACCTTAATACCATTCTTGTGGTTATTATGTAATCTTGATTATTAATTTTTTAAATGGGAAATGCTCTGTTCTGCAGCGAATGAGATCGGTTTGCGTTGCTACCTATACTACAGCGTTCAAGTCTCCTTGGCGCTAGATGCAAGGCTCCAAAATCTCATTAGTGCTATTTCTTTCCAAAAGTCATCTTCTTGTGGTTTCGTGTATATCGCAGTTTCCCCAGTCTTGTTGTGTTACGAGGTGCTTCAAGTTATAACACCTCACTTTTTTCTGCAGAACTGCGACCAGATAGAAACTTGTGCTTTTTTAATTCATGTGGACTGTTTGAAAATGAGTGATAGAGATGGCAGCACTGTACAGTACATAAAACTCTAGTGGCAGCGACGAGAGTTAGGACTGTTTTGATACCTAAAATGGCTACGTTTTCATTGCAAGAACAGCGTGTAGCCGATGTTATATTCACGCCGTCGTCACGCTTCAACATCGCCTGACAGTTTACCAATCGTGCAGCCTTGTCAGCATTCGTGACATCCACCTGGAAGACTTTTTTCGGATTTTCAGATCTTCATGCAGGATTGTGTGTACAGATCCCACGGAAATGCGATGTCTGCAACACTCAATCGGCGATCCTCCAAAACAACGTTCTCCACTTGCTAGATCATGTCGTCAGACCGGCTGGTGCGAGGCCGTGACTGCCTTGGTTTGTTGTCACACGATGTTCTGTCTTCATTGAACTGTCGCACCCAAGAACGTACATTAGACACATCCATGGTACCATCACCACATGCCTCACTCAACTATCTTGGTTTGTTGTCACACGATGTTCTGTCTTCATTGAACTGTCGCACCCAGGAACGTACATAAGACACATCCATGGTACCATCACCACATGCCTCACTTACCTGTCTTGGTTTGTTGTCACACGATGTTCTGTCTTCATTGAACTGTCGCACCCGGGAACGTACATTAGACACATCCATGGTACCATCACCACATGCCTCACTTAACTGTCTTGGTTTGTTGTCACACAATGTTCTGTCTTCATTGAACTGTCGCACCCAGGAACGTACATTAGACACATCCATGGCACCATCACCACATGCCTCACTTACCTGTCTTGGTTTGTTGTCACACGATGTTCTGTCTTCATTGAACTGTCGCACCCGGGAACGTACATTAGACACATCCATGGTACCATCACCACATGCCTCACTTACCTGTCTTGGTTTGTTGTCTCACGATGTTCTGCCTTCATTGAACTGTCACACCCAGGAACGTACATTAGACACTTCCATGGTACCATCATCACATGCCTCACTTACCTGTCTTGGTTTGTTGTCACACGATGTTCTGTCTTCATTGAACTGTCGCACCCGGGAACGTACATTAGACACATCCATGGTACCATCACCACATGCCTCACTTACCTGTCTTGGTTTGTTGTCTCACGATGTTCTGCCTTCATTGAACTGTCACACCCAGGAACGTACATTAGACACTTCCATGGTACCATCATCACATGCCTCACTCAACTGTCTTGGTTTGTTGTCACACGATGTTCTGTCTTCATTGAACTGTCGCAACCAGGAACGTACATAAGACACATCCATGGTACCATCACCACATGCCTCACTTACCTGTCTTGGTTTGTTGTCACACGATGTTCTGTCTTCATTGAACTGTCGCATCCAGGAACGTACATTAGACACATCCATGGTACCATCACCACATGCCTCACTTACCTGTCTTGGTTTGTTGTCTCACGATGTTCTGTCTTCATTGAACTGTCGCACCCAGGAACGTACATTAGACACATCCATAGTACCATCACCACATGCCTCACTTAACTGTCTTGGTTTGTTGTCACACGATGTTCTGTCTTCGTTGAACTGTCGCATCCAGGAACGCACATTAGACACATCCATGGTACCATCACCACATGCCTCACTCAATTGGCGATGAATTTCAATAAGTGTCACATCCATGGTACCATCAACTTGCGATGAATTTCAATAAGTGTCACACTATGAAAATGGAGGAAACGAATGATTACACACTGTTCTTGCAATGAAAAGGTTGCCATTTTAAGTATCAAAACAGTCCTAACTCTCATCGCTGCCACTAGGGTTCTCGAGGGTATCTACTAGTCTACCAGGGCACAACCTCACGGAATGAGGACTGACCCCCCTCTGACGACCAAGGAGTTACCGAGCTGTCCCAAAAGGGCGCCCGGCAAGACTTGTCCATAGGGCAAGACCTAGAGACTAAGAAGCCCCTCCCCCCATGTGGTCCTGTGCACTCAAGACGGGATGGAAGTGGATACGCCACTTAGGCGACAACTCCAGAATGGGAAGGCTACTGATATGACCTCGGTGGGACCGCCTGGTGATCTAGCACACCTTCTACTAGCTAAGCTGGCTAGTACGCTGAAATATTAATGGCTTCCATCAACCCCGTCCAGAGACGTAACCGATCTCCCGCGGGTATCGGGAACCACTGCCCCTCGAGTCCAACCCAATCCGAACAACTCCCATTCAGGGAGGGGCTCGGAAGTTCGGCCCGAGGTTCCTCTAGTAACGTCACAGGTACCACGAGTGCTAGGGGTCCGCAGCGCCCGCACCTCGTCAGCAGAAGGGGACGGATCCCGTTCACTAGAGTTCTGTACACGGTATAGTGCTGCCATCTCTGGCACGCATTCACAAAGAGTCCACGTGTATTAAAAAAAACCACATAATTTCCTATCTGCTCCAAGTCCTGAACGCACCTTATAACTTACAACTTGAACGCACCTTGTACTTCGTCAATTTCTACGTGAATAACTCGTTCAACGTCTCAGCTTAAGTGTTTTCTTGAGCCCACATTAAGGCAATTGGACTGTATTGGTAGTTGTAAGGGGACAGGCGAATTACCTCGTGTCTCATTTCAATTGCAAGTTGATATAGGTGATACACTTTTCCTGAGATTTAAAAGTAAGAACTCAATAATACTGATTTTAACTCGTATAGGTTAAATAAACACCTCATAAACAAGTCACTATAGACCTCTATGCAAGGAGATTGTAGTGAATGAAGGCTCACGTTGCATGCTCCAGTTTCTAAACCTCTTTGTTTGCTGGCCACGTGTAGTCAATCACGTCTCAATAATACATTGGTCCTACAGGACACAACAGAGTTACGTTTTACCTTTGAAAAGAATCTAAAATGGATGAGAGGTGTTCAGTTTGCTCCAAAGAATGAAACAACGGCCGCCTTTGCTCCACGTGGACGGAAGTCGAGTCTTATTACAAATCACTTCCTCATTGAAGTGTTCTCATATCACTGCCTTCGCAACTTATTGTCAGTTTCAAATGGGATGAAACGATACCAGGGGGCAACTAATTCGTGTCCTACGATGTTATAAAAAGTGATCTACGAGGGCTGTTCAATAAAGAATGATCACAATTGTTTTTTGACAACGTAGCTTTGCTCATCCTCATAATTTTGACAGTCCTTCTCAAAATATTCTCCCCTGAATGTGATGCACTTGTCCCAGCGATTCTGTCAGTCTTCAAAGACATAGTGGAAACCATTTTTTGAGAGATCCTTCAAAATCGCCTCCGTAGCTTTCACCACTGCTTCTGATGATGGATAATGCCTCTCACGAAGGCGTTTCTTCAAGTTAGGAGTAGAAAAAAGTCACAGGGAGCTAAATCCGGACTATAGGGAGGGTAAGGGATGCACTTCACATTGATTTTTGCAAGATATTCAGCAAAACATTGACAATATGCGACCGCGCATTATCGTGGTGCAGCATCCAGCCTGCTTCACGGAAATGTGGTCTTTTGCGCCTGGTATGGACTTGCAATGTTCTCAGGACATCCCTGTAGTATTGTCCAGTTAGTGATGTGTGTGCAGGTACAACATGCTGATAAGCCATTCCATGAATATCAAAGAGTGAGGTGACCATAACTTTCCCAGGGATCTCTTGAACGTGAGGCAGACTCGATACCATCTACACTACCGAGCCGTGCCCATGGAGCTTGCATTTACCCGTCATTCCTTTTGAAGGATAAGGGAAAACCCCGGAAAAACCTTATCCGGGTAACTCACCCTGACCAAGATTCGAACTCGGGACCTCTTGAACGTGAGGCAGACACGCTACCAGCTACGCTACCGAGACGGGCGAATCTTGGTTACGGTGAGTTACCTGGATAAGGTTTTTCCGGGGTTTTCCCTTATCCTTCAAGACGAACGTCGGATAACTCTAAGCTCAATGGACCCTGGGATCATTTGAGCATCATTTCACCCAATTGTAGAAATAAAAACTCTGAAACTATTTAATAAAAGTGTAAAAGATCTGTTATTACATAAGACATATTACTCCATACAGGAATGCATGGATGACACAATATCATAACTACTGCATTACTTGTAATTGATAATTTATGTACATATACATTAGAATTAGTTTTTCTTTTAAATTTCTTTTATGTATAACTTGACGACTCACCAGTTTACCAGCTAGGCTTACAATGTAAACGTTATGTGACAATAAAGATTCTATTCTATTCTATTCTATTCATCGTCGGATATGACTTAACGTAGACTAGTAACTCTTCAGAACATTTGGTAACACATTCTGTAATGTATAGTACTTCTCTTGTTTTTGTTGATTAGTGGAAAAATTACACTTGACAACAATGAAGATGTTTCGGGCTTAAAAATAGTGAGTTTACATGTATTTCCTTCTGCTGAATTGAAAAGTCGCCGTAAAAATGATAGAGTAGCTCTTGTTTTGAAGATAAAGTGACATTTTATTTTTTATAGTGAAGATTTTAAATTTGGCGGAATTTTTGCGGGGAGTTGGCACACCTGTCAAATAACAAAAAACAATGAGAGAGAAATTTTGGAAATTAAGTGATGCAAAAGTTATAGGTAGGCATTTTTGTCGGACCAAAAATAAGAGAACTTATAAAAGATCCTGCATTGACCAAGTTTTGGAGAGGAAAGAAAAGGAAGCTTGGGAAGCCTTCAAGGGTGTTGTTCATGGATTTTTAGGCAACAACAGAGATGACAACTACAAGCATTTGGTGACAGTGCTACTGCAACATGTCCCTTAAGATCCATTTTCTCCACTCCCACCTAGACTTTTTCCCTCCTAGCTGTGGAGCTGTTAGTGATGAACACGGGGAGAGATTCCATCAGGACATTTCTGTTATGGAACAAAGATATCAGGGCCGTTGGAATGAAGTAATGCTGGGTCTCTGCGGAACTCCATCACAAGAGGCAAGCTAAAAGACGACGAAGTCATGATTCTCTTCAGACACGACTATCTGCGAAGTATTTTTCTAGCAATTTAGAACTCTTTGCATGTAATTTACAGTTTAAAAATCAAATGCACTTTGTTGTTAGCATGTATGTAATTAAAATGTATCCTTTTCTCTCAATCCGTTAATATGTAATACTTCCACCTTGTGTATATCATAGAAACTAGAGCTAATGACAATTTTTTCATCGTTATATTTGTTTTTCTCGACCCAAAATTTGTAGGAATTGCCTCATGAAGTGCTCGAAACTTTCAAACATTATTTTTTGTTGTTGCCCAGTGTGATGAGTGCTTCGTTGTAACAAAATAAAAGGGTGTTTCTTAAATGTGGTTTTATTCCACCACTAACAGCTCGTTTAGCCGAGAGTAGACATTTCCATCATCTAAGAATGCTATATAGTCTTTGGCAAAGCCAATCGTGCACAGGCGAATTGTTAGCGTCCGTTAGGTTTTAAATGAAGACCTGTACACGAGAAGTTGCGTCTGAAGTCTGCGAATATGTCAGAACTAAGGGAACATATGTTAATTTAAGCGACAAGATTCAGAAATAGTGCAATCCTTTAACCAGAAAGTTATTAAGGGCATAGAATCTATCATGAACAGGCTATATTAAATTTATCAGTCATTTTAACTGTTAGTTTATCCTTATATCCACATACGATACGCCGAAAACTACTCATAAGTTGATCACTGGGGAATGGAATTTAACTTGGCGTCAAAGGAATTCGAATACATCGGCATCAGCTTCCAGGTAAACCAACAACATAAATTAAAAAATTCCTCCACTGCCTTATTACTTTGTTTTGAAAGAAAGCTATAATTTATATGAATGCAAGAAACTTTGCCTCTTATCTGATGCTTTGGACATGTATAATATGCAACTGCCCATATTTTAAATGCAATAAACGTTTATCAATTGATTTATTACGACAGTGAACTCTAAGGATGCATTTTCTATTATTTTTTATTTATTTTGAATAACTAATATCCTGACATTCTTTTGTTATAACAGCTGCATAATTTCCCTAAGTGTTTTGTTATTATAATTATTTTTACGTCTTTAGTGAATACATTCTGAAAAGGGACAGTCTGCCACGATGAGGACGTTCTTGAACACGCCCAACAACTTCCTCTCAGCTGTAAAACCTTTCTACATTATCTGCAAGATATTTGGATTTCTGCCTTTTGACATTGTCTCAGAATCTGTTCGGAAGATACAAAATGTTCTCATACGTTTGATATGGACAGGGATACTCATCTATGGAATGATAAAAAGATCAAGAAAAGTTTTATACTTAAATATTTACAGTGTACCAAAAGTTCGCATAACTTTCTTTATGCATTGTTTGTTCGGTTATGGGTGTGGAATTTGTTGCCTGCTCTGGATACCAAAGTTCTTCAAAGAAATAGTTCTACGGTTTTCTAAACTGGACTTATGGATTTCGGGAGACAACAGAAAGATGAAGATATATTTGGTCATGAGAGTGGTGGTACTCCTGGAACTGCTTTCAATAGTACTCTCCAGAATTGTCCAGCTATTTCTGATCTTAGCTAGTGGACGTGCACGTTATACTCCTGTACAAATAGTGATAGGCTTCATCGAACATTTGATCAATACATTTGTAGTATGTTTGTTTGTTAACTCCGTCTTATTGTTGAGGTTACACTACAGAAATATCGAACAAATAATATCAGCTGATAAATGTGCACTGTATATCAGGAGGGACTCGTCAAGACGGTGTACAGCAATTCTCCAGATGAGACTGTTACACAGGGAACTGTACGACATTGTCCAAGTGATTAACAAAACATTTGGGTTTCCTTTGTTGATAGTCGTGTTCTGGTTGGTGTTCACATTTCTTTCTATACTTGACTCAGCCATGTCACTTGACCTTACAGGTGGAAGTTTATTTAGTTCAGTTAGTTTGATGTTCTTCAGCTACTGCTTAGCTGCTGGGGCACTTTTCTTTTACATTGTGTATTCTTGTGAGCTGGTGAATGTGTCATATCAAAGTTTGGTGCTGACAGTACAGAAATGTCTGATGGTTGCCGATTTACGAGGACCTGCTTTTGAACAGTTGGTGTTGTTTTATTTCGAGTTGACCAACATGAAACCTGAATTCACTGCTGCTTCATGCTACGTCATCAATATGCGTTTTATGTATGAGACTTTGATGCTGATAATCTCATACTTGGTGATACTGGCACAGAGTTCTTAAGTTTACAATACTCTAATTGTTTCCCTAGTTGACTCTAATGTTTCTTGAATTTGAGATTTCAATATATTTTATGTAGAACTGCAAGGGTTGTTCAATAAAGAAAGATCATAATCTATTACAGTCATAAATTTTCGCACTAAAGATCAATCTTATTATATTCTGTTAGCCTAATGTGAAACAAAAACGCCGTAGTAGTTTCATTGTTGGTACTCCTGGTTCCCGCCTGTGAGAGCCAGCCAAGTTCAGACTGTTCAGTATCGCCTACCGCTGCATTGGAGGTAATACGCGAGGAACAATATGTGGCTTTTAAATTCTGCTTTCGTCTCAACAAATCTCTATTTGAGGCCTATACAATGTTACATGAGGCCTATGGAGAGTCTGTTCTTCCCTACAGCACAGCTCGAAGGTGGTTTAAAATGTTTAAAGAGGGGAGACAATCAATTTCAAAGGAAGGTGGACCCGGTGCTCCAGTTACTGCTCTAACGGAAGAAAACATCAACACTGCTGCTGCCATTGTGAGAGAGGATCGACGAATTACCTTAAGATCACTTTCTGAAGTACTGAACATTTCATTGGGTGCCACCCACACGTTGGTGACAGAAACATTACACATGAGACGTGTTTGTGCGCGATGGGTTCCAAGACTGTTGATTCCCGAACAAAAACACATTCACATGCAGTTCTGCATGCAGTTAAAGTTGATGTTAGAGGAAGATCCGGAGTTTCTTTGAAACGTAATCACTTCTGATGTAACTTGGCTACATCATTTTGATCCTGAGAGCAAACAGCAAAGCTCAGTGCGGAAATCTCCTTCATCAACAACCCCCAAAAAGCAAAGGTGGTTGCTTCTGCTGGGAAAGTTATGGTCCTCTCATTCTTTGATATTAATGGAATGGTTTATCAGCATGTTGTACCTGCACACACATCAGTAACTGGGCAATACTACAGGGATATCCTGAAAACATTTCAAGTCCATACCAGGCGCGAAAGACCTCATTCACAAGAAGCAGACTGGATGCTGCACCACGATAATGCGCGGCCTCATATTGCCAATATCTTGCAAAAATCAATGTGAAGTGTCTCCATGGACCCCGGACTCATTTGAGCATCATTTCATCCATTCCATTCATCATCCGATAATACTTAACGTTGGAGGACGTAAATAAAAAAAAAGCCGTGAAGTGCATCCCTCACCCTCCCTATAGTCCGGATGTAGGCCCATGTGACTTTTTTCTATTCCCTAACTTGAAGAAACGCCTTCTTGGGAGGCATTATGCATCATCAGAAGCAGTGGTGAAGGCTGCGGGGGCGAGTTTGAAGGATCTCTCAAAAATGTTTTCCAGCATGTCTTTGAAGACTGGCAGAAACGCTGGGACAAGTGCATCGCATTCAGGGGAGACTATTTTGAAAAGGACCATTAAAATTATGAGGTTGAGTAAATGTACGTTGTCAAAAAAGATTGTGATCATTCTTTATTGAACAGCCCTCGTACACAATGGAGCATGGACCCACTCCAGTACTCAAACACTAAGTCATCTATCTCCAGTAGGTGTCCAAGGTTTGCTATCCAGTAATTAATTTTACTTAAATAAATTGAAGATATAAGAACTCCAAGTATATGTGTATGAACTGCATTGTTGACTAAAGAGAAATTAAGAATGTAGAATAAGAAAGATGAAATTTTCCTCAGCATAGGATTAAAAAAGTCTATGAAGAGTTTACACTGTTCTCTGTTATCACGAATTACACACGCTAGTTCAACCATAGGAACTGACTCTCGTCAATCGAAGCAAACGGAGTTCACCTACGCCACTGTAGTTGCCCCGCTGCGTTTCGCAACTGTTTCAAAGCACTAAGGGATATCTGCTCACGTGAAAGACAGAATATCATCGCATCTTTAACTACGCTTTATATAGGAAGGTTCAATTAAATTCTGATCTTTAAAGCAAAAAATGACCAGCAGTTTTTGTTATTCAACAAAACTTTCCAGAAAGGTCTCTTCAAGTCCTCTCCATTAGAATATAAGATATAGAACTAATCAAAGCATACAATTTATAACAAATGCAATTTCTTTAGCGTTAACTACGAAGGAAATATTTATGTTTTGAGCCCTGGTAACCCTGAATGTTGTAGGTACCATCTGACATTTTTAAAAGAAAGTTTGACATTGTTGACCATATAATCTACTTCAGTAGTTAAGTCAATAGAGCGTCATTTGTTTCGTTTACACTAACTTGAAAATTGTGTCTCGTGAAAATATTCGTACACTGATTTATTACGATTTTCGACGTAGATTATCAAGACAAGAGAGCATCGGTCAACTAACCTTCATATTTGGCGACGAAGCTTCATCGTTTGTCACTGTGAAACGAATTTATTCATGGCCGTCGTTCGCTCGATCATGAAGTTCGTCCAAAATCAGTTGCTCTGCAAAAAATAATAATGCAAGAACGTTATGCGACATATTATGAGAATGAGGCAGCTCTAGGCATTAGTTCTACCTGTATTTACAAGGTGGGTCAAAAAGTAATGCCTCCTATTTTTTTCTCTTTTAATTGCCAATAAAATTAAATCCAATCTACACAACTTTAAAACTACAACATTGACGATTAATTTGTCACTATTCAATATAATCTTCGTCCTTTTCCACAGTTTTGGTCCACCTTTTAACTATGGCATGTATTCCAGTGTGGTAAAATAGAAGGTCTTGCTTCCTAAGCCATTGACGCACGGACGCTTTCACAGCCTCCTCATCTTCAAAATGAATCCCACGATGAGCTTCCTTTAGTGGCCTGAACAGATGGAAGTCTGATGTTGCCAGGTCAGGGCTGTAAGACTTGCCATCCCAATTTCTCAATTTCTGCAGTGGTGTAACGGCTGGTGTGTGGTCTTGCATTGTCATGCAAAAGAAGAACATCCGCCATAGTTTTTGTTGGGCGAACTCGGCGAAGACGTGCTTTCAGCTTTTTGAGAGTTCTGACATATTGGACAGAATTTATTGTGCATCCCTGCTCCAAAAAAATCAATCAAAAGCACACCCTCTGCATCCCAAAAAACTGCCGCCATAACTTTCTCTGCCAACCGCTGAGTTTTGAATTTTTTTCTTCCTTCGGTGACGTTGTGTGATGCCATTCCATTGACTGCCTCTTTGATTCAGGTTTAAAAAGTGAACCCATGTCTTGTCTCCAGTAAAAATTTTTTCCAGAAAAATCTCTCCCTCCAAATTGAAGGGCTGCAAGTGTTCGGAGGCTATTGTTTTCCTTGTTTCTTTGTTTTGGGCGGTTAACATTCTTGGTACCCAACGTGAACAAACTTTTGAGTAACCCAGTTGTTGAATAATCGTCATCACACTGCCTTTACTGAGGGAGGTAATGTGACACAATTCACCTGTTATTACCCGGCGATCATCACGAATGATGTCATTGACTCGCTGAATGTTGCATGGAGTTACTGCCGCTTCGCTTTTCATCTGCCAATGGTGTTTGCCCTTCAGCTTCGTTACAGCGACGAACCCATCGTCTAACAGTGCTGACATCCACCGTTGTATCACCATACACATTTTTAGCCTTTCGTGAATGCGAATTGGCGTTTCACCTTCCGCAGTTAAAAATTCAATCACAGAACGCTGTCTAATACGAATGTCGATGTCAGCCATTTTGCAAGAGGATGCAGTGCTGCCACCTGTTGACTTAGGAAGTTACTACTACAGGGGATTGGAGAAGAAGGTTTGAGGAATTGCGCCAAATTCAAAGTTCTCACATAACTTACTTATTTAAGGAAGCAAATAGGAGGCATTACCTTTTGACCCACCCTCGTGTAAAATATGTCATGATTATTTAGCCGTGGAAAAGGTTGCTTTCGTTAGATCTCACATAATTTCACGCAATCTCAAGAAGATGTACAAAAATACTCAAGAAATACAATGGGGTGTCTCAAAAGACGTATATAAGATTGTAACAGGTGACAGGTCGTGTATCTATGCGTATGAGCTGGAACATAAACAACAGTCGAATGTATGGGTGTTTAAATTTGAAGCAAATTCAACAAAGATTGTTCGTACTCGAAGCACTTTAAAGCAAATGGTCACTTGTTTTTCAGCAAAACTAGCCATGTGTCAACAGTGCCTTTAGAGGATCATAAAACAATCAATGCTGAATGGTACACAACCATTTGTTTGCCGCAAGTCTTCGGTGAAGTAAGGAAAACCAACAAGAACCGTAGGATCGTCCTTCATCAAGACAATGCCAGTGCACACACATCTCGTCTAACAACAGAGTACCAGGGTAGGTAGAAGACCATAAACGGCAACGTGTTGAAACGGACCACTGATTACTGGAGCGCTATGCAGAACAGGACGAGGAATTGTTGGATTCAGTTGTCACTGGAGATAAAACCTGAGTGCATTACACAATACCAGAAAACTAAACAACGTTTTGGTCAGTGGTGGCATTCGAATTTATCGAAGCTTCGAAAGTTCAGACATTTTCTGCCGGCAAAGTGATGGTCAGTGTGTTCTGGGACAGCAAAGGTGTATTGTTGTACAAGTTTATGCCTACCGGTACAACAATAAACGCCGCTAGCTACTGTAACACTTTAAAAAAATTGCGACGTACCATTCAAAATCGAAGGAGGGGAATACTGACGAACGGAGTGGTTTTTCATCACGACAACGCTCGTCCCCGTACTGCACATGCAACTACTGATCTCCTGGCCCAGTTAGGATGAGACATCCCCACCCATCCCCCTACAGTCCAGACTTAGCACCTAGTGGTTATCATCTGTTTACTGAGTTGAAGTCACACCTGGGTGGAACACATTTCCAGACCGACGATGATTTGAAAAACGAGGTTGAGCCCTACCTGCGCAACTTGGCGGGAGAGTGCTATGACAGGGGTGTACAAAAACTGCAACAAAGCATACAAAAGTGCATCTATCGCAATGGTGATTACGTTGAAAAATAACTGTAAGTTCCGCCTTTCCAACAATGTAAGAGTCATTGACAATAAACATGTTTTCTATATTAAATAAAATTGGAGACCTTTATTTACTGACACGCCTCGTATTTTGCAAGCCTTGATGTAACCTATTTTTCCGACGGAATGATAAATTTGGAACATCGCTGGAACAAGTGTATAGGCATCAGTGGAGATTGTGTCGAAAAATAAGGTGAAATGTTTTCGAAAAATAAAAGATATATTTGGTTTTTTACCAGACTTATGAAACGACCCTCCCTTCGTCAGTTTAACTGGTAGTTTATCCTTATATGTACGCCATGTACGCATTCGCAGAGAAAATACCTCATAGTTCATCAATAGAGAATGAGGTTGGCATCAAAATAGCTTCAATACATCGACATCATAATTCAGGTAGACCAACAAATTAAATAAACTAGTCCCACTAGAGCTTTATTACTTTGTTTTGAACCAAGACTATAATTTATATAAATGCAAAGGACTTTGCTGCTTATCTGATGCTTATAGACAAATATCATGCAACTGCCCATATTTTACACGCAAGAAACGTTTTCAATTGATTTATTACGACACTGAGCTCTAAGGACACATTTTGTACTATTTTTTTATTTACACTCGACAAGCACTAACCGGACTTTTTTCGCTGTAACAGCTGAGTAGTTTTCCTATTAATAATTCGTGTATTACGCCTTCAGTGAGTCAGTCTGCCACGATGTGGAGGTTCTTGAACACACCCAATAACTTCCTCTCTGCTGTAAAACCTTTCTACGTGATCTGCAAAATATTTGGATTTCTGCCTTTTGACATTGTCTCAGAACCTATTCGGAAGATACAAAATGTATTCATACGTTTGATCTGGACAGTGATACTGATCTATGGAATGATGAAAAGATCAATAAATGTATTATACTCAGAAAGTTACGCTGTCCCAAAACTTCGCATAACGTTCTTCATGCATTGTTTGTTTGGATATGGTTGTGGGATTTGTTGTCTGTTTTGGATATCAAGGTTCTTCAAAGAAATCGTTCTACGGTTTTGTAAACTAGACTTATGGATTTTGGGAGACAGAAAGATGAAGATATATCTGTTTATGAGAGTGGTGGTGCTTCTGGAACCGCTTTTGTTTACTCTCCAGAGCTATCCAAGTATTTCTGGTCTTCTATTCTGGACGTGTGCACTTTAGTTATCCAGAAATAGTCACAGGTGTGATACATCATTTGATCAACATATTTGTAGTGTGTTTATTTGTGAACTCTGCCTTAATGTTGAGGTTACACTACACAAATATCGAACATATTATGACAGTTGATAAATCTTCACTGTTCATCAGGAGGAATTCATCAAGGCGGCCCACAGAAATTCTCCAGATGAGGCTGTTACACAGGGAACTGTACGACATTGTCCAACTGATGAACAAAACTTTTGGGTTTCCTTTGCTGATAGTCGTGTTCTGGTTGGTGTTCACATTTCTTTCTCTGCTGTACTCAGGCATGTCACAAGTACATCAAGAACTTACAGGTGGAAGTGTGTTTACCCCGGTTAGTTTAATGTTTTTAACCAATTGTTTATCTTCTGGGACTCTTTTCTTTTTTATTGTATATTCTTGTGAGCTGGTGAATGAGTCATTCCAAAGTTTGGTGTCGACAGTACAGAAATGTCTGATGGTTTTAGATTCACGAGGATCTGTTTTTGAACAGTTGGTATTGTTTTACTTCGAGTTGACCAACATGAAACCTGAATTCACGGCTGCTTCATTCTACGTCATCAATATGCGTTTTTTGTATGAGACTTTGATGCTGATAACCTCATACTTGGTGATACTGGCACAGACAACTTGAATTTATGACATCTAATTATGCTCCTGCTTAGTTTTAATTGCCAGAGGATAGTTGCTGGGAAGTAGGGAAGTTATATGGGCATGAATCAAGTTGCAGTACTGTACTTCAGTTAAATTTTTATTCTTCTTGACAATATTCCCTCATAAACATTGGGAATGTTACTGAAAATGAAGAAAATTATTTTGGTAGGGTCAATATGACATTGGGCTGCTCCACATCACGAAAGGCCCTCAACTGAAAGCAATTTTAACACAGGTGATGTCATAATGCGGGAAGATAGTCATTTATCATTAACAAAGATTGCAGAGGTTATGGTTATGTTCTACGGATAGCCGAAGAAATTGTACGGAATGTTGCAGAAACTGGGTGTCATAAGTGACGAACAGAAGGCTTACCCTGGCAGCAGTGGAAGACCAGATACTTTGGACAAAGTCGTCACATACAGCGAATCCTGATTCCATCATTTTGACACAGAGACAAAACACCACACTGCCCCATGTCAAGTCCCAGAACCAAAAGGGCCAAAGTTCAATCAAGTCATGCATCTTGTCTTTTTAGATAAGCAAGGCCATTCGATAAGGTGTGGCACACAGGGCTACTACTTAAAGCACATCGTATTGGTCTCCCTTATTATCTTCTACAAATCATTGCAAGTTTTCTCACAGATACAACTTCTGTGGTACGCATTGCTGGTTTCACATCTACCCGACGGCCCATCTTAGTTGTTGTCCTTCAAGGTTCAGTACTAGCACCACTCCTCTTTAATATCTACACTTATGATCTTCCTGCTATAGCTCCAATATGCACAGCTTTATATGCTGATGTCACTGCTCTCTTATATTCTCACTCCGATATCTGTCATACTATTCATGAACTACAAACTGCCCTTGATCGACTAGCTCACCGGTTCTCTAGCTGGCGCATTTCCCTCAACACTAACAAGACAGAGGTTAAGATCTTCTCTTTACATCCTTATAGGGATCCCCCTTCACTACAGCTGCTTGGGGAACAACTCTCATGGTTAAAAACCAGTGTGCCAGTGAAATATCTTGGAGTGCTACTGGACAAAAATAATAAAAAAAATCTGAATATCATAACCCGGCTCCTTGAAACTATACCGGGGCACACATTCAAATTTTACATTTATTATTTCTTAATAAAACATTACATTATTAATAATACATAATTGTTTCAGATTTTTCTACAAATACAAAAACTACAAAAACAAAATTGATAAAACACACAAAAAAACTACTACTACCTATAATACTGCAAAATTTACTGGTAACCAGAAAATCTCTACTGAACACAATACTAATATTCTTTTAACTACTTAACCAAACATTACAGATAAATTTAAATAACAAAAGCTATACAAAACTACTGATAATTGCTGGAAGCCAGCAATTCTAATTTAAACTGGAAAAATCTCAGCTAAATTTATTTTATTTATAACATATATTTAAAAGTACTGATAACCAGCACTTATTTTTAAATTAATCACAAGAATAATAAATTTATTTGTTCTTTTATTTTCTTATTTTAATCTTCTTAATTAAACATATAATTCAAAAAGAAATTTATTTATTACATCTCTAATTTAGATGATGATTAAATATAATTTTAAACAACAATACATTCCTTTAATATTAACTATTAAGATACTTTTTTACCAAATTCTGAAACTAAACACAATAATTCATATTTATTTTTACAAATATACACTAAATCCATATAAATAATATAAAATGTCACTAATTATTTATTTGGTGCAATTCTTCTTCTTTCTGCCGGAAGATCCTTCTTTCTACTGGACACTCGACTTACTTGGAACGCCCACATGCGTCTGCACGGCTCTCAAAACTGTACCCTTTACTCAACAGGCGCACCTCACTTGGCTATCAATCCTTCCTTCTTTTTTACACATCTCTAGTCCGTCCCATTTTTACCCATGCAGCTCCAGTCTGGGGTGGCACCTGCAAGACTAATTTCCGCCGACTGCAGGTATTACGAAACAGCGTACTTCGTACAGCTACATATGCTCCATGGTTCGTCAGAAACCAACAACTTCATCACGAGTTTGGTCTTCTACCAGTTCACCAGTACATCCGCTGACTGGCACGACCTTTCTTTTACCATCTCTAGGAGGTCTATGGAGCTGTTACCTACAATCTCGTCGCTCCCACTCGCCAACCAACTCACCTCAAGCGCAGACTGCCACAAGATCTTCTACTGAGTGACCTCTCCAGTACAGACGACCCAGACTTGAAGTCCTCAATCTGTGTTATAGTGATCCTGCCATATTTGCCTAGAGGAGTCGTTCATGGCTACCTCAATTGTTATCTGTAGTTTTACTAAGTGTCTTAATAACAAACATCTGTAAAGCATTTTTGCTGATCGATGTATAATAAAAATAAAAAACAGATAAGCAAGGCAGTTTGTAGGACCAATGGCACTTAAGCAAATTAACAGTACTGCGAATTACTATCGTAAAGTATTGAAGGCACCTAAGGAGGAAAATTACAACAATACTGCCAGAGCTCCCTCAAATGGAATGAATAATGTAACGTTCATCGTGGTATGAAGATATGGTTATTTGGGTTAATCTTGATGAGTTCAAATAAAGACTTCTGTACTGTAAAATCTCTTTTTTATTTGAAGTTATTTTATACAGAAACAAAACAAAATATAAGCGATAAAATATAACAGAAAGACCATAGAAAAACACAAAAGAAAAGTTCAGGATAGCCAACATCTTCGGTGGCTTACTAGGCACAAAGACTTAAACCATCATTGAGGTTATGTCACATGCCGATTAGTGCCGTGTGATTTTCGCCTATTTCCTGCAATGAAAAACAGTTGCGACACGGTTATTTACTGAGTAATCGAGAGCTCAGCAATGCAATTTCAGCTGTACTCAACATACGATCAAAGTTGCAAAGGAAAACTGTTTCTGTTAGGAATTTAGAGATGTACAATAAAAATCGCAGTGAATTTTTGAGACGGATTATTACCACGGATGAACCTTGGATACATCACTACACTCCAGAAACTAAATGACAGTCAAAACAGTGGATTGCACAGGTTGAACCAACTCCAAAAACAAGAAAAGCAATTTTGACAGCTAACAAGGTTATGGCAAGTATTTTCTGGGATGCACAAGGAATTATTTTTATTCATTACTTGGAAAAAAGTATAACTGGTGACTGTTACGCAAGCTTACTGCAACGTTTGAGCGATGAAGTGAAAAGAAAAGGACCTTTCTTCATTAAAATGTTCCGGCCCGTCGTACAGTCATTGCATTGGGAAAAAATGTATGAATTAAAGTTCAAATTGCCTAAACATCCACGTTATTTGCCAGATCTAGCACCCGGTAACTACTATCTGTTCCGGAAGTCAACAAAATTTTGGAGAACGAAGATTTTACAGCAAGAGGGAAGGTCACTGATACGGTAAACAGTTATTTTGAGGATCATGATAAATCACACTACAGAGATGATTTAATTAAATCAGAACACATATATCACAAATGTATTAACCCTTCTGGAGATTATCTTAAGAAATTAAACAAAATTAATGTTTTTATTGTGATACCAGGGAATTATAAGCCAACTCTCGTACAAACAAAAGCAAAACTAATACAAGGGGCGTCCAGAAAGTAAGTTCTGTTTCTATTTACCTCCGCTGCAGCGCTGCGATCGCAGTAGACGCTCTGTATCAAGTAGAAGAAACGTGTGCCATTGTGAGATCTCTGTCAGCCACGTACGCTTTGTTGTGCTTGTTTACAATGTCGGTGTTGATTGAAAATCCCGCCGCTTGTGAAATCAGATCTGTGATTCGTTTTCTGAATGCTAGGAAAGTGAAACCAATTGAAATTTATCGGCAAATTTGCGATGTCAAAAGGTGTTGTGCTTCTTCACGACAACGCACGATCACACACTACAAATGCGACAAAAACATCCTACAGGGATTTGGCTGGGATGTGTTTGACCACCCCCCGTACAGTCCTGACCTCGCTCCTTGTGACTTTCATCTGTTTTTGTATATCAAATCTTTCCTTGGCGGTCAGCACTTCAACAATGACGAAGAACTGAAAGAAAATTTTTCCAACTGGTTGAAGACACAGGCGGCTAACTTCTATGAAGAAGGTATACATAAACTTGTGCCTCGCTGTGACAAATACCTGCAACATTTCGACAGTTATATGGAAAAGTAGTTTAAGTGTTGTAGAATTTTGTGTAATAAATAATTTTTCTGTATCTGTACACAATTTAATTTTATTACCAAATAGAACTTACTTTCTGGACGTACCTCGTAGATGAAATCAAAACTACAAAATTAATTCAACACAAAACTTAGAACATTTTAATCAAAGTGGCTTACCAACTTGGAATTTAGAGAATTTTGATGCTGCATATCTAACTTAAGAGAAACATGTGAAAGGAAACATGTGTTAGGTGTTGAACACCTTTGTCAGGCTAGGGACCAACAGGTCATAGGAAGCCAGACAATACTTCTTGAGATCCCACTTCTGACACCGTGTTAACCTAATTAACACGTCCGCCTTCGGTAATAAGAAAGTGGAGGTAAAGAAAACACTACATCGCATTATTTCAGTTAAAAATTATCTCGGGCTGGCTGCACGGAGGGAATATGCTGCCCTAATAACACGTGGTAATGCATTGCGGAAACTAATTCGTTTATTTTCTGAAGGGAGGGACTCAACAAGGGAAAGCTGTCTAGTAGGGGAAAATGTCTGTAGGGTAAGTGTCCTTGTAACGGTCCCTCGAAACATTCTACAAATTACACGTTTAATTTTCCCTAAGCCTGGAGACACTGTCAAAACTTAAAAAAATCTAATTTTAAATGATGGCTTTGACAAACAATAGAATTCTGATCTGTAACTTTTACATGACCTTGTCTAACACACTTAAACCACCCATTATTCATGTGAATGAGATAGACGTTTATAAAACTGATTTCACTGTAAATTTCCTTATACATACAATGGAGCCCACCTCTGTAGCATAGATGCCACCCGATAAGGTTTCTAGTTCGAATCTCATACAGGGTTAGTCATCTTATAAGATTTTTTCCCAGGTTTCCCCTTATCCTGAAAGATGAATGTCTGGTAACTCTAAGCTCCATGTACCCTGTACTCATTTGAACATCATTTCATTCATCGTCCGATATGACTTAACGTTGGAGGTTTTCTCTTATCCTAAAAGAGGAATATCTGGTAACTCTAAGCTCTATGTACCCTGTACTCATTTGAACATCATTTCATTCATCGTCCGATATGACTTAACATTGGAGGTTTTCTCTTATCCTGAAAGATGAATGTCTGGTAGCTCTAAGCTCTATGTACCCTGTACTCATTTGAACATCATTTCATTTATCGTCCGATATGACTTAACGTTGGAGGTTTTCTCTTATCCTGAAAGATGAATGTCTGGTTACTCTAAGCTCTATGTACCCTGTACTCATTTGAACATCATTTCATTCATCGTCCGATATGACTTAACGTTGGAGGTTTTCTCTTATCCTGAAAGATGAATGTCTGGTAACTCTAAGCTCTATGTACCCTGTACTCATTTGAACATCATTTCATTCAACGTCCGATATGACTTAACGTTGGAGGTTTTCTCTTATCCTGAAAGATGATGTCTGGTAGCTCTAAGCTCTATGTACCCTGTACTCATTTGAACATCATTTCATTTATCGTCCGATATGACTTAACGTTGGAGGTTTTCTCTTATCCTGAAAGATGAATGTCTGATAACTCTAAGCTCTATGTACCCTGTACTCATTTGAACATCATTTCATTTATCGTCCGATATGACTTAACGTTGGAGGTTTTCTCTTATCCTGAAAGATGAATGTCTGGTAACTCTAAGCTCTATGTACTGTGTACTCATTTGAACATCATTTCATTCATCGTCCGATATGACTTAACGTTGGAGGTTTTCTCTTATCCTGAAAGATGAATGTCTGGTAACTCTAAGCTCTATGTACCGTTTACTCATTTGAACATCATTTCATTCATTGTCCGATATGACTTAACGTTGGAGGTTTTCCCTTATCCTGAAAGATGAATGTCTGGTAGCTCTAAGCTCTATGTATGTTGTACTCATTTGAACATCATTTCATTCAACGTCCGATATGACTTAACGTTGGAGGTTTTCCCTTATCCTGAAAGATGAATGTATGGTAACTCTAAGCTCTATGTACCCTGTACTCATTTGAACATCATTTCATTCATTGTCCGATATGACTTAACGTTGGAGGTTTTCCCTTATCCTGAAAGATGAATGTCTGGTAGCTCTAAGCTCTATGTATGTTGTACTCATTTGAACATCATTTCATTCAACGTCCGATATGACTTAACGTTGGAGGTTTTCCCTTTTCCTGAAAGATGAATGTCTGGTAGCTCTAAGCTCTATGTATGTTGTACTCATTTGAACATCATTTCATTCAACGTCCGATATGACTTAACGTTGGAGGACGTAAATTTTAAAAATAAGCGCACGTACTTCTGGTGAAATCATGGTATCTTTCTGGGAAGATATTATTTGTTATTAATTAATAATTAGTATAAGATATTTCCAATAGGAGAACCCTTTGGTCATAATCTCTGTATCAGTTCATGGATGTAACCTTAAATGTTCTATCGCCCTTTTATCTTTTGAATTCGCACATCACGAAAACTAAGTACCGAAATCAGTTATTTTGTATTAATTCTAAGTTGGCACTTAGTCTTTTATATCCCTTTGTTCTCTGTTGAAAACATGATAACAGATGAAGTACGATATTGTGTGTATAGAAATTGAAAAGAAATGAACAGTTTTAAATAAAGATTCGTATTCTTAAAAAAATAGCTTCTTATTTTTCTCTAACTCACTACAGTTTGGCGGCACCGATATTACTGAAGGAAAGATTCACGAGAAGGGGCTTCCTAGATCTCTAATCGGAATGCAGCAGAGTTTACAGAAATGACCAACAAGTGAATGGAGTATAAGAAACTGTCAACGAACTTTGAGTCTGGTTAAAAAACATCACGTGTAATAATTAATATCATAGAAATGAAGGACTTGTGTTTTCATCGTGGTTTCCCCGCTAACAGCATTACATTCATTTCCCCGGGGTCCAGGAAGGGAGCTGATACATCTTATAGCCATTATGACAAATTACAAAACTTTCCTTAGTATCAGTATTACGTAATTTAGTTCTTCAATTATCACTTTCTCTGACGTTACCCTAAGCTATCTTTTAAACATCTAACTGGAAATAGGGATATTGAAGAATAAAGGAAATTAAATTTCTTATCTGGCCAAAGCAAACTTACAGAAGTGTATTCTTCTATTTGCTTCAAATTTAACAATAATATAATTTGCTGTTAAGATGGTGGACAATATTCCCAATACTCGAGCTATTTAAACATTTTGTGACATTGCTCAAGAAATTCACCTAACCAATTTAAACAACAATTCACTTTATGTTTACCCGTTAAATAATATCAGACGATGAATCAAAGGATGTTCAAATGCGTACAGGGTATATAGAGCTTAGAGTTAACAGACATTCATCTTTCAGGATAAGAGAAAACCTCCAACGTTAAGTCTTATCAGACGATGAGTGAAATTATGTTCAAATAAGTACAGGGTATATAGAGCTTAGAGTTAACAGACATTCATCTTTCAGGATAAGAGAAAACCTCCAACGTTAAGTCATATCGGACGATGAATGAAATTATGTTCAAATAAGTACAGGGTATATAGAGCTTAGAGTTAAGAGACATTCATCTTTCAGGATAAGAGAAAACCTCCAACGTTAAGTCATATCGGACGATGAATGAAATTATGTTCAAATAAGTACAGGGTATATAGAGCTTAGAGTTAACAGACATTCATATTTCAGGATAAGAGAAAACCTCCAACGTTAAGTCTTATCAGACGATGAATGAAATGATGTTCAAATGAGTACAGGATACATAGGGCTTAGAGTTACCAGACATTCATCTTTCAGGATAAGAGAAAACCTCCAACGTTAAGTCATATCGGACGATGAATGAAATGATGTTCAAATGAGTACAGGGTACATAGAGCTTAGAGTTACCAGACATTCATCTTTCAGGATAAGGGAAAAACTCCAACGTTAAGTCATATAGGACGATGAATGAAAGGATGTTCAAATGAGTACAGGGTACATAGAGCTTAGAGTTACCAGACATTCATCTTTCAGAATAAGGGAAAAACTCCAACGTTAAGTCATATAGGACGATGAAAGAAATGATGTTCAAATGAGTACAGGGAACATAGAGCTTAGAGTAATCAGACATTCATCTTTCAGAATAAGAGAAAACCTCCAACGTTAAGTCATATAGGACGATGAATGAAAGGATGTTCAAATGAGTACAGGGTACATAGAGCTTAGAGTTACCAGACATTCATCTTTCAGGATAAGGGAAATCCTCTAACGTTAAGTCATAACGGACGATGAATGAAATTATGTTCAAATGAGTACAGGGTACATAGAGCTTGGACAGGGTACAAGAAGTAAGTGAGTCCAACAACCGTCATGGAGAGACATACCACCCGCCGACGTCCCCTGAAAGGAAGGCTTGATGGGAAGTTCATGTACCAGAAGAAGCACGTGGTCAGAATGGAAGCAGCAGCAAGTTACTTGTGCAAGAACGCAAGTGTTTACCCTATAATATTAAGCGTAGCGGCGCTGCAGTAATGGGACAGCCATTACTCTATGTCAGGTGAGTAGGGCGGCTGGTTAATCAGTCGTACAGCTCTGCCTCACTTTTCTTACACAAACATGACATCTTTATTTGCACTACATGAAATCAGTCTTTAACCTTAGTAACATTTGCTGTAAGATGAGGGCCCTTAACTTATTTTATAGGCACTGCAGACTAGCAACGTTGCAGACTTTACCTGAAACAAGAGTTTTGCGATCCGTAAACCTAAAAATCTAATATTAGTATGTGTGACTACAACTGGATATGTCAGACATCCCATGTTTCAATAAGGGTAAACCGTGGTAAAATCAAATAAAAAATAACCTTATCTACAAGGGATGTTGAGTAAAGAATGATCATTTGATCTTTTTATGTTTATAATTTTCGCACTAAAATTCTATCTTATTATGTTCTGTTAGCTTAATGTGAAACAAATACGCCGTAGTATTTTCATTGTTGGTACTCCTGGTTCTCGACTGTGAGAATCAGGCAAGTTCAGACATGTTCAAACATGAACGCGATGTACTTGTCCCAGCGTTTCTGCCAGTCTTCAAAGACATGCTGGAAACCATTTTTGAGAGATCCTTCAAAATCGCCTCCACAGCCTTCACCACTGCTTCTGATGATGGATAATGCCTCCCACGAAGGCGTTTCTTCAAGTTAGGGAATAGAAAAAGGTCACATGGGGCTAAATCCGGACTATAGGGAGCGTGAGGGATGTACTTCACGTTGATTTTTGCAAGATATTCAGCAACAACATTGGCAATATACGGCCGCGCATTATCGTGGTACAGCATCCAGCCTGCTTCATGGAAATGTGGTCTTTTGCGACTGATATGGACTTGCAATGGTTTCAGGACATCCCTGTAGTATTGTCCAGTTACTGATGTGTGTGCAGGTACAACATGCTGATAAACCATTCCATGAATATCAAAGAATGTGATGACCATAGCTTTCTCAGCAGAAGCAATCACTTTTGCTTTTTGGGGGGTTGGTGATGAAGGAGATTTCCACACGAGCTTTGCTGTTTGCTCTCAGGATCAAAATGATGTAGCCAAGTTTCATCAGCAGTGATTACGTTTGAAAGAAACTCCGGATCTTCCTCTAACATCAACTTCAACTGCATGTTACCTCCATTGCAGCGGTAGGCGATATTGAACATGTCTGAACTTGCCTGGTTCTCACAGGCGGGAACCAGGAGTACCAAGAATGAAACTAATACGGCGTGTTTGTTTTACATTAAGCTAACAGAATATAAGAATGAATTTTAGTGTGAAATATTATGACCGTAAAAATTATGATCTTTCTTTACTGAACAGCCCTCGTATTACAATACGGAGCATAAAATGTTGTTGAAATTGTTGGCAATGAAGTAGATATGAAGTGAACTTGCATTGAAACCCTATCGTACTGCAGCCCACTGCCTTATCAACCCAAGAAGGGAGAGCGCTAAGTTAAAAACGTTGTGAGGATCCTTGGGCCCAGGTTTGGAAACAAAACACTCGAGTAGAACTATGTCCCATTTTCGGCTACAGAGAACGCTGTTTTCTCTACAAACACTCGTGGGCGCCACAGATGTTTACAATGCATGGTGCCTTCAAGTATGATTGTCGACTGTCTTGGACCACTCAAACAGCCATCCTTCTCAATAGCACTGCCACCATTATTTGGTTCTGACGTACTTCACAATTGTATATACCATCTACTCTGGTTTGTCCACAAGGCAGATGATACCACTTCAATACTCACTACCAACCTTATAAAAACTGTAAAGTCGATAGTTTGTTTACTGAATTATATTGTTATTATTGGTTTTCTAATAGTAGTATTCACTTGTTTTTGTTCTTATTCAGAATGTCATGATTTCAGTAGAGCTTCTTTAAACCTGGCCACTTGGTTTATCCTTCTATTGTCAGACAGAATGTTCTTATATCTGGGGAAACTAACTTCCACATCACATGAGGTTATACGAGGGTTGTTCAATAAAGCATGATCATATTTTTCGCACTAAAATTCGATCTTATTATATTCTGTTAGCTTAATGTTAAAAAAAATCGCCGTAGTACTTTCATTGTTGGTACTACTAGTTCCCGCCTGTAAGAACCAGGCAAGTTCAGACATGTTCAGTATCGCCTACCGCTGCAATGGAGGTAACACGTAAGGAACAATATGCAGCTTTGAAATATTCAACAAATCTCTAGTTGAGGCCTATACAATGTTACAGGAGGCCTATGAAGAGTCTGTTCTTCCCTACAACACAACTCGAAAGTGGTTTAAAATGTTTAAAGACGGGAGACAATCAATTTCAAAGGAAGGTGGACCCAGTGCTCCAGTTACTGCTCTTACGGAAGAAAACATCAACACTGCTGCTGCCATTGTGAGAGAGGATCGACGAATTACCTTAAGATCACTTTCTGAAATACTGAACATTTCATTGGGTGCCGCCCACACGTTGGCGACACAAACATTACACATTAGACGTGTTTGTGCGCGATAGGTTCCAAGACTGTTGATTCCCGAAAAAAAGGACATTGACATGCAGATCTGCATGCAGTTAAAGTTTATGTTAGAGGAAAATCTGGAGTCTCTTTCAAACGTAATTACTGCTGATGAAACTTGGCTACCTCATTTTGATCCTGAGAGCAAACAGCAAAGCTCAGTGTGGAAATCTCCTTCATCACCAACCCCCAAAGAGTAAAAGTGGTTACTTCTGCTGTGAAAGTTATGCTCATCTCATTCTTTGATATTCATGAAATGGTTTATCAGCATGTTGTACCTGCACACACATCGGTAACTGGACATTACTACAGGGATGTCCTGAAAATATTGCAAGTCCATATCAGGCGTATGAGACCACATTTTCGTGAAGCAGGCTAGATGCTGCACCACGATAATGCGCGGCCGCATATTGCCAATGTTGTTGCTGAATATCTTGCAAAATTCAACCTGAAGTGTTTCCCTCACCCTCCCTATAGTCCGGATTTAGCCCCATGTGACTTTTTTCTATTCCCTAACTTGAAGAAACGCCTTCGTGGGAGGCATTATCAATCATCAGAAGCAGTGGTGAAGGCTGAGGAGGCGATTTTGAAGGATCTCTCAAAAAATGGTTTCCAGTATGTCAGAAACGCTGGGACAAGTGCATCGCATTCAGGGGAGACTATTTTGAGAAGGGTCATCAAAATTATGAGGATGAGTAAAGGTACGTTATCTAAAAGCATTGTGATTATTATTTATTGAACAGCCCTCGTAATAGGACTTATGGATACGAAGGTCGCTTGACAAGTTCCGGGCCTCACATAGAGATAGCGGCACTTGGCCAGTTTGGTTCAACTCTAGACCAGCTCGTATCCATAATTACAGTTCAATAGTTTGTTCGGTTTTTAAATAACAGCATTTTAAACAAGACAAGTGGAGAGGTTTCACGAAAATGAAGGATTTGTAAAACCTTCTCCACGGCTAAATAATCACGAAATATGTTATATGTGCTGGTGAAACTAATGCCTAGGGTAGCCTCAAACTCGCAATATGTCGGATGACGACCTTGTATTATTAATTTTCGCACATCATCAATGTTTTCTGGCACATCAACTGATTTTTGACGAACTTCATTGAGCGAATGGCGGCCATGATTAAATCTTTATACCAGCGTTTGACAGTGGCAAAGGATGGAGCTTTGTCGCCAAATTTGGAAGTTAGTTGATAGATGCTCTCTTGTCTTCACAATCCACGTGAAAAATAAATCATTGCAGGATGAATTCCATGTTTTTGTTGAGACGCCATTTTCAAGTTAATATAAACAAAACAAATGACGTTCTATTGACTTAACTACTGAAGTAGATTATGGTTTGTATTTAGATGTGGCTCACTACATGTTTTATTGCATATAAAAGTTTATTTACAGCATATGCTTAATGTACATATTTTGTTTTGCTCGCATTTTCCTCTTTTTCTTAAATTTACTTCTGGTGTAACTGTGTTTTATATTTGAGGGATAACGTGATCTCTTGCTTCATCAAATATTGCAGTGATATTGAGTGATCTTGTTTAAGATGGTGCTTGTTTAACATTGTTTTTTTTTATATTTGTGTATGTGTGTGTGTGCATGAGTACATGCATGCGTGAGTACTGCATGCATATGTGTGTGTGTGTGTGTGTGTGTGTGTGTGTGTGTGTGTGTGTGTGTGTGTGTGTGTGTGTGTGTGTGTGTGTGTAATTAGTAATTTATTTCCTTTTACACCAACAAATGGAAATGCAAAATCAAGATTACAATTATAAAATCCATACTGAAATATGCCATATATTCCTAAATCCTGAAAATCCTATCATGTTATCATGTTGCCCATCATTGAATAGTAATTCAGCCCCCATACACCTAACCCTAGGTTTTTGTGTAATGGAGGCCCTCTGCTCCTTTTTACAATTTCTGCCATTTCACCTATCTCACTCTACATTTTTCTCTTAATTGTTCTTAGCCATCTCTCTTTAACTTTCCCTAAATAATTCCCTATATTTCTCCTGTTCTTTTCTCCTTTTACTGACAACATTTTTCTAATTACTACTTCACCCCCCAAACTGTCCCATTTACGTAGCCAAGCCTGCTCTCTCCATATCTTTGTTTGACTACAATTTAATATACAATGGAAATCTGCATTCTCTTCTCCACACAATGGACATTTATCTAGCTCCCTCTCTTGACCTATACCTTTCAAGTTTCTCACTCCTGTTCTCGCCCAAGCAAAACCTTCTCGCCCGAACTTATTATAGGTACATATATCTATATATCCTTCCCTCCCTCAGGTTGTTTTTATTTCTCTATATAATCTGAGTGAGCTTTTGTCACTTGTATTGGCAAAAATGTCTTGTCTGTCAATATCTTATAATCTTAGCTTAACTTCTTTCCAGAAACCTCTATACCCATACTCTGCATTTATCCAAGAATGACCCATACCTATCTGCTTCAACAAGTCATACATTTTATGTGCCCAAGACCCATCCCAGTTACTTCGCTTTTGAATATGAAAACATCTTTAATAATATTGCCATCTTCCAAGTTAGTGATTCTGTATAAATATTTCATTGCCCTTGACAAGATTTTAATTTTAGTAGAATGCCTGCCTAGTTCTAATTGTGCTGCCCCATTAGGTGATGCTATTGGTAATCCCAATATGTATTTACAAAAGAATCTATGCACTCTATCAGTCTCTCTCCAAGCCTCATCTATTCCCCCAACCTCTGATCCATGTACCATTCTATTTTCTACTACTGCCGTATAGATCCTCTCCAACCATTTGACATTTATGTCCGGTAGTTTACTGTAGCACGATCGTATCACTCTCATGGCCATTTTACCTTTTGCCACAGACATCTTTTGTAGTTTCTTCCAGCTGCCATCTGAACTCAACCTTGTACCCAAATAATCAAATCTCCTTACTACCTCTATTTCTTTTCTATTAACCTCCCATTTCTCATCCTTACGCAACCTGTATCCTTTTTTGAAGACCATAATCTTTGTTTTGTTTTCATTTACTTTCAAACCCCATTTATTACAATAAGAATTGGCTGCCTCGATTGCTCTTCTCAGCCCTCCACTTGATATGGACCCAACTACTAGGTCATCTGCAAACAGTAGCCCCGGTATTTCTTTATTATTAATAACTGGTGAATGTACCCTACAACTTGATATCTCCTCTAAAATTCCATCGATATAAAGATTAAATAATACTGGACTAAGTTTACATCCCTACCGTACTCCTGCCTTACTCGATATAGATTTAGTTACTTTGTTGCCTGGTAGTTTTATACACAACTCATTCTCTTGGTATATCATTTTAATTACTTCTATAAATGCCTGACTTATCCCCTTATTGCTTAATTGTATCCACAGTGCATCTCTATTAATTGAATCAAATGCCTTTTCTAGATCAATAAATATCATATATACCCTGCCCCGTTTATTGCTCAGATATTTGTGTACAATTGTTTTAATAATAAAGATGTTGTCTGATGTTCTCCTGCCTGGTCTAAAACCTGCTTGGAACTCCGATAGTTGATTCTCCTTCTCAACCCAATTTTGCAACCTATTTGCTAGAATTCCCGTGAAAATCTTCCCTAGAATAGACAATAGTTATCTGGGTTATTTTTATCTCCCTTTCCCTTGTAAATTGGCAATACCATGCTTGTCCTCCATTTCCTAGGAATTTTCTTTTCTTCCATTATGATTATGGTAACAATATCAAACTTTCCATTGGAAACGTCAGATGGCATCTACAACATTCAGGGTTGCCAAGGCTCAAAATATAGACAGTGCCCATCGTAAAATAATGAACAAAATATGACTAAAATGTGACGATGTTCTAGTGGCTCTAATTACTCTGGACAACAAAAACTAATTTTGAAATGTTTCGAGCACTTCATGAGGCAATTCCTACTAATTTTGGGTTGAGAAAAACAAATATGGCAATGAAAAAATTGTATTAGCTCTAGTTTCTATGAAACACACAAGGTGGAAGTATTACATATTAAATGATTGAGAGAAAAGGATACATTTTAATGACATACATGCTAACAACAATGAAAGTGCATTTGATTTTTAAACTGGTAATTACATGCTAAGAGTTCTAAATTGCTGGAAAAATACTTCGCAGATAGTCGTGTCTGAAGAGAATCATGACTTCGTCGTCTTTTAGCTTGTCTCTTGTGATGGAGTTCCGCAGAATCCGTATACAAAGACCAAACATTACATCATTCCAACGGTCCTGATATCTTTGTTCCATAACAGAAATGTCCTGATGGAATCTCTCCCCATGTTCATCACTAACAGCTCCACAACTAGGAGGGAAAAAGTCTAGGTGGGAGTGTAGAAAATGGATCTTAAGGGACATGTTGCAGGAGCATTGTCACCAAATGCTTGTAGTTGTCATCTCTTTTGTTGCCTAAAAATCCATGAACAACACCCTTGAAGGCTTGCCAAGCTTCCTTTTTCGTTCCCCTTCCAAAATTTGGTCAAATGCAGGATCCTTTATAAGTTCTATTATTTGTGGTCCGACAAAAATGCCTTCCTTAACCTTTGCATCACTTAATTTCCAAAATTTCTCTCTTGTTGTGTTTTGTTATTTGATAGGTGTGCCAGCCCCTAAAAAAGTTCCCCCAAATTTAAAATCTTCACTCTAAAAATGAAATGTCAATTTTTCTTCAAAACAAGAGCTAGTCTATTATTTTTATTGTGATTTTTCAATTCAGAAGATGGAAATACATATAAGTTCACTATTTTTAAGTCTAAAACATTTTCATTGTTGCCCAGTGTAATTATATGGTCATAAACTTAACTTGTCTGTGCCAGTATCACCAAGTATGAGATTATCAACATCAAAGTCTCATACATAAAACGCATATTGATGACGTAGCATGAAGCAGCAGTGAATTCAGGTTTCATATTGGTCAACTCGAAGTAAAACAAAACCAACTGTTCAAAACCGGGTCCTCGTGACCCGGGAAACATCAGACATTTCTGAACTGTCAGCACCAAACTTTGATATGAGTCATTCAGCAGCTCACAAGAATATACAATGAAAAATAAAAGTGTCCCAGAAGATAAACAATTGTTTAGAAACATTAAACTAACTGGGGTAAACACACTTCCACCTGTAAGATCAAGATGTACTTGTGACATGGCTGAGTACAGCAGAGAAAGAAATGTGAACTCCAACCAGAACACGACTATCAACAAAGGAAGCCCAAATGTTTTGTTTATAACTTGGACAATGTCGTACAGTTCCCTGTGTAACAGTCTCATCTGGAGAATTTCTGTACACCGTCTTGACGAGTCCCTCCTGATAAACAGTGAAGATTTATCAGCTGATATTATTTGTTCGATATTTCTGTAGTGTAACCCCAACAATAAAACAGAGTTAACAAACAAACATACTACAAATGTATTGATCAAATATTCGATGAAGCCTATCACTATTTGTACAGCAGTATAGCGTGCACGTCTACTAGATAAGATCAGAAATAGCTGGACAATTCTGGAGAGTACTATTAAAAGCAGTTCCAGGAGCACCACCACTCTCATAACCAAATATATCTTCATCTTTCTGTTGTCTCCCGAAATCCATAAGTCCAGTTTAGAAAACTTTATAACTATTTCTTTGAAGAACTTTGGTATCCAGAGCAAACAGTAAATTCCATATGCATACCCGAACAAAGTATGCATTAAGAAAGTTATGCGAACTTTTGGTACACTGTACATTTCTGAGTACAATATATTTGTTGATCTGGCTATCATTCCACAGATCAGTATCACTGTCCAGATCAAACGTAAGAGTACATTTTGTATATTCCGAAGAGAATCTGAGACAATCTCAAAAGGTAGAAATCCAAATATCTTGCAGATCACGTAGAAAGGTTTCACAGCAGAGAGAAAGTTGTTGGGCGTGTTCAAGAACCTCACCATCGTGTCAGACTGTTCCCTTACAGAATGTATTCCATCTAGACATAGTAAATTAATTATTAATAATGAAACACTTAGGAAAATTATGTAGCTGTTATAACGGAAAAAGTAATTCTTCAATATTAGCAAAAAAATATGAGATAATGCGTCCTTAATAGTTAATTGACGTAATAAACCAATTGAAAACGTCTCTTACATATAAAATATGGCAGTTGCGTATTATTAATGTCCAAAAACATCAGATAATCGACAAAGTTACTTGCATGTGTATAAATTATAGTATTGGCTCAAAACAGAGCAATAACGCACTGGAGGAATATTTTAATTTATGTTGTTGGTCCACCTGGAAGCTGATGTCGATGTATTCGAGCCCTTTTGATACTGTTTTTATAATTCCATTCCTCAGTGATCATCTACGAATATCTTTGGCCGTGTTCGTATGTAGATATAAGGATAAACTAACAGTTAAAATGACTGATATATTTAGTATAGCCTAATAATGATCAATTCGATGCAGTTAACACTTTTCAGATTTACACATTTCATGGCGGCCATGATTAAAATCTTTATACCAGCGTTTGACAGTGGCAAAGGAAGGAGCTTTATCGCCAAATGTGGAAGTTAGTTGATAGATGCTCTCTTGTCTTGACAATCCACGACAAAAATAAATCATTGCACGAACATTTTCAGGATGAATTCCATTTTTTCGTTGAGACGCCATTTTTGCTAATATAAACAAAACAAATGACGCTCTATTGACTTAACTACTGAAGTAAATTATGCTTAACAATATCAAACTTTCCATTGGAAACGATAGATGACATGTACAACATTCAGGGTTGCCAAGGCTCAAAAAATAGACAGTGCCCGTCGTATAATAATGACCAAAATATGACTAAAATGTGACGATGTTCTAGTGGCTCTAATTACTCTGGGTAACAAAAAATAATTTTTGAATGTTTCGAGCACCTCATGAGGAAATTCCTACTAATTTTGGGTCGAGAGAAACAAATATGACAGTGAAAACTATTTATTAACTCTAGTTTCTGTGATATACACAAGGTGGAAGTATTACATATTAACGGATAGAGAGAAAAGGATACATTTTAATTACATACATGCTAACAACAATGAAAGTGATTTTGATATTTTTAACTGGTAATTACATGCTAAGAGTTCTAAATTGCTGGAAAAATACCTCACAGATAGTCGTGTCTGAAGAGAATCATGGCATCGTCGTCTTTAGCTTGCCTCTTGTGATGGAGTTCCGCAGAATCCCTATACAAAGACCAAACATTACTTCATTCCAACGGTCCTGATATCTTTGTTCCATAACAGAAATGTCCTGATGGAATCTCTCCCCATGTTCATCACTAACAGCTCCACAACTAGGAGAGAAAAGGTCTAGGTGGGAGTGGAGAAAAAGGATCTTAAGGGACATGTTACATCCAAGGTTAAGGTATTTTTGCAGGAGTGCTGTCACCAAATGCTTGTAGTTGTCATCTCTTTTGTTGCCTAAAAATCCATGAACAACATCCTTGAAGGCTTCCCAAGCTTCCTTTTCTTTCTCCTCCAAAATTTGGTCAAACGCAGGATCCCATTCAAGTTTTCTTATTTGTGCTTCGACAAAAATGTCTTCCTTATATTTTGCATCACTTAATTTCCAAAATTTCACTCTGATTGTGTTTCGTTATTTGACAGGTGTGCCAACTCCCAAAAAATTCCTCCAAATTTAAAATCTTCAATCTAGAAAATGAAATATCACTTTATCTTCAAAACAAGAGCTAATCTATCATTTTTGTGGTGACTTTTGAATTCAGAAAATGGAAATACATGTAAATTCACTATTTTTAAGCCCGAAACATGTTCATTGTTGCCCAGTGTTAGTTAAAGTTGGAAACGAATCAGTTCCTCATGGGCACTGTGCTGCTTCGTCTCTGAGTCATAATGATTAAAACAGATTTCTTTGTATGTGATGACTTTGTCCAAAGAATGAGTCTTCCACTGTTGACAGGGCAGGCCTTCTGTTCGTCACTTACGACACGCAGTTTGCTGCAGCTGAACAACAGAATATATCCATAACCTCTGCAATATTTGTGTACAACAAATGATGGTTCTCCCGCAACATGGAACTGTTTTGTTGACATTGGTTTCAGTGATCAAAGCTGAGGGCTTTTCGGGGCGTGGAGCATCCGTAAGGAAATTTTGATCCTGACAAAATCGTATATGCCACTGAAAAACTTGTGTTTTTCTCATTTTGCAGCAACATTTCCAAAGTTTGTAATTGACTTTTTTTTAAGAGCGTACTGCTACAACTTGAGATTGAGGTTAGGTACGGTAAACGTGCCCATTTAACTTCCCTGCTTTCCTCCAACTATCATATGGCAATTAAAGACAAGTAGGACGATAATTAGATGATCCTAAACTTAAGTTGTCTGTACCAGTATCACCAAATATGAGATTATAAGCATCAAAGTCTCGTACATAAAACGCATATTGACAACGTAGCATGAAGCAGCAGTGAATTCAGGTTTCATATTGGTCAACTCGAAATAAAACAACACCAGCTGTTCAAAAGTGTGTTCTCGTGACTCACGGAGCATCAGACATTTCTGCACTGTCAACACCAAACTTTGATATGAGTCATTCAGCAGCTCACAAGAATATACAATGAAAAATAAAAGAGCCCCAGAAGATAAACAATTGTTTAAAAACATTAAGCTGAGAGGACTAAACACACTTCCACCTGTAAGATCATGATGTACTTGTGACATGGCTGAGTACAGCAGAGAAAGAAATGTGAACACCAACCAAAACACGACTATCAGCAAAGGAAGCCCAAATGTTTTGTTTATAACTTGGACAATGTCGTACAGTTCCCTGTGTAACAGTCTCATCTGGAGAATGTCTATGGACCTTCTTGACGAGTCCCTCCTGATGAACAGTGAAGATTTATCAGCTGATATGATATGTTCGATATTTCTGTATTGTAACCCCAACAATAAGACAGAGTTAACAAACAAATATACTAGAAATGTATTGATCAAATATTCGATGAAGACTATCACTATTTCTAGAGGAGTATAGCGTACACGTGCAGTAGATAAGACCAGAAATAGCGGAACAGTTCTAAAGAGTACTATTGAAAGCAGTTCCAGGAGTACCATCACTCTCATAACCAAATATATCTTCATCCTTCTGTTGTCTCCCGAAATCCATAAGTCCAGTTTAGAAAACTGTACAACTATTTCTTTCAAGTACTTTGGTATCCAGAGCAAGCAACAAATTCCACATGCATATCCGAACAAAGTATGCATTAAGAAAGTGATTCGAATTTTTGGTATACTATACATTTCTAGGTATAATATATTTATTGATCTGGTTATCATTCCATAGATCAGCATCACTGTCCAGATCAAACGTATGAGTACATTTTGTATCTTCCAAACAGATTCTGAGACAATCTCAAAAGGTAGAAATCCAAATATCTTACAGATAACGTAGAAAGGTTTCACAGCAGAGAGGAAGTTGTTGGGTGTGTTCAAGAACCTCCTCATCGTGGCAGACTGTCCTTTTTCAAAATGTATTCCATCTAGACACAGTAAATTAATTATTAATAATAAAACACTTAGGAAAATTATGTAGCTGTTATAACGGAAAGGTAGTTCTTCAATATTAGCAGAAAAATATCAGATAATGCGTCCTTAAGAGCTCACTGTGGTAATAAATCAATTGAAAACGTGTTCTCTATATAAAATATGGGCAGTTGCATATTAATTATGTCAAAAAGCATCAGATAAGCGCCAAAGTTACTTGCATTTGTATAAATTATAGTGTTGGCTCAAAACAAAGTAATAACGAACTGCAGGAATATTTGAGTTTATGTTGTTGGTCTACCTGGAAGCTGATGCCAATGTATTCGAACCCTTGTGATGCTGTTTTTATAATTCCATTTCCCAGTAAGCATCTACGAATATCTTTTGGCGTATGAGTATGTAGATATAGGGATAAACTACCATTAAACTAAGTGATTAATTTAATATAGCGTACTAATGGTCGATTCGATGCATTTAACAACTTTTCAGATTTACACTGATATATTTGGAGACTTCAGACGTAACATAGAATATCCAGGTTCTTCATTTAAAGCCTAACGAACGCAGGCATTTCGCCTCTATAACACTCTTACCTTACAGAAGAAGCTGGAAATGCTGTCTACCCTCGGCTAAACGAGCATTATATCGGGGAACGAATTCTGAGTCCAGTTAATGAGGACTTAATTCATAAAATTTGTCTTTCAGGTTACCCCCAAACACTGTTAGATTGGAGAACTGAGACAGCACTAATCACTAATCCAGCCATGCAGCCACGAGTCACCCGCCGACATTTCTACGTTGAAAGAGACCACCAGATGAGAGCCGATATAATAATCTAGGTAAAAAGGAGGGGCAGGAATTTCAAGGACGTAATTAACCTATCCATCATTCGCCTGGAGAAACAGGAAAACCTGCAAAAATGCCCATGGCTCAGGTACGCCGGCCACAGGAATCGAATATTGGTCTCCCGAATGCGGCTACAGCCATCACAGCTCATCATGCAGCTGGTGAGGACGTAGATTGGAAAAATTACGTTAAGTATCTTGGTGTTCTACTCGACATTCCGTAGGGGAGGGGATCCGTCCCCTTCAGCTGCCAAAGTGCGGGCGCTGCGGACCCTTAGAACTCGTGGTACCTCTGACGTTACTAGGGGAACCTCGGGCCGAAATTCTGAGCCCCTCCTTCGGGAGTTGTTCGGATTGGGATGGCTTCGAGGGGGCAGTGTGTTCCCGATACCCGTGGGAGATCGGGTACGTCTTTTGACGGGGTTGAGGGAAGCCATTAAGTTTCCGGGTACTAGCCTGCTAAGCTAGTAGAAGGTGTGCTAGATCACCAAGCGGCCCCAGCGAGGTCATATCGGTAGTCTTCACCTTGAGTGTTGACGCGCGTAAGTGGCGTATCCTTTTCCATCCCGTCTTGTGTCCCTAGGACCAGATGGGGGGGGCTTGTTAGTAACCCAGGTCTTGTCCTATGGAAAGCCCCGCGAAGGACGCCAGGTGCCCTTTGTGACAGCTCGGATACTCTCTGGTTGAAAGAGACCCGAGTCTTGGACCTACGGGTCCAGGACTAATGGGAGTAGAACCTCTGGACTCAACTGTTCTACTCGACATCAAGTTGACGTGGACAGACCACATTACATATGTGGCTAATAAAGTTAGCAAAAGAATGGGTATGCTCTACCTTCTCTATAACCGACGATCGGTGATGTATCTGCCTACAAAACTGCTCCTGTATAAGCAAGTACTCCGACCAGTCATCACATACGACAGTGAAATATGGGGAGTAGTAGCCAAGTCTCACCTACACCGTCTTGAAATTCTACAATCCCGTACTCCGACCAGCCATCACATACGCCAGTGAAATATGGGGAGTAGCAGCCAAGTCTCACCTACACCGCCTTGAAATTCTACAATCCCGTACTCCGACCAGTCATCACATACGACAGTGAAATATGGGGAGTAGTAGCCAAGTCTCACCTACACCGCCTTGAAATTCTACAATCCCGTACTCCGACCAGTCATCACATACGACAGTGAAATATGGGGAGTAGTAGCCAAGTCTCACCTACACCGTCTTGAAATTCTACAATCCCGTACTCCGACCAGTCATCACATACGACAGTGAAATATGGGGAGTAGCAGCCAAGTCTCACCTACACCGCCTTGAAATTCTACAACCCCGTACTCCGACCAGCCATCACATACGCCAGTGAAATATGGGGAGTAGCAGCCAAGTCTCACCTACACCGCCTTGAAATTCTACAATCCCGTACTCCGACCAGTCATTACATACCCCAGTGAAATATGGGGAGTAGCAGCCAAGTCTCACCTACACCGCCTTGAAATTCTACAATCCCGTATTCCGGCCAGCCATCACATACGACAGTGAAATATGGGGAGTAGCAGCCAAGTCTCAGCTACACCGCCTTGAAATTCTACAATCCCGTACTCCGGCCAGTCATCACATACGCCAGTGAAATATGGGGAGTAGCAGCCAAGTCTCACCTACACCGCCTTGAAATTCTACAATCCCGTACTCCGACCAGACATCACATACGCCAGTGAAATATGGGGAGTAGCAGCCAAGTCTCACCTACACCGCCTTGAAATTCTACAATCCCGTATTCCGGCCAGCCATCACATACGACAGTGAAATATGGGGAGTAGCAGCCAAGTCTCAGCTACACCGCCTTGAAATTCTACAATCCCGTACTCCGGCCAGTCATCACATACGCCAGTGAAATATGGGGAGTAGCAGCCAAGTCTCACCTACACCGCCTTGAGATTCTACAATCCCGTACTCCGGCCAGTCATCACATATGCTAGTGAAATATGGGGAGTTGCAGCCAAGTCTCACCTACACCGCCTTGAAATTCTACAATCCCGTACTCCGACCAGTCATCACATACGCCAGTGAAATATGGGGAGTAGCAGCCAAGTCTCACCTACACCGCCTTGAAATTCTACAATCCCGTACTCCGACCAGTCATCACATACGCCAGTGAAATATGGGGAGTAGCCGCCAAGTCTCACCTACACCGCCTTGAAATTCTACAATCCCGTACTCCGGCCAGTCATCACATACGCCAGTGAAATATGGGGAGTAGCAGCCAAGTCTCACCTACACCGCCTTGAGATTCTACAATCCCGTACTCCGGCCAGTCATCACATATGCTAGTGAAATATGGGGAGTAGCAGCCAAGTCTCACCTACACCGTCTTGAACTTCTACAATCCCGTACTCCGACCAGTCATCACATACGCCAGTGAAATATGGGGAGTAGCAGCCAAGTCTCACCTACACCGCCTTGAAATTCTACAATCCCGTACTCCGACCAGCCATCACATACGCCAGTGAAATATGGGGAGTAGCAGCCAAGTCTCACCTACACCGTCTTGAAATTCTACAATCCCGTACTCCGACCAGTCATCACATACGCCAGTGAAATATGGGGATTAGCAGCCAAGTCTCACCTACACCGTCTTGAAATTCTACAATCCCGTACTCCGACCAGCCATCACATACGCCAGTGAAATATGGGGAGTAGCAGCCCAGTCTCACCTACACCGTCTTGAAATTCTACAATCCCCTACTCCCGACCAGCCATCACATACGCCAGTGAAATATGGGGAGTAGCCGCCAAGTCTCACATACACCGCCTTGAAATTCTACAATCCCGTACTCCGTCAGTCATCACATACGCCAGTGAAATATGGGGAGTAGCCGCCAAGTCTCACATACACCGCCTTGAAATTCTACAATCCCGTACTCCGGCCAGTCATCACATACGCCAGTGAAATATGGGGAGTAGCCGCCAAGTCTCACATACACCGCCTTGAAATTCTACAATCCCGTACTCCGTCAGTCATCACATACGCCAGTGAAATAGGGGGAGTAGCCGCCAAGTCTCACCTACACCGCCTTGAAATTCTACAATCCCGTACTCCGGCCAGTCATCACATATGCTAGTGAAATATGGGGAGTAGCAGCCAAGTCTCACCTACACCGTCTTGAAATTCTACAATCCCGTACTCCCGACCAGCATCACATACGCCAGTGAAATATGGGGAGTAGCCGCCAAGTCTCACCTACACCGCCTTGAAATTCTACAATCCCGTACTCCCGACCAGCATCACATACGCCAGTGAAATATGGGGAGTAGCCGCCAAGTCTCACCTACACCGCCTTGAAATTCTACAGTCCCGTACTCCCCACCAGCATCACATACGCCAGTGAAATATGGGGAGTAGCAGCCAAGTCTCACCTACACCGCCTTGAAATTCTACAATCCCGTACTCCGACCAGTCATCACATACGCCAGTGAAATATGGGGAGTAGCAGCCAAGTCTCACCTACACCGCCTTGAGATTCTACAATCCCGTACTCCCGACCAGTCATCACATACGCCAGTGAAATATGGGGAGTAGCAGCCAAGTCTCACCTACACCGCCTTGAAATTCTACAATCCCGTACTCCGACCAGCCATCACATACGTCAGTGAAATATGGGGAGTAGCAGCCAAGTCTCACCTACAACGCCTTGAAATTCTACAATCCCGTACTCCGACCAGTCATCACATACGTCAGTGAAATAAGGGGAGTAGCAGCCAAGTCTCACCTACACCGTCTTGAAATTCCACAATCCCGTACTCCGACCAGCCATCACATACGTCAGTGAAATATGGGGAGTAGCAGCCAAGTCTCACCTACAACGCCTTGAAATTCTACAATCCCGTACTCCGACCAGTCATCACATACGTCAGTGAAATATGGGGAGTAGCAGCCAAGTCTCACCTACACCGCCTTGAAATTCTACAATCCCGTACTCCGGCCAGTCATCACATACGCCAGTGAAATAGGGGGAGTAGCCGCCAAGTCTCACCTACACCGCCTTGAAATTCTACAATCCCGTACTCCGACCAGTCATCACATACGCTAGTGAAATATGGGGAGTAGCCGCCAAGTCTCACCTACACCGCCTTGAAATTCTACAATCCCGTACTCCGACCAGTCATCACATACGCCAGTGAAATATGGGGAGTAGCCGCCAAGTCTCACCTACACCGCCTTGAAATTCTACAATCCCGTACTCCGCATTGCCACAGACTCCCCTTGGTACATCCCCAATCTGGTTATCCGACGTGACCTACGTATCCCCACAATAACAGACTACATCCATACCCTTTCACGTTCCTTCTATCAAAACCTCTCTCACAACTTCAACTCCCTCATCCGCGGTCTAGGTGAGTACGTCATCTATCCTGGAGAGTGCTACAAACGCCCAAGGCTGTTTCTAGGCACATAAAATAACACATCAGATGACTTATATATAACTCCAACCTTATCTTCTGCCGCATATTATCCTTCCTTACGAAACACTCCACTGCCAGTAGAGGGCCTAGCCCAGATCGGGCTTGAGAGCGAAGGTCTGACATTCAGATCTTCAATGTCCAGTCGTGTGTGTGCTAAATTCATGCAATAAAACGTACTAGGGTGGTCTGAAAAGTTTCCGACCTCAACATGAAGATGGCAGCACTAGTAAATAAAAGCTAGTGAATTTCGTTGTTCATCTGTTGACAGTTATTCACCAAAGTTTCAGTATTTGGACGTTCCTTTGTTATGTAACATTCCATTGAGTGAGCTGATGTGAGTGTTTTTACGAAAATGGATAACTTCTAGTATCGAGCTGTCATTAAATATTTGCTTTTGAAACGCAATACGCCCACGCAAAACAAAGATGAGTTGGATTCTGTGTATGGGGACTCTGCGCCATCATTTACCACAGTGAAATCTTGGGTAGCTGAATCTAAACGTGACCGTACGAGCTTGGGAGAGGATGAACGTTCGGGACGTCCAAAACCTGCAACTACCAACGAAAACATTGCCAAAGTTAACGAAATGGTGCCAGACGACCGCGGAATTAAAGTGAGAGAGATAGCAGAAGCTATGAACATGACAAAAGAACGTGTTTGTCACATACTAAAACATACTAAATCAACATTTAGATATGAGAAAGATGTCCGCGCATTGGGTGCCACGTTTTCTCACGTTAAACCAAAAACGTGTTCGAATGAACATTTGCTACGCTCTGTTGGCGCAGGTTAGGCGCAATAAATCCGAGTTTTGGCGCCGATTAATTACTGTAGATGAAACTTGGATACAACATTATACACCCGAAACAAAAGTACAGTCCAAACATGGACTGCAAAAGAGGAAACGGCTCAAAAAAAAAAAAAAAAAAAAAAAAAAAGCAAACACTGTTTTTTGGCTGGGAAAGTGAAAGCGACAAGCGTGGATTTATTTTAATCGGTTATCTTCAAAAAGGAAAATCCATTACAGGAGCATACTATGCATCAATAATTGACAAGCTGAAGGCATAACTCGTGAAAAAACGGCCACATTTGCAGAAAAACAAAATCCTGTTTCACACCTCAGCGGTTTCAATGGCGAAAATCCACGAATTACGCCTTGAACTGCTTGACTCACCAGATCTAGCCCCAAGCGACTTCTTTGTGTTCCCTCATCTGAAAATTGCGCTCATCAAATGAAGAGACAATCACCTTCGTGAACAATTATTTTACATAGAAAAACGCCGAGTATTACTTGAACGGGTTACAGAGATGGGAGAAGTATGTAGAGTTACAAGGAGACTATGTTGAAAACGCCGAGTACTATTTGGACGGGTTACAGAGATGGGAACATCGCTGGGAGAAGTGTGTAGAGTTACAAGGTGACTATGTTGAAAGACGCCGAGTACTATTTGGACGTGTTACAGAGATGGGGGCATCTCTGGGAGAAGTGTGCAGAGTAACAAGGAGAGTATGCTGAAAAACGCCGAGTACTATTTGTACGGGTTACAGAGATGGGAGCATCACTGGGAGAAGTGTGTAGAGTTACAAGGTGACTATGTTGAAAAACGGCGAGTACTATTTGGACGGTTTACCAAGATGGGAGCATCGCTAGGAGAAGTGTGTAGAGTTACAAGGAGACTATGTTGAAAAACGCCGAGTACTATTTGGACGTGTTACAGAGATGAGAGCATCGCTAGGAAAAGTGTGTAGAGTTACAAGGAGAATATTTGAAAAATAAGAATAAAATTTCTGAAAAAATATTTTGTATCTTTATTAGGTCGGAAACTTTTCAGACCACCCTCGTATATACCTACTGTAAAGATTGGTAAATTGCCATTAAATGTTGCCGGCTATATATAGAACCAAGTGTGTCTATAATAATGGTACAATAAAACCATTAAAGGTTTATCTTGATTAACATTAAATGCAGAAATAACTGTTGTAGAAGAAACACGATAATGGTTAGTCAAAAGCATTTGCGTGTAACATCTCAGGTTTTACTACACATTGAACCCCTCTTTACTATTTTGAAAGGGACGTATGCCCTCTTTCAACAATTAGAATCCTAACAAATGAAATGTTTGCTTATTATTGTTCGAAACCGCGGCCTCAAGTTGAGAAACACGCAGGAAGCTGTAAGTGAAACAAAAGAAACGCGTGGAGGTACATTTCCTGGAAACTGTAGCGGGTGGGAAATAATAATTATGATTATTATGAATGCCCAAGTAAGTTTCAGCGTTGTGTGTGCGTGTGAGCCAGTTCTGCCAACTGTTACAATGCACGTTAAACGTTACCCACCCTAATTATTCCAGCCCTTGTCAAGGCATCCATTAATCTTTGCGGGGCGTTCTTCTTTTGTTTTCTAGCGCGACACATCCTCCGCCAGAGCGCTCTGTAATCTGCGCCTGTTGCGGCAACCAGCCGAGACATATCCAGAACCTCACACCATTTTCTTAAAATTTTCTTTGGAAATTAGTTTACCCCTAAAGTGGAAGACTGGGAAAATTTATGTGAGGAAAACAGCAAGCATTCATAGAAACTGTCTCCGGAAATTTAATGCGAGATTTCCTTTGGTTTGTTCTTCGCCGTATTAGGATTTATCACTCTTTCATCCACATAATCTCTTTCTCACTAACAACTTATTTTCCAATGAATGTCCCTAAATGAAATTACACCCATTTGTCTTCTCCCAAGGATTCAAAATATACTGCAGTTAGCGAAAATTTAGAAGTGTTCACTTTATTATGTTATTTACCTACGTGCGTTTGATTTATCAAGTAGATAATCATGTGAGGGAACAAATGAATGACATTAGGTATCTCGTTTGAATAACAGAGTTTCTGCAACCAGTGGAAAGAATGTTGCGGAAATTAACTTTATCCTTCAGCATAAGACAAAACGCATCATTACGCGATACTTTAGTTACTGAAAAGTAGGCCTTTTACTGTTAGACATGAATAATCTCTATAAAGAGTCGAATTATCTCTACCAGAGTCAATATGAGACAAAAACACATTATTACGTGATACTTTTGTTACTGTAAAGTGGGCCCTTTACTGTTAGACATGAATAATCTCTGTAAAGAGTTGAATTATCTCTACTAGAGTCAATATGAGACAAAAACACATCATTACGTGATACTTTTGTTGCTGAAAAGTAGGCCTTTTGCTGTTAGTCATGAATAATCTCTGTAAGGAGTCGAATTATCGCTACCAGAGTCAATATGAGACAAAAACACATCATTACGTGATACTTTTGTTACTGAAAAGTAGGCCTTTTGCTGTTAGTCATGAATAATCTCTGTAAGGAGTCGAATTATCTCTACCAGAGTCAATATGAGACAAAAACACATCATTACGCGATACTTTTGTTACTGAAAACTAGGCCTTTTACTGTTAGACATGAATAATCTCTGTAAAGAGTCGAATTATCTCTACCAGAGTCAATATGAGACAAAAACACATCATTACGCGATACTTTTGTTACTGAAAAGTAGGCCTTTTGCTGCTAGTCATGAATAATCTCTGTAAGGAGTCGAATTATCGCTACCAGAGTCAATATGAGACAAAAACACATCATTACGTGATACTTTTGTTACTGAAAAGTAGGCCTTTTGCTGTTAGTCATGAATAATCTCTGTAAGGTGTCGAATTATCTCTACCAGAGTCAATATGAGACAAAAACAAATCATTACGTGATACTTTTGTTACTGAAAAGTAGGCCTTTTGCTGTTAGTCATGAATAATCTCTGTAAGGAGTCGAATCATCTCTACCAGAGTCAATATGAGACAAAAACACATCATTACGTGATACTTTTGTTACTGAAAAGTAGGCCTTTTGCTGCTAGTCATGAATAATCTCTGTAAGGAGTCGAATTATCTCTACCAGAGTCAATATGAGACAAAAACACATCATTATGTGATACTTTTGTTACTGAAAAGTAGACCTTTTACTGTTAGACATGAATAATCTCTGTAAATAGTCGAATTATCTCTACCAGAGTCAATATGAGACAAAAACACATCATTACGTGATACTTTTGTTACTGAAAAGTAGGCCTTTTGCTGTTAGTCATGAATAATCTCTGCAAGGAGTCGAATTATCTCTACCAGAGTCAATATGAGACAAAAACACATCATTACGTGATACTTTGGTTACTGAAAAGTAGACCTTTTACTGTTAGACATGAATAATCTCTGTAAGGAGTCAATTATCTCTACCAGAGTCAATATGAGACAAAAACACATCATTACGTGATACTTTTGTTAATGAAAAGTAGACCTTTTGCTCTTAGACATGAATACTCTCTGTAAAGAGTTGAATTATCTCTACCAGAGCCAATATGAGACAAAAACACATCATTACGTGATACTTTTGTTACTGAAAAGTAGACCTTTTGCTCTTAGACATGAATAATCTCTGTAAAGACGCGAATTTTCTCTACCAGAGTCAACATAGAAAGACAAGCAGAAGAATAAAGTTAAAATTTGCGAGACAAAAGAGGAACGCCTACTCTAATACATTGTCAAAGAGATTGTATCATACTCTCTTTGAGTATCGATTACCTCGATATGGTTACACCCAGGAGTGGGTTTAACCGCAGGTAGGATTTTATTTTCTTGGGATAGTTAAGGATGGGTTTATTGTATTAGGATGGTGGTAAGATTTGAGGTAGAATATTACTCCTCTAAGGAGGACAGGATGCGTGCCTGATTCACCCTGGCGATGTAGTAGATTTAATTTAATTTGGGTAATTTTGAGGGCAAACAACTCTTGGTTAGATTATGGGAGCTCAGCTTTTGCTGCTGGATTTGCTCCGTGGTTACCTCGGATGCCCGAAGGCTATGCGGGGGACCCGGAATAGTCGGCGACGACGTCTGGTAGGATCATAATCACCAAGAGACCTAACCAGGGCACTTCTATGTGATGGTAATTTTGCGTACAGTTTTGTAGCTCGGCGCCTAATTTCATCCTGCACGTATGGAAGTGGTGAGGCTTCATGAAGAAACCTTAATGGGAAGAATCGGCCTTCTGAATAATTGGACCTAAGTCCCCTGTTCTGAGCGCGTTGAAGATATGCCAGCCTTGAATCGGTGGCCAAGCCCCAGATCTCGCAGGCATAAGGCATCAACGAGACTATGAGTGCTCCAAAGAGATATAACTTCACCCGGAATGGCAACGATCGAGCACCCAGCATAGGGTACAAGGAAGCAATATCTCCTTGAACCCTCGCCGAGATTTCCCTGATATGTGGGCAAAAAGTCAAACCTCTACTCCTAGATATTTGATAGAAGGTACCCATTCCATCCTTCGACCTCTGAAACTGAAATTCAAATTTGGAAAGTAAACAGGTTTACTTACTACTAGATTTTTTTTGGGTGCATCCACACCTATGGCTGCTTCAGGGCTTATTTCGCCCTCTTCAGCCAAAATATATTTATTTTTAATTTGAGGGAGAGGATTTTTTTGGTGATGGCGGGCTCTTTTTTGGTAAGGGATTTATTTATTTATTCTGTTACATTAATAGGTTGGTAACTACACTCCTGGAAATTGAAATAAGAACACATTGACGCCGGTGTGTCAGACCCACCATACTTGCTTCGGGTACTGTGAGAGGGCTGTACAAGCAATGATGACACGCACGGCACAGCGGACACACCAGGAACCGCGGTGATGGCCGTCGAATGGCGCTAGCTGCGCAGCGTTTGGGCACCGCCGCCGTCAGTGTCAGCCAGTTTGCCGTGGCATACGGAGCTCCATCACAGTCTTTAACACTGGTAGCATGCCGCGATAGCGTGGACGTGAACCGTATATGAAGTTGACGGACTTTGAGCGAGGGCGTATAGTGGGTATGCGGGAGGCCGGGTGGACGTAGCGCCGAATTGCTCAACACGTGGGGCGTGAGGTCTCCACAGTACATCGATGTTGTCGCCAGTGGTCGGCGGAAGGTGCACGTGCCCATCGATCTGGGACCAGACCGCAGCGACGCACGGATGCACGCTAAGACCGTCGGATCCTACGCAGTGCCGTAGGGGACCGCACCGCCACTTCTCAGCAAATTAGGGACACTGTTGCTCCTGGGGTATCGGCGAGGACCATTCGCAACCGTCTCCATGAAGCTGGGCTACGGTCTTCCGCTCACGCCCCAAAATCGTGCAGCCCGCCTCCAGTGGTGTCGCGACAGGCGTGAATGGAGGGACGAATGGAGACGTGTCGTCTTCAGCGATGAGAGTCGCTTCTGCCTTGGTGTCCATGATGGTCACAACCAGGACTGCATACGACCGAGGCACACAGGGCCAACACCCGGCATCATGCTGTGGTCCTACACTGGCCGTACACCTCTGGTGATCGTCGAGGGGACACTGAATAGTGCACGGTATATCCAAACCGTCATCGAACCCATCGTTCTACCATTCCTAGACCGGCAAGGAAACTTGCTGTTCCAACAGGACAATGCACGTCCGCATACATCCTGCGCCACCCAACGTGCTCTAAAATGTGTAAGTCAACTACCCTGGCCAGCAAGATCTCCAGATCCGTCCTCCATTGACCATGTTTGGGACTGGATGAAACGTCGTCTCACGCGGTCTGCTCGTCCAGCACGAACGCTGGTCCAACTGAGGCGCCAGCTGGAAATGACATGGCAAGCCGTTCTACAGGACTACATCCAGCATCTCTACGATCATCTCCATGGGAGAGTAGCAGCCTGCATGGCTGCGAAAGGTGGATATACACGGTACTAGTGCCGACGTTGTGCATGCTCTGTTGCCTGTGTCTATGTGCCTATGGTTCTGTCAGTGTGATCATGTGATGCATCTGACCCCAGGAATGTGTCAATAAAGTTTCCCCTTCCTGGGACAATGAATTCACGGTGTTCTTATTTCAATTTCCAGGAGTGTATTAGTAGAGATGGAGATCGAGGTGGAAGTTCAAGCTGGATTTGTAGTTATACCGAGAAGTAGGTTTAGATGTTCTTGTATTCGCTCTTGCTCATCTTCGATGTTTTCTTTGTATTCTTTGATGATGGTAGGTAGAGGTGGTCACTTAGGATGGTTCTGTTATGCAGGTGTACTGGCGTTTTCAATAAGTCTTTGTGGTCGGTCTTTGGCGTTTTGTATACATTTGTAAGTGTATTCTTTATTTCGTCTGTTATGGTTTTGGATATGTTGTAGATTTCATTAGTTTTTTGTCCATGGTGGTAGGTTTAATGATATTCTTAAGCATCTTCTTTCAGAACATGCATAGCAACGTATGCAAATATTGGTCTTACAATTGTTTTGTATAGTTGTAAGAGAGTTTTTGTTGATAATTTTTTTTGGGGGGGGGGGACAGGAATAAAGGTTATAGGAAAACCTTAACAATATGGTGTTTGGCTATTTGGGCAGGAAGAAATATGGGGCTTGGAAGGATGCTATTCTGTGGTGTTTCTATTTATTTCAATCTTTATGGTGCTATATTGTGTTGGGGCATTGTGTATGCTGGTATCCGGTACCGCATTAGAGCACCCGGAGGCTTGTGGGTAACGATAGGAATCGAGCGGTAAAGCGCTGTTGGGCAGGTAAGCAGTCATGACCCAATGGGCCCTGGCTACGACCTACAGATGTGGCGACTGTTTAGTTGGTGCTCAATGGTATTCGTAGGAGCTTGTTTCAGGTGAATGATGTGGGTCTCATGGACCCGTGTCCGGTGAGGGTAGCAGCGAGATAGAGGTTGTGGAGGTGGCGTCCTCTGGGCGCGGGCGTCCCTGCGATGCTGGAGGTGCGGCGATGGGGCCTCCAGCTCGAGTGTCAGGCTGTCTCTGATGTCTCTGATCTGCTCAGTCTGGTAGCTCTGGGTCATGTGGAGAGCTCTGTGAAGATCTGACGGTGTGAGTGGTTTGCTGCTGATCTTCTCTAGAAGTGTTCGGTTTGTAGTAGTCATATGGGTGAGTTACTGTCCTGCGCCTCTTTGGTGTGCGTGGTGATGAGGTCCGTAGTAGATTGTTGCTGTGAGCGTAGAGTTGTTGAGAGTGATCCGTGATTGGAGGTGAGAAGCTCCTCCAAGTCCCCAAGGCGAGGTGCCAAGACAAGCACCTGGATGTCCTCACGCATGGGGTTGGAGTTGGTGGTGAAGGTGACTGTGGCGAGTTTGTCCTCTATGGATTCCAGGCGTTCTTTGAAGCGGCACAGCTCGGTTCGAATTGTCTGTACTAGCTCCTGTACAGAAGTGTCGGCTGCTGCGGTGGAGTTTGTAGAGGCATGAGGATGCGTAGCTGTGTGGCTCTCCCGTCCAGTACTGCCGGACTCGCGTGGAAAGCTGGGGCACTGTCCAGTGTAGTGGTGGAAGCCACTGCAGGTAGAGCAGAACCGGCGGCGGTGGCGAAGGTCGTGCTGCCGGCAATCCCGGGTGAGAGAATGAGCGCCGCAGTAATGGCATCGCGGCGGAGCGGTGCAAGATTCTGCTCGGGCCCGAAGCTGCAGCAACGCGGACATGGTGCAGGCCGCTCAGTCCTGCTGGCCTCGATTCGTAGGCACTGCCCTAATTTAAATTTTAAATTTGCACTTTAATTTTTTCGTTAATGTCACTCCTAAGTACGTAGTTTCGTTTTGGGCTTTTACTATATGTTTGTTATACTTTATGAGAGTATTTTTATGTTTCTATTTGTTTTGTCTGTGGAATATTACGTATTGAGTTTTTTCAGGAGTTATTGCGATTTTCCATTTGTTTACCGAATTATTAAAGGTTCGGAGCGGTTCTTCTGGTTTGAATTTTGCATCTTTTAATTTTCCTCTGGAGTACCAATATGCTGTGTCATATTGAGCAAGTTGGATGCTTTGGTGTACGGGTTGAGGTGTGTCAGCTGTGAAGATTATACAGTTTGCGCAAGATAAGAAGAGCGCTGGATTTACGGTGTAGTGCGGGTAGAGGGGAAGTTGCGAGAGCTAACGCTCTGTTTCTGCAGTGTGATCAACTTGGAAAAACACAGTTCAGCAAAATAGGGTGTAAGATAAGCGAAGATATGCGCCGAAAGTGTGAGATCTGTGGACAGACATTAAATTGAACTCGATCCTATAAGCTATATGTTTATATATGTAGTATTTATTGTGACTTTGTGGGTTCGTGAAATGAAAAGTCCAATTTCACCACTCACAAATGTTCTTTATTTCCACCGACTTACAGTTAAACTCTTGCCAATTACACAGAATTACGTGCTGCACACAATTACAATTCACCAGTTCGTCCGTTACAATTTCACTTGCACTCGCGATTACATAAACTCCGATGCACATACCAGTTACGTACAGTCTTCCGTTGCACAATCTTCTCGTTCATTAACACGTCACTGACTAACTCTTACACCAAGAACTGCGACTGTCTCCTCACTCACACTCACTAACCAACTGACTGACTGACTGACTGACTCCGTCTGTCTGTAACCCCCCTTTATATAGGAATATCGCCGTCGTCCAGTGTCCGCGGGAATGTTCCAGTAAAAGAATGATCGAGAACCAGGTGTAAGAGAAACAGACGGCACAGTCATGTTTTTTCTCCCGACCACTGCCTGTCACCACTATAAGACAGACGAGGGGGAGGTGTGGCTAACCGAACCTCCCCTACCTTGCGCTCCCAGCTGCTTCCACAGGGTGTTCCAGCGCTCGTGTGACATTATGAAACACATAAAAGCAGTAAACAGAAATACTCACTCTTTCGCTTTCTGATTCTTCGATTTCTGAGACCACTGCATCAGTTTCATCGCTAGTATCCTCTGATCTGTTGATAATTTCATCAATCGCATTTTCAGTTACACCATTACTTCTCCAATATTTCATTTCCAGTTCTTGCAGTATCCTTCCCAATCCGTCGCAGTTACAGAAGAGAATGCTTCTACAGCAAGTTTCTGCAGATTTGTGGCTGACATATCACCAGTATCGTTGTGTCCTCTGAAAACGTTCCACGCCAGTTCAATTGCATTCAGATCAGAGTTATACGGAGGTAGACGAAAAATAGTGTGTCCCCTTTCGAGAACCATAACATCCACAACATAGGTCAGTCTTGCTCCTAGGTTTGTTGGCCTCTATTAAATACCGGTGTAGCTTTGGTAATGGAGGAAAATAGAAAGCTATGTAGAAATATATAAAGGGCTCAGAGCAAGAGAAAAAGAAAGATAAAAGAGCAAGATATAAAGAAAAGGAGAAAGCCAAAAAGGAAAGGATTGAAGGCAAAGGAAGAAAGAAAGAAAACATCACTATGATTTATTACGATACACAGATCACAGCCTTACCTGCTTTTTTCTGGTGTTTTTGGAGACTCATTAGGATGATTTGTACAAAACTATTTAATACGCCTGACAGTGCTGACACTTTTTCCTGTGTAAGCAGCATCTCGTTCTATTGATTTGCTGAGTGGGAACATTAGTTGGTTGTTATCCTTTTCTATATGGTAACTTTCTAGGATGTGCAACGTTTTTTTTTTTTTTTTTTTTTTTTTTTTTTTTTTTTTTTTTTCCGTCGCCAACTCCTATCTGCTTGGCAGCAATCCTGGACAGCTTTGGAAGGCACACAACTCCGGGCAATAAAGGAGAGCGTACAACCCTGGCTAACTTCCTGCAGGGATAACCGGCGGGCCGAGGTGATACTCACCCGGCTGAGAATTGGGCACACACGAGCGACTCATGGCCATCTATTAAGAGGGGAACCAGCCCCTGTGTGTGCTCCGTGTGCAGTACGCCTCACTGTGCGGCATGTATTACTGGATTGCCCGCAGTACGCCCGCGTTCGCCAGTCTTTGGGCTTGGGAACTAACTTGCTGGGAGTTTTAGGGGACGACCCAGTGGCCGTGGTTAAGGCACTGCGGTTTGTTTCTGAAATAGGTTTTAATAAGCAAGTCTAACTTGTATTTTATATTTATTACTTTTAGAGATTTTAAATTATTAGTCCTTAGATCGTTTTAAGGTCCTCTTAACAGTTGAGTGTTTTTATTATATTTTACCTTTTTAGCAATATTTTTATAGCTTTTAGCTTTTAGTGTTGACTTCGGGCCCAAATGACCTTGTTGTCGACGGGCCCTAAAACACCACACACTCACTCACTCGTAACTTTCGCTATTATTTTGCAGCCGTCATTATGCACGACTGTACGTGCATGTTTCCGAGTCGGAGTTCGTTGCTCGGAAGGTACATATGATGATGAGTTTGGTGTGCCCTCAGCCTTAATTACAAACTGGTTAAGCTGTAGTAATTAACCTCAAACTTGCACAAAACGAATGCACACAGAAAACAAAGAGCGCGCGTAAAAGCTTAGCATATTAGTCACTAAATGTCAGAATGTACTAGTTTAGCGCATTTCATGTTTCTAAGTTGTCATCTATGTTTACGGAGTTAGCCAGTGAGGAATTGGGAGACGAACGCTCAAGATAAATTGCGCAAACTGTATATAGTAGTCCAGATATTGCGCCTCCTTGTGGGATGCCTGAGACTAGTTTTATGGGATTTGACATTTGTCCATTAATTTTAATTTGGGCAGTTCCATTTGATAAGAAGCTTGATGTCCATCTAATTATATATTCTGGGATTTCCATTCTTTCCATGTTGTATAATAATCCGTTTATCCAACATTTGTCACAATCTACTTGCACATCTAGGAAGGTTGCTGTTGTCGTAAATCCTCGGTTAGTTTTTTCTTTTATTTCAGAGATAACTTTTAACAGTTGGTCTAGAATTGTTATGTTTAATCTGTAGCCAGCTTTAGTTTCAGGTATCAGGTTTTACGTCCCGAATATTCGCTACTTATAATTAATTCTGGAAACTTTAACACGTAAACGTGATGCTAACAATCAGGTTTAGTGTAAAAGTAAAGTGAAATGTTTTTGGTAATGGCCACTACAATTGAACATAATACTTGTTTTGCCTCTTAACTGTATAAAACATTTCCTTTCGAGCTTTTAATTATGTTATTGTTCGTTTTCCTCACAAAAATGGCATATAAAACCTGTACTGCCATCTGCAGCTGATAGAGTGAACTACTTCCGAGAGATCCTTTTACTTTATTTTCATATATTTTCTACTATTCAAGTGCTAAGTCATTACTCTTTTGGATCTCTCGGAAGTAGTTCCCTCTATAAGCTGCAGATGGCAGCACAGGCTTTATTTATCATATGTTTGTGAGCAAAACGAAAAAAATAATACAGTTAAAATTCAAAATGACTGTTTTACACATTTAAGATGCCAAGAAGTATTATATACAATAGCATCTGACATTACTAGAAATATTTCAGTTTACTTTTACATTAAACCTGATCTTTACCATCATGTTTTGGTGTTAAAGTCTTCAGTATTAGTTATAAGTGAAGAACATTCTGGAGCTTAGTATTGCTATTTGCCAAGGATACCTATGTAGAGAGGAATTTTTGAAGCGGATGATCACTGTGATATCCGCACATAGAAATGTAAATATCTAATTGTTTGGTTGTTCATACTGGACGGTTATGATGGCCTTGTGGTGCTGTTGGTACTTCTGTGTGATTTTGGAACAATTTCTTTCACTCCACTTATTTGACATAAACATGGTTTGTCTAGGTCTTAGTTAATACAACACCAACTCCAATACTCAGACCATAATACAGATTCCAAGATGGCGCCCGTCGAAGCCCAGCGACTCTGGTTACGCAGAATAGGAAACTATACACAATGGACAATAATATAATCCATATTAAGGAGCAGCGAGGTAACTCCTAAGCATTTATCACTTTATACTTTCAACTAAAATGTGTACTAACATAAATAAAGAGCATCATGACAAATCCTAAGAGCTTATAACATTATATAGTAGCACGACCAGTACTATGCATTTTCCACCTTATACTTCCAATCAAAATTTAATTTATAAGGCATGACAACTCATAAGCATTAAACACAGCAAACTTTATCTTATTGGACTGTATCATCCTATCGTCTGTAGCAAGGGCTAAAGTTTCTTTTATATTGTTTACATAGTAACCTTTTCTGGTAAGGGCATAGGTACTGCTTATACTATAATATTTAAGAGAACTCACCAGATTGTCCAGTTTACTCCAATTGTCACGTTTGAAGGTGTCAGTTCCCTCACACTGTAAGATCCATTTAAAATTTCCCACTGGTAGGCTCATAATATTGCTTCTAGGTTATGAAATACTTTGAAACTTATTAAGTGAAGGAACATCAGTGAAGCTGGGATCTTGAATGTTATTGAAAAGAACGTAACTAATTGTCTTTAATAATGACTATCAATGGGTTAATATCTCCTCACCACTTAGGTTCAAAACTGTCAATAACATCTTGTGCACACCAAATATTAAAATTATCTTCACACTCTGTAAAATGTCTTGGATACATTCTTCAGGATTTCGTCTTTTCTGGTTGAGCTTTAATGTGTGATAGGATGGCTGATTCTTAAAAATCGTGGGGTAGGCATCATCTATTAATTTTGGTACTTTTCGAAGGGCACGAATTGGTTCACCATCATTTACTGGAAAGATGTCTTCCTTAACCTCAAAGCACTGTTCAAAATGATGAATACAAACTACAGTTTTGTCATTTACTTTAAAATCTTTACGATGTATGTTCCTGGTCCACTTATCCCATTACGATTTTTCCTTCGGAAATTTGAATGTCGTGTGAGGTACATTACCATAATTAGAACACAATAACGATGCATTTCGACAATACTTCACTGTATATATTTAGGTAAACGTTATCACTTTATGTTAAATACTCAACTATAAACTAACTCGTTAGTCACTAATTGCCACTGTAATATGAATTACATTAATTCTTCAAACACACAATCAAAGTAAACAAACACACACTTTACTCTGTAGATATAACCACAACATAACAAGCTGGGCCACGAGCGCCGCCATTTTTCCTACAATCGATTCTCGTATTATGGTCTGAGTATTGGAGTTGGTGTTGGTATGGTGCATCGAACGATACTTCGGTGGGGATTCTGCAAGTTTTAAATCACAAAATATTATTGCCGCAAATACAGTTCGGCCGTCCGTTCTCCGGCTGACATTTCTCGAGAGGGGGAAGCGCGCTGTTGCCAGTACTTTAGTGGGAATTTCAAGCAGAGAAACATTCGTTTTTTAAATATTTCACGCATATTCGTATTTCACGAACCAATAGCCATATTATTATAATAGCGATAATAATAGTACTTACGAATACTGAAAGTCAGAATTCACGCACGCACAAAATAGCAAAGAAAGTTCACCAGCGCAAGCAACTGAAGCCACGTGGTCCAAACAAAATTAACTTGGCAACACAGTGTTGGATTGGGAAGCCATGCCTAGTAGCGACAGTGTTGATTGGCGCTAGCAGACAGTTTTAACTTCCTGACTACAACACAAGATGTAGAGACTCCCAGTACTACCAACAGAAGTAGTTAGTGTGCCTGAAAGGTGTGGAAGGAATATTCGAATAGAGGAGTGTTGTTGTAATGAATATCTTGCAAGATAATGAAATTTACAAGTTGGATATCAGTGTTTTAAAGCTAATACAGTCCTATATCTTCATTCTAAAGATAATTTTGAGAATATGTTTTCATTTGCTTATTACTGCATTGTCACTTTGTCCAAGTTGCAGAAATTCAAATCGTTCTTCATTTGCACTCCCAGTAGCAGTATTACATCACATACACAATCTACCAAGGTCGTTGATCACAACAACAGCGGTCTGATTACATCAGCTCTCGTTACAACACTTCACAGCTGTTTACAACTGTTGCAGCTTCTTTAAATACCTCTATCGGTTAATTCTAGATATTTCTGGAACAAACAAGAAATCGAATGTTCTGCGAAACAATCAAGACGCCACCAGAATGTTCCTCGCTTATCTGTGTCGGCAAGTCTTTTATCTCCAGGCTATCTTTATCTGTTTTTCCACACTGTGCTGCCTATCAGTTTCTTTGTGTAAACAAGCCGCGTTATTGCTACGCACGAACACTTTTAGCGCGTATTCCGCCAGTCGGAATAATGAATTCGCGACTATTAACCTCCCCCCTCCAGCTCTTGCAGCCGCAAGACGTCATAGCCAACTGTAGAACATTACGAAGTCCGAGAAATTGTCAGGAATGTTGCACGTGTACAGTAACATCATACAAGAAAATAATCGTGTGTCAACTGTCAGTTAAGAGTTGCCAAGAAGAAATCACTACATATCTCCTGTCACCTCCTCTTTCTAGTGTACTGGTTTACCGGAAAACATCTGAACATCTCTGAAAGACTATTTAGTACAGCAGGACTCATATGTGACAGAAAAAGAAGTAGACTTGACCCTGAAAGAGTGAAAACGCTAGTATTTTCCAACAAACACTTATAAAAGTGGGCTGTTTTGCTTTTATATATCTTATTTAGATAGAGTCAAACTGAAAAATTCCATGCCATGGCAGGAATTTGAACCACGGATCTTCTGGTTTCCTTCAGTCGCTTTTATCCTTTGAGCTACCATGGCCAACGTGCCGTCATGACATTAAATTCTCCAATTGACACATATTTTCCCGGTAAACTACTGAGGGCTCTCGTATTTGAGATACACCGTTTGTGGCGAGTTAATTCCAAGTACAGATGTATTATTTTATCTTCACAGGAACCCTGCGCGGTAGGGATGAGTAGCAACTGTGATGGGGATAGTGCACCTATCGCCACAATGCGTCCCACGCGTAAGATTACGAGAGGTGAGGGCGGTGCATAAGGTGTCTAAAAACAAATTTCATTCTCGAAGCCAGTTTTGCAGCTCTTATAAACTAAGTTTTAATTCTTACTATGGTAGTAATCTCCACGCTTTTGTTGGATAGTACATAGGCATTTGGAACAAAATCCTGTTCTCCTCCAGCAGGCATGATAAACAACTGTCGGCCTTTCAATATCGCTGCAGAGTCCCTGTAACTTATTTCACTCCAGGCATATGGTCCAGTATGTGCTGTATTTATCTAAGTTTCATCCATATAAACTTCACTTCGATATCTCCGAATATTTCGTAAATACTTAAGCCTTTTTGCACGTATGGTGCGATGTTCGATTAAAATTTGTCTGTCACGCTTAGTGTTTTTTTTTTTCTTCAAATAATCCTAGCTTCAAAAGAACTCTTCTTAATGTTCAGACACTGCCTTGGAAGTCAGTAGAATTTTTAAGCTTCATAAGCACTTTCTTCAAAGTTGGTCTTTGTTTTTCTGTGCTTTAAAAATTATTCATAGTTCGCCTAACTACTTCTGAATTAAAACATCCAAATTAGATTTTGTGCATGTTCTTAATCTTTGTTCACTAGGCATAGAGAAGGACGTTGTTGCACTAACACCAATGGCTTTTCTTTCCTTAATAACTCTCCTAAACTGCTTTCAGACACAACTGTTGCCTCAGATAGTCTTCCCCAGAATTTTATAGCTGACCCAGACCATTGTTTCTTTTTTATATACCTATGGATATTGGTTATTACTTCTCGTGTTTTTAAATGTAACACTTTATTTCCTAATGTGCTGCTAGGAGGCGTCATTTATAAATGTTCTCTTGGAACTAGGAGACAAGCACATTTTGAAACAAGCTGTAGTGTTACCGAGTAGCTCTGCACGTGTTCACTTACTCGCAACTGGTACGCAACTGACCTGTCCTCCCTTCCAGTTGTAACCGTTCTGAGGTGGACTCGTCCAGATACCACTGCGCATCGCTCTGCACTTTTCAAGATAAAAAAAATACATCTGTACTTGAGTCCAGGGGCGGCTGCTGCTTAGTAGTACAAGAGCACGTGAACCCCCAATATTTGTCTTGTAGAAGCTCTTTTCCTCTTTTCATTCGTTATTTATATTTACCGCACTCATTGCTTAATGTGTAATAAGTAGATGGCGATAGGATGAGTATCTGGCAACGATGCACGTAGCACACTTTTCTTGTGCTAGCATGTCATATAACGTTTACAGCCCTGCGCATGCGTAGACGACAAATGCTACAGACAGGCATTGGTTGGGTACGCCCAAATCATAGCACAGTTTCGATGTGCACGTTATTTCGCATTGGTAACGCCAGAGTTCTTGGTCTCTGGGAAGTGCTACTATCTATAGAGTTTAACTGTAACTATCTCCAAATACAAATAATGTTTACAACTCCTAGCGTTCTCAGCCTTTGCTTTGTTGCTTTATGTTGCTTTGATGCTTTTCCAGTCCAGTTTCTAAACAGACGTTTTGTTTTAAACACTGTGATAAACTTGGAATTTGTAGATAATCAGCAGATGAGACAAATGTGAGTTTCCTAGTACATCAAGTACAACTAGTGCTTTAGCGCAAAGCAATTACTCTTTGTTGTGTGCAGCGACCGATCGCGAGGTTTTTGGAATCTTTGTGACTGTTGAGCTTCTCTCAAGAGGTAGTTAAATACTCGGTGGATTCCATTTTAAGAAATAAAATAGATAAAGTGACTGGCGAAGAAAAAATTTAATAAAGTGACTAGGACGTCCGCAGCCCACTTTGACAGTTGAACGAATTACAAAAATCAGAAGCGGGACGACAGGCGCAAATGTAACAAAGTATACACAACATGTAAATGGCTATGCGGTTATAGTATTAGAAATGGGCTTTTTAGCTTTCCATGTCTTCTGGTTAGCTCTGAAGTGAGTTAAGTTAACCACTGGCGTGACAGGCCTAACAGGACCAAGGCTTACCAACCTGACTATCGGCCTCACGCCCACCTGCACAGCCAGAGGTGGGCCATCAACCAAATGATACGGGGAGGAGATGTGGTAAGCATCTCGGCATCCCCCAGTCGGAACGTTGGTTTTTTGACCAGGGCTACTTGCCTAGCGTAAGCTTCTCACTTTCCTTACGATGCTGAGTGGGCACTGGTCCTCTACCTGGGACCGAAAATCCGCACCCCAAAGGTGGGAAGGAACCCAGGCTGCTTTCCGTGGCCAGGGACCAAGACATGCTACCTTATCCCGCTATGCCACGGTGCAGGACTAGCTCTGAAGTGAGTAATTGGACCAAAGTAGGAAGTGCCGACTTGGTACATCTTAGTGAAAAGATAAAGAAGCACGAGAATTCACGCTGACGTAACAATGCATGTACTCAGTTCGCCATGTTTGGTCGTGCAGCTTACAGACTGTCAGTAAAGCGACACAGTAAGCAAGGTGATAGGAATAGATACATTCTTTCTAGGATAATAGATCGTATAACATTTTGTGGGGCTTTGGAGCTATCGCTCATTAGTAGTAGCGCTGGTAGCAGTGGCGGATAGTGCTAGTGTGCAGTTTAACTGTAGGTCTTGTGAACACCCACTTTTCATTCCACGAGCCGCCACTGCTTGAGTCCCAGGCTTCATCGTTAAACTCTTATTATTTAAGTTAATCGATGGAAATTAATTGTTCCTTTACACTAGCCGTGTATAGGGTAAGATTTTGGATAGATTTAAACTGAAAAATTCAATGCCATGGCCGAGATTCAAACGATTCAAACGTGGATTCCTAACCACGGATCTTCTGGTTTCTGTCCAGTCGCTCTTACCTATTGAGCTACCGTGGCCAACGTGCCGTCAGGGCATTAAATTACACGGCGAGTGTGAAATAACGAATAATTTCCATCAATTAACGTCTTATGTAGAGTATAAAACTAAGGTCACTGATGGTTTTAAGTTTTTTTCCCATTAAATATGTGCATATATTTATTTTTATTGTATGTTCCCCCAACATTCTATTCTGATTAAAACTAGAAATAGAAATGGCTATATCGAGTATCGTTGAAAATATCGAGAATGGATATGGAGAATCGAGTATCGAGAAAAATTATATTAAAAACTAGTATCGATATCGCGTGGTTTCTGTTTGCATAGAATCTCTGTGAAAGTGTAGGTAATGCTGACTTGAGACAGCAATGGCACTCGAGATATTCCATCGTCTGACAATTTGAATGACAGAGAAAATTGTGTGTGTACTTGAAACTCTGGGACGTTTGTCATAAACAGGCCGCGTGTCAACTGTTAGACAAGTCCATTCAAGTCGAGCGTCAACTGTCTTAGCTCGACAGCTTTTGTCTGTGTTCTGTAATCTCAGCTTAACTTAGTAATTAGCTCCCGTCTCTGCATCATTACAACTCTACTCATCAGTTTGTCTACCATGTCTACTGAGTGGTTTCGTCTGGGGACCGCTTTTGGGAGGTCCGTGTTTGGTTCCCATGTCCGACCTACCGGGGATTTTCCCGAGTCGTCGGGTGAGGGCTGGGTAGGTTAATTACGAGGGCTCTTCAAAAAAGAATTATCATAATTTTTTACGGTCATAATTTTTCGCACTAAAATTCAAACTTAATATATTCTGTTAGCTTAAAGTGAAACAAACACACCGTAGTAGTTTCATTGTTGGTACTCCTGGATCCCACCTCTGAGAACCAGCCAAGTTCAGACATGTTCAGTACGGCCTACCGCTGTAATGGAGGTAACACGCGAGGAACAATATGTGGCTTAGAAATTCTGCTTTCGTCTCAACAAATCTTCAGTTGAGGCCTACACAATGTTACAGGAGGTCTATGGAGAGTCTGTTCTTCCCTACAGCACAGCTCGAAGGTGGTTTAAAATGTTTAAAGAGGGGAGAAAATCACTTTCAAAGGAAGGTGAACCGGTACTACAGTTACTGCTCTTACGGAAGAAAACATCAACACTGCTGCTGCCATTGTGAGAGAGTATCGACGAATTACCTTAAGATCACTTTCTGAAATACTGAACATTTCATTGGGTGCCACCCACACGTTGGCGACACAAACATTACACATGAGACGTGTTTGTGCACGATGTGTCCCAAGACTGTTGATTCCCAAACAAAAAGACATTCACATGCAGGTCTGCATGCAGTTAAAGTTGATGTTAGAGGAAGATCCGGAGTTTCTTTCAAACTTAATCACTGCTGATGAAACCTGGCTACATCATTTTGATCCTTAGAGCAAACAGCAAAGCTCAGTGTGTAAATCTCCTTCATCACCAACCCCCAAAAAGCAAAAGTGTTTGCTTCTGCTGGGAAAGTTATGGTCATCTCATTCTTTGATATTCATGGAATGGTTTATTAGCATATTGTACCTGCACACACATCAGTAACTGGACAATACTACAGGGATGTCCTGAAAACATTGCAAGTACATATCAGGCGCAAAAGACCACATTTACGTGAAGCAGGCTGGATGCTGCACTACGATAATGCGCGGCTGCATATTGCCAATGTTGTTAATGAATATCTTGCAAAAATCAACGTGAAGTGCATCCCTCACCCTCCCTATAGTCCGGATTTAGCCCCATGTGACTTTTTTCTATTCCCTAACTTGAAGAAACGCCTTCGTGGGAGGCATTATCCATCATCAGAAGCAGTGGTGAAGGCTGCGGAGGCGATATTGAAAGATCTCTCAAAAATAGTTTTCAGCATGTCTTTGAAGACTGGCGGAAACGCTGGGACAAGTGCATCGCATTCAGGGGAGGCTATTTTGGGAAGAAAAATCAAAATTATGAGGATGAGTAAATGTACGTTGTCAAAAAAAAAAAAAAAAAAAAAAGAAGAAAGAAAAAAGAATGTGATCATTCTTTGTTGAGCAGCGCTCGGGTTCCAAGTCCTCATTCGGTAAGTTTCGTTTAACTCCGTAAACATAGACGACAACTTTGAAATTTGAAATGCGCTATACACTGACATCTAGTGGCTAATACGCTAAGCTTTATCATGTCCACCATATTTCGTTTTGATCAATTTCGAGGTTAATTACCTAACCAGTTTACAACAATCGTATGTTAGAATTAGAATTTTAGTTCGTCCTTGGCAACATATGCATGTTATGAGGCACGTCAAAATGTATAAATACAGTGTGTATGAGGGCTGTTCAATAAGGAATGATCACAATTTTTTTGTCAACGTACCTTTACTCGACCTCTAATTACCAATAAATTGACAAGGTTGCACAAGACTAGGAAAACTGCATGGAACATGCAAATAAACTACAAGAACACTGCTTTTGGAAAGAAATAGCACGTGACGAGATTTTGGAGACTTATCATCATAAACTTGCAACACCCAGAAGATGAAGACAGTGACAATGACGAATTGTCTCTTAACGGAAGTGACATTCATAGCTATATGGATACGCCGCTGGCAGTTTCGTTGTTGAGTTATAAAAATGAGTAATTACGAGGGTGGGTCAAAAGGTAATGCATTCTGTTTTTTTCCTTAAATAAGTAAGTTATGTTTAAAACTTTGAATTTGGCGAAATTCCTCAAACCTTCTTCTCCAAACCCCTGCAGTAGTAACTTCCTAAGTCAACAGGTGGCAGCACTGCATCCTCTTGCAAAATGGCTGACATCGACATTCGTATTAGACAGAGTTCTGTGATTGAATTTTTGACTGCGGAAGGTGAAGCGCCAATTCGCATTCACGAAAGGCTAAAAAATGTGTATGGTGATGCAACGGTGGATGTCAGCACTGTTAGACGATGGGTTTGTCGCTGTAACGAAGCTGAAGGGCAAACACCATTGACAGATGAAAAGCGAAGCGATAGTGACTCCATGCAACATTCAGCAAGTCGATGACATCATTCGTGGTGATCGCTGGGTAACAACAAGTGAATTGTGTCGCATTACCTCCCTCAGTAAAGGCAGTGTGATGACAAATATTCAACAACTGGGTTACTCAAAAGTTTGTTCACGTTGGGTACCAAGAATGTTAACCGCCCAAAACAAAGAAACAAGGAAAACAATAGCCTCCGAACACCTGCACCGCTTCAATTTGGAGGGAGAGGAGTTTCTGGGAAAAAATGTTACTGGAAACGAAACGTGGGTTCATTTTTTTGAACCTGAATCAAAGAGGCAGTCAGTGAAATGGCATCACACAACGTCACCGAAGAAAAAAAATTCAAAACTTGGCGGTCGGCAGGGAAAGTTATGGGGACAATGTTTTGGGATGCAGAGGGTGTGCTTATGATTGATTTTTAGGAGCAGGGATGCACAATACATTCTGTCCAATACGTCAGAACTCTCAAAAAGCTGAAAGCACGTCTTCGCCGAGTTTGCCCAACAAAAACTATGGCTGATGTTCTTCTTTTGCATGACAATGCAAGACCACACAGCAGCCGTTACACCACTGCAGAAATTGAGAAATTGGGATGGCAAGTCTTACAGACCTGACCTGGTTCATCGTGGGATTCATTTTGAAGATGAGGAGGCTGTGAAAACGTCCGTGCGTCAATGGCTTAGGAAGCAAGACCGTGTATTTACCACACTGGAATACATGCCCTAGTTAAAAGGTAGACCAAAACTGTAGAAAAGGACGGAGATTATATTGAATAGTGACAAATTAATCGTCAATGTTGTAGTTTTTAAGCTATGTAACTTGGATTCAATTTTCTTAGCAATTAAAAGAGAAAAGAAATAGGAATCATTACTTTTTGACCCACCCTCATAACTGTGCCAATTATAAATTGGAGCTTCTTCAAGAAGTGCATTTCTAACTCGACTGTCAATTGTTTAGGCGCCAATCACTGTCTGAAGTCTTAAAATAGCATATCCTGGAAATGTTGTCTAGTAAAATTAATCTTTGGGTGAACACAGAATCTTTAAGTAATAATAATTATCATTGTTGGAGCAAATTAATAAAATAACACAACAATCAACTCAAAACATTAGAAAGCGGCTGTGGATTGTTAATTGTTTTCAGAAATATGTGATGGTAAGAGCCGCCACTGCTTCTATCCCCATTTCAGCAGTGAAGCCCGACTGCGTAGCTTACACTTAATGAGCACTGCAATATACACGCCTTGGCACTCTACACTCCAGCAAGATCAGCTGCTTGTGACGTTTTGATCATTGCTATATACGCCACTGCACTGGGGCCGCTGGTTCGATACCTTCTTCCATCACTTCGGAGATTCCCCAAAAAACATGCCTTTGCAATCGTGCTGATTTAATAACACTGTCCTGCAAAATGTAACTTGTGTTTGCTGGTTTGCGATCTGAAATGTGTTTTTGATGACGAGGAATCCTAACGGACGCTGTCGCTATATCTATGGTAGAACGGGAAGTATTGAATCTCTTTATGCTGCCACCAGATAGCGTTGTAGCTGTATTATTATATACTTGTTATTCTATGGTAATTCTAAACTTCTGATATGATAGTGTTTTGTTATTGTTAATTTTCTATTCTTGGAATTTCCTTATCATTTCAATAGGCCAAAACTTTTGAACCAATAATAGGCCACATGTGCAACTGTGGAAAAATATAATACACAATTCGGAGATTACATTACACTATTTATATCTCAGAGAAAATTCCCGTAGGGGAGGCTGCTGTGGTGAGAGCGCTGTGGACTACTAGCACTCGTGGTACCTCTGACGTTACTAGAGGAACCTCGGGCCGAACATTCGAGCCCCTCCCTGAATAGGAGTTGTTCGGATTGGGCTGGACTGGAGGGGCCAGTGGTTCCCGATACCCGTGGGAGATCGGGTACGTCTCCGGACGGGATTGAGAGAAGCCATAATATTCCCACGTAGAGTCTGTCTAGTGAACGCAAGTGCAGTTTGCCCCTCAAAGGAAACTACCCTCCCGCCTACTAATGACCGTCATAAATCTATCTCCACACTTCAGAAATGGAACACTGTCGTTGAGGACCAATAGCGATCCTGATTTACTCGAAGTGACAGTCGCATGTTTACTCCACGTGGAGTCTCAGTTGCCAAAGTTCCAACTTCCAGTTGATCTGTTTCATTACGTGCAGAAATTCGTTGTGTGTCACGATGTGGAGACCGTGGGAGGGAAATGCAGTGGTAAATGCAAATGAAGTAGTAGATAACTTTCAGTCAAGTGAAAATCATCAAAGTTAAGACAATAGTGTGAATAACTGGGCCGAGTTATGTTACTGGAGAAGCCTCAAAAAACAAAGTTATAACGGAAAATGTTTCTAAGCAAATTCAAGCGCTTGTTTTGAACACATATAAATATGTGCTGACAAATAATCTTGGTAAGGGGTCATGCAATGAACCTGATGATAAATTCTGGGTTTTCACAGAAATAAAGTAAGAAATATTGTGACGAAAGAAATACCAAAGACGCCGACCAAGTGTGAAAGTAAATGTCTAAAGTGGTTAATTTCAGATGCGACTTAATTCGCTGAGAAATTTATATTTTATTTCCTATAGGGAGAGCGCCCACCTTAGACGAATTGGTTGCACATTTGCAAGAAATTTGTGATTTTCCTTATAGGCACTGCACTTTGCGCGGCCTTCTAAAGGAGCTGGGTTTCAAATACCGCACTTTGAATAAGATAAGGGTTATTATGGAATCCAGTAGAATTGTAGCTAGGCTATATATATCGTCAAAGTAAGGAAGTTTTGCAGTAATGGACATAAGATAATTTATTTAGACGAAACCTCGTACAATACCCATGGCGTATCGAGAAATGTGGCAACCTTGCAGAAAGGTCTGGGAGAAGGAAGGCCGGGGTTGTAAAACGATTATAAGGGTTCGTCAAAGGAAGCGGCCGACGTGCACATGAGTTAACTGAACAGACTCTACCAGCCAGCAGAGCTAGTAGAAAGTGTGCTAGATCACCAGGCGGTCACACCGAGGTTAATCGGTAGCCTTCCCCTTTGGGGTTGGCGCGCGTAAGTGGCGTATCCACTTTCATCCCGTCTTGAGTCCACAGGACCAGATAAGGGGACTTGTCAGTCTCTAGGTCTCGCCCCATGGAAAACTCCACGGGGACGCTGGGCGCCCTTTTGGGACAGTTCGGTAACTCCCTGGTCATTAGAGGGGAGGTCAGTCTTCACTTTGTGTGGATTGCCCAGGTAGATACCCTCGACTTTATATATATATATATATATATATATATATATATATATATATATATATATATATATATATATATATATATCAGAGAAAATGTTGGAAGTGTCCTCCACCAGCATCTATACATGTTTACACTGGTCTCACCATGTTCTCTGTAGTTTTACGGGGAGTATGCTCGCGAATGTTACTTATTTCGGTTCGAATGGATTCCTTGATCATCAACTGTCTGTGGACTATTCTTGTACACTCTATTTTTTAGATACCCCACAAGAAAAACTCCGGTGATGTTAGGTCAGGGGATCTGGAGGGCCACAGACGTTTTGAGATTACTCGATTATCAAAGAAACTGGTTACAAGTTCCATGGTGTCATTAGACGTATGGCACGTTGCTCCATCTTGCTGGAAATAACCTTGTCTCAATTCTATATCATCTCCGTAAGACTTACTCTTATGAAATTTATGACCAAACCAGTTCGCTGTACCAATTATAAGTGGTTGCTTTAGATGTGGCTTCTTCACCAAATGCAGCTCATATGTTTTATCACAGACCGAAAATATTCTCCCTAGTCCCTCCGGCCTTAAAGTGGGAGCCCACATAAACATTGCGCTAACAGACACTTGTTTAGTTATCTCCCGTCAGCTGTTTAGACTGCCTTATCGCCACCTTCGTGTCTTTCACTACAACAGCGTGGGCTTACAGCCTGAGTTTTAAAAGAAGATACGTGAAGGTCAAGGGACGCCAAGGGTGAGAAGTGAAGGTCGTTGCTATGGTAACGTAAACAAAGGTTACCAGATTGGATACACTGGGGAATCACAAACGCCTCAGCTCAGGTATTGCTAGTTGTATGCGGAAACAGAGTTTGCCTAGTTGCGCTGTATATTGTTAGCCTACTTTGTTAAAACACAATTAAAATGCAAGGGGCGTCCAGAAAGTAATTTTGTTTCAATTTATCTCCGCTACGGCGCTGCGATCGCAGTACCGCACATCCGCGGTAGACGCTCTGTATCAAGGAGAAGAAACGTGCGCCATTGTGAGATCGCTGTCAGCCACGTACGCTTTGTTGTGCTTGTTTACAATGTCGGTGTTGAATGAAAATCCCGCCGCTTGTGAAAGCAGATCTGTGATTCGTTTTCTGAATGCTAGGAAAGTGAAACCAATTGAAATTTATCGGCAAATTTGCGATGTCAAAAGGTGTTGTGTTTCTTCATGACAACGCATGACCACACACTGCAAATGCAACGAAAAACATGCTACAGGGATTTGGCAGGGACGTGTTTGACCACTCCCCGTACAGCCCTGACCTCGCTCCTAGCGACTTTCATCTGTTTTAGCATCTCAAATCTTTCCTTGACGGTCAACACTTCAACAATGACGAAGAGCTGAAAGAAAATGTTTCCAACTGGTTGAAGACACAGGCGGCAAACTTCTATGAAGAAGGTATACAAAAATTTGTGCCTCGCCATGACAAATGCCTGCAAAATTTCGGAAATTATATGGAAAGGTAGTTCAAGAGTTGTAGAATTTTGTGAAATAAATAATTTTTATGTATCTGTACACAATTTAATTTTATTACCAAACGAAATTACTTTCTGGACGTACCTGGTACGTTTTTATGGAAGCAAGACGTAGTGGCGGTAGGATTAGAGGTGGACCGAGGAATCATGGCCCAAGACAAAGATCAGCTTACGGTCGGGTTGTTACATTAGATAGCCAAGCTAGAGAATTTGTCTGTTCTCTTACAGAATTCTTCCAACATGAAGCAAGACGTAGTGGCGGTAGGATTAGAGGTGGACCGAATCATGACCCAAGACAAAGATCAGCTTACGGTCGGGTTGTTACATTAGATAGCCAAGCTAGAGAATTTGTCTGTTCTCTTAGAGAATTCTTCCAACATGAAGCAAGACGTAGTGGCGGTAGGATTAGAGGTGAACCGAGGAATCATGGTCCAAGGCAAAGATCATCTTACGGTCGGGTTGTTACATTGCATAGCCAAGCTAGAGAATTTGTCTGTTCTCTTAGAGAATTCTTCCAACATGAAGCAAGACGTAGTGGCGATAGGATTAGAGGTGAACCGAGGAATCATGGTCCAAGGCAAAGATCATCTTACGGTCGGGTTGTTACATTGCATAGCCAAGCTAGAGAATTTGTCTGTTCTCTTAGAGAATTCTTCCAACATGAAGCAAGACGTAGTGGCGGTAGGATTAGAGGTGAACCGAGGAATCATGGCTCAAGACAAAGATCATCTTACGGTCGGGTTGTTACATTGCATAGCCAAGCTAGAGAATTTGTCTGTTCTCTTAGAGAATTCTTCCAACATGAAGCAAGACGTAGTGGCGGTAGGATTAGAGGTGGACCGAGGAATCACGGCGCAAGGCAAAGATCAGCTTACGGTCGGGTTGTTACATTGCAAAGCCAAGCTAGAGAATTTGTCTGTTCTCTTAGAGAATTCTTCCAACATGAAGCAAGACGTAGTGGCGGTAGGATTAGAGGTGAACCGAGGAATCATGGCTCAAGACAAAGATCATCTTACGGTCGGGTTGTTACATTGCATAGCCAAGCTAGAGAATTTGTCTGTTCTCTTACAGAATTCTTCCAACATGAAGCAAGACGTAGTGGCGATAGGATTAGAGGTGGACCGAGGAATCATGACCCGAGGCAAAGATCAGCTTACGGTCGGGTTGTTACATTAGATAGCCAAGCTAGAGAATTTGTCTGTTCTCTTAGAGAATTCTTCCAACATGAAGCAAGACGTAGTGGCGGTAGGATTAGAGGTGAACCGAGGAATCATGGTCCAAGGCAAAGATCATCTTACGGTCGGGTTGTTACATTGCATAGCCAAGCTAGAGAATTTGTCTGTTCTCTTAGAGAATTCTTCCAACATGAAGCAAGACGTAGTGGCGATAGGATTAGAGGTGAACCGAGGAATCATGGCTCAAGACAAAGATCATCTTACGGTCGGGTTGTTACATTGCATAGCCAAGCTAGAGAATTTGTCTGTTCTCTTAGAGAATTCTTCCAACATGAAGCAAGACGTAGTGGCGGTAGGATTAGAGGTGAACCGAGGAATCATGGCTCAAGACAAAGATCATCTTACGGTCGGGTTGTTACATTGCATAGTCAAGCTAGAGAATTTGTCTGTTCTCTTAGAGAATTCTTCCAACATGAAGCAAGACGTAGTGGCGGTAGGATTAGAGGTGAACCGAGGAATCATGGCTCAAGACAAAGATCATCTTACGGTCGGGTTGTTACATTGCATAGCCAAGCTAGAGAATTTGTCTGTTCTCTTAGAGAATTCTTCCAACATGAAGCAAGACGTAGTGGCGGTAGGATTAGAGGTGAACCGAGGAATCATGGCTCAAGACAAAGATCAGCCTACGGTCGGGTTGTTACATTGCATAGTCAAGCTAGAGAATTTGTCTGTTCTCTTAGAGAATTCTTCCAACATGAAGCAAGACGTAGTGGCGGTAGGATTAGAGGTGAACCGAGGAATCATGGCTCAAGACAAAGATCATCTTACGGTCGGGTTGTTACATTGCATAGCCAAGCTAGAGAATTTGTCTGTTCTCTTAGAGAATTCTTCCAACATGAAGCAAGACGTAGTGGCGGTAGGATTAGAGGTGGACCGAGGAATCATGGCCCAAGACAAAGATCAGCTTACGGTCGGGTTGTTACATTAGATAGCCAAGCTAGAGAATTTGTCTGTTCTCTTACAGAATTCTTCCAACATGAAGCAAGACGTAGTGGCGATAGGATTAGAGGTGGACCGAGGAATCATGACCCGAGGCAAAGATCAGCTTACGGTCGGGTTGTTACATTACATAGCCAAGCTAGAGAATTTGTCTGTTCTCTTAGAGAATTCTTCCAACATGAAGCAAGACGTAGTGGCGGTAGGATTAGAGGTGAACCGAGGAATCATGGTCCAAGGCAAAGATCATCTTACGGTCGGGTTGTTACATTGCATAGCCAAGCTAGAGAATTTGTCTGTTCTCTTAGAGAATTCTTCCAACATGAAGCAAGACGTAGTGGCGGTAGGATTAGAGGTGAACCGAGGAATCATGGTCCAAGGGAAAGATCATCTTACGGTCGGGTTGTTACATTGCATAGCCAAGCTAGAGAATTTGTCTGTTCTCTTAGAGAATTCTTCCAACATGAAGCAAGACGTAGTGGCGATAGGATTAGAGGTGGACCGAGGAATCATGACCCGAGGCAAAGATCAGCTTACGGTCGGGTTGTTACATTACATAGCCAAGCTAGAGAATTTGTCTGTTCTCTTAGAGAATTCTTCCAACATGAAGCAAGACGTAGTGGCGGTAGGATTAGAGGTGAACCGAGGAATCATGGTCCAAGGCAAAGATCATCTTACGGTCGGGTTGTTACATTGCATAGCCAAGCTAGAGAATTTGTCTGTTCTCTTAGAGAATTCTTCCAACATGAAGCAAGACGTAGTGGCGGTAGGATTAGAGGTGAACCGAGGAATCATGGCTCAAGACAAAGATCATCTTACGGTCGGGTTGTTACATTGCATAGCCAAGCTAGAGAATTTGTCTGTTCTCTTAGAGAATTTTTCCAACATGAAGCAAGACGTAGTGGCGGTAGGATTAGAGGTGAACCGAGGAATCACGGCGCAAGGCAAAGATCAGCTTATGGTCGGGTTGTTACATTGCAAAGCCAAGCTAGAGAATTTGTCTGTTCTCTTAGAGAATTCTTCCAACAGGAAGCAAGACGTAGTGGCGGTAGGATAAGAGATGGACCGAGGAATCATGGCCCAAGGCAAACATCAGCTTATGGTCGGGTTGTTACATTGCAAAGCCAAGCTAGAGAATTTGTCTGTTCTCTTAGAGAATTCTTCCAACATGAAGCAAGACGTAGTGGCGGTAGGATAAGAGATGGACCGAGGAATCATGGCCCAAGGCAAAGATCAGCTTACGGTCGGGTTGTTACATTGCATAGCCTAGCTAGAGAATTTGTCTGTTCTCTTAGAGAATTCTTCCAACAGGAAGCAAGACGTAGTGGCGGTAGGATAAGAGATGGACCGAGGAATCATGGCCCAAGGCAAAGATCAGCTTACGGTCGGGTTGTTACATTGCATAGCCAAGCTAGAGAATTTGTCTGTTCTCTTAGAGAATTCTTCCAACATGAAGCAAGACGTAGTGGCGGTAGGATTAGAGGTGAACCGAGGAATCATGGCTCAAGACAAAGATCAGCTTACGGTCGGGTTGTTACATTGCATAGTCAAGCTAGAGAATTTGTCTGTTCTCTTAGAGAATTCTTCCAACATGAAGCAAGACGTAGTGGCGGTAGGATTAGAGGTGGACCGAGGAATCACGGCGCAAGGCAAAGATCAGCTTACGGTCGGGTTGTTACATTGCATAGCCAAGCTAGAGAATTTGTCTGTTCTCTTAGAGAATTCTTCCAACATGAAGCAAGACGTAGTGGCGGTAGGATAAGAGATGGACCGAGGAATCATGGCCCAAGGCAAAGATCAGCTTACGGTCGGGTTGTTACATTGCATAGCCAAGCTAGAGAATTTGTTTGTTCTCTTAGAGAATTCTTCCAACATGAAGCAAGACGTAGTGGCGGTAGGATTAGAGGTGAACCGAGGAATCATGGCTCAAGACAAAGATCATCTTACGGTCGGGTTGTTACATTAGATAGCCAAGCTAGAGAATTTGTCTGTTCTCTTAGAGAATTCTTCCAACATGAAGCAAGACGTAGTGGCGGTAGGATTAGAGGTGGACCGAGGAATCACGGCGCAAGGCAAAGATCAGCTTACGGTCGGGTTGTTACATTGCATAGTCAAGCTAGAGAATTTGTCTGTTCTCTTAGAGAATTCTTCCAACATGAAGCAAGACGTAGTGGCGGTAGGATTAGAGGTGGACCGAGGAATCACGGCGCAAGGCAAAGATCAGCTTACGGTCGGGTTGTTACATTGCATAGCCAAGCTAGAGAATTTGTCTGTTCTCTTAGAGAATTCTTCCAACATGAAGCAAGACGTAGTGGCGGTAGGATAAGAGATGGACCGAGGAATCATGGCCCAAGGCAAAGATCAGCTTACGGTCGGGTTGTTACATTGCATAGCCAAGCTAGAGAATTTGTCTGTTCTCTTAGAGAATTCTTCCAACATGAAGCAAGACGTAGTGGCGGTAGGATTAGAGGTGAACCGAGGAATCATGGCTCAAGACAAAGATCATCTTACGGTCGGGTTGTTACATTGCATAGCCAAGCTAGAGAATTTGTCTGTTCTCTTAGAGAATTCTTCCAACATGAAGCAAGACGTAGTGGCGGTAGGATAAGAGATGGACCGAGGAATCATGGCCCAAGGCAAAGATCAGCTTATGGTCGGGGTGTTACATTGCATAGCCAAGCTAGAGAATTTGTCTGTTCTCTTAGAGAATTCTTCCAACATGAAGCAAGACGTAGTGGCGGTAGGATTAGAGGTGAACCGAGGAATCATGGCCCAAGACAAAGATCAGCTTACGGTCGGGTTGTTACATTAGATAGCCAAGCTAGAGAATTTGTCTGTTCTCTTAGAGAATTCTTCCAACATGAAGCAAGACGTAGTGGCGGTAGGATTAGAGGTGAACCGAGGAATCATGACCCAAGACAAAGATCAGCTTACGGTCGGGTTGTTACATTAGATAGCCAAGCTAGAGAATTTGTCTGTTCTCTTAGAGAATTCTTCCAACATGAAGCAAGACGTAGTGGCGGTAGGATTAGAGGTGAACCGAGGAATCATGGCCCAAGACAAAGATCAGCTTACGGTCGGGTTGTTACATTAGATAGCCAAGCTAGAGAATTTGTCTGTTCTCTTAGAGAATTCTTCCAACATGAAGCAAGACGTAGTGGCGGTAGGATTAGAGGTGAACCGAGGAATCATGACCCAAGACAAAGATCAGCTTACGGTCGGGTTGTTACATTAGATAGCCAAGCTAGAGAATTTGTCTGTTCTCTTAGAGAATTCTTCCAACAGGAAGGCGAGGGTTTGCTCCTTATCAATGAACAGCTTATTCCTTTTATCCAAAAGTGACAGTCACATGTCAGTAGATATGCTTGCACGTAAAGGAATTCCTGTGCGTCAAAATTCCGGCATATCGGCGATGCTGATATGAACATGTCAATTGACAAAGTCGTTAATATTATTATATTGTGATTTTATGTATACAGAACGAGGAAAGGTTTAAAAAACGAGGCGCTTGCACCGAGGTTCTTTCAATTCTCGAGATTCCATTATGTTTTTACCATATGTATGTTGCACATTATTTTTTGAACTATGTGTATTTATATAAATCTGAATTTTAGTAATTAAGATATTATCTGAAATATTAATAAATATAATTGAAAGCGAATGTTATATTTTACGAGGGTTGTTCAATAAAGAATGATCACACTGTTTTTTTGACAACATACCTTTACTCATCCTCATAATTTTGATGGTCCTTCTCAAAATAGTCTCCCCTGAATGCGATGCACTTGTCCCAGTATTTCTGTCAGTCTTCAAAGACATGCTGGAGACCATTTTGAGAGATCCTTCAAAATCGCTTCCGCAGCCTTCACCACTGCTTCTGAAGATGGATAATGTCTCCCACGAAGGCGTTTCTTCAAGTTGAGGAATAGAAAAAAGTCACATGGGACTAATTCCGGACTATAGGGAGGGAGAGGGATACAATTCACGTTCATTCTTGCAAGATATTCTGCAACAGCATTTTCAATATGCGGCCGCGCATTATCGTGCTGCAGTATACAGCCTGCTTTACGGAAATGTGGTCTTTTACGCCTGATATGGACTTGCAATGTTTTCAGGAACATCCCTGTAGTATTGTCCAGTTACTGATGTGTGTGCAGGTACAACATGCTGATAAACCATTCCATGAATATCAAAGAATGAAATTACCATATCTTTCCCAGCAGAGGCAAACACTTTTGCTTATTTAGGGGGTTGGTGATGAAGGAGATTTCCACACTGAGCTTTGCTGTTTGCTCTCAGGATTAAAATGATGTAGGCAAGTCTCATCAGCAGTGATTACGTTTGAAATAAACTCCGGATCTTCCTCTAACATCAACTTTAACTGCATGTTACCTCCATTGCAGCGGTAGGCGATACTGAACATGTCTGTACTTACCTGGTTCTCACAGACGGAACCGGGAGTACCAACAATGAAACTACTACGGCGTGTTTGTTTCACATTAAGCTAACAGAATATAATAAGATTCAATTTTAGTGCGAAAAGTTATGATCATTCTTTATTGAACAGCCCTCGTTGAACGTGCATCGTGTATATGTGTTTCTATGGAGAAATACCGCATTGTGCGGGAATGTCAATTTACGATACATAGCAACAATAACGGTAAGTATGGAATATAAGTTACATAGTACAAACAATTATTTAAAAGAATTCACACAAGTGAAGACGCTACAACTCAGTGAATGTGTGAACAACTTATTTCTGTTTTTAAAGTAGGCTAATACAGATTAACTGTACATATTTTTGTTGAGGTAAGGTAACTCGAAACCTTGTTTCGAGTGTTGAGAGAATGAAGAAAGAGGATCTGGTGGGAAATAATGCATTACCCACCTGGAGAAACAATTTACTTTTAAAATCTTTAAATTCTTTTAAAAATCAGACTGCAGAAAAACATTCGACCCATGTTCACACTTAAAGACCGAATAAATTCATTTCTTGGTGACTACAAAACATTTAAATTATTATAAATTAGAACAGTATTAGAGAAACTAGTGAACCATTAGCAACTTAAATTTAATTTTTAAAATCTTGATCGCCCAGCACATCTACTCAAGAGCAAGTAGGGAAGCTGCGTGTGTGATTTAGCTGAAAACAAACGCCGAGCGGGTTCTGTTTCTTACTGAATCAATCCATTTTTAAGACGACCTCTGTCACGGAAAAGAAAACACCCCAAACAGAAGCGTACACAAGGGATTGTAATTGAATCTCTGCGGGAGAAAACACCGTGTACAGTAGAGCTTCGTGCAAACAGACACGGAGAACGTCTTAAAGAAACACTTACGTCGGATTAGCAAGCAAACAATAGACGTGTTATCGGCTCTGCTAGGTATAGCAAAAATTGTCCCCAACAGAAACTTCACAAGAGACTCCGAATAGAAAAAGTAATAAAAGTCTATATGTATTTAGCTGTCTGAACAGCATAATTAAAAAAAGTCTGTTAAAAGTTGTAAATTTATATTTTCTCAAGTAACACTGGGCAACAAATGTTTGAATGTTTCGAGCACTTCACGAGGCTAATTTTGGGTTGAGAAAAACAAATAACACAATGAAAAATTTTTATTAGCTCTAGTTTCTATGATATACACAAGGTGGAAGTATTACATATTAACGGATTGAGAGAAAAGGATACATTTTAATTACATACATGCTGACAAAAATGAAAGTGCATTTGATTTTTTAACTGGTAATTACATGCTAAGAGTTCTAAATTGCTGGAGAAATACTTCGCAGATAGTCGTGTCTGAAGAGAAACATGACTTTATCGTCTTTTAGCTTGCCTCTTGTGATGGAGTTCCGCAGAATCCCTATACAAAGACCAAGCATTACTTCATTCCAACGACCCTGATATCTTTGTTCCATAACAGAAATGTCCTGATGGAATCTCTCCCCATGTTCATCACTAACAGCTCCACAACTAGGAGGGAAAAAGTCTAGGTGGGAGTGTAGAAAATGGATCTTAAGGGACATGTTGCATCCAAGGTTACGGTATTTTTGCAGGAGCACTGTCACCAAATGCTTGTAGTTGTCATCTCTTTTGTTGCCTAAAAATCCATGAACAACATCCTTGAAGGATTCCCAAGCTTCCTTTTGTTTCCCCTCCAAAATTTGGTCATATGCGGGATCCTTTACAAGTTCTCTTATTTGTGGTCCAACAAAAATGCCTTCCTTAACTTTTGCATCACTTAATTTCCAACATTTCTCTCTGATTGTGTTTTATTATTTGAGAGGTGTGCCAACTCCCAAAAAATTCCCCCAAATTGAAGATCCTTACTCTAAAAATGAAATGTCACTTTATCTTCAAAACAAGAGCTAGTATATTATTTTTGTGGTTAACTTTTATCTCAGCAGATGGAAATACATATAAATTCACTATTTTTAAACCCGAAACATTTTCACTGTTGCCCAGGGTAATTAGATGATCATAAACTTAAGTTGTCTGTGTCAGTATTACCAAATATGAGATTATAATCATCAAAGTCTCATACAAAAATCGCATACTGATGACGTAGCATGAAGCAGCAGTGAATTCAGGTTTCATATTGGTCAATTTGTCACTAAAGCTCCACAACTATGGGGAAAAGTCTAGGTGGGAGTGGAGAAAATGGATCTTCGTTTATGCTAAACATAACGAAGTACATCTAACAATGTACAGCCAACGGGGAGGCACACAGACATTGCCGTAGAAATTGTGAACCATCTTTCAGTACTTACATCACCCTGCCCTAGTTTTCCATAGATTGCGCTTAGCCGCCATCTTGCCCTTTTTTCAAAGCGCTCAAACTCTCCTATGTTATCTACTATGCCACAGAACAAACTGCCTAGGCTTAGTTGTTGCTTATTGGTATTTTAGCAGCAGATAATGTTAGAATCCATACAACAAAGAATACGCCACTGTTGGTGGACACCCAGTGTCCCCAACATACTGTGAATATCACAAAGAAACAAAAGAAAGAGGGAATTATGAAAATCCAATACATGACACAGCCGCGGTTATTGTTTTCTGAGGATTCTGATAACGGCAGAATTTAATGTGTTTGTGTAGGAGGGTGGAGATTTCCAAGTAGCCGTTATCGCTTTTTGGGGTTCTTTTGTCGACAGTGAATTACTACGTGTGGTGTATGGGCTTACAAAGCAACTTTCCAGTAACTGCTACCGACTCTTGTATCTACATCATTCAACGGTGTAATTTATTTAAAAAAATAAAACCTGATGTATTCGACTGAAATATTTATTTATTTCTTAATTCCCACCCAAACCACGCTCTACAATCTGAAGAATGAATGCAGGCGGCAAACAATGGAAGACTGCATACAAAACAGACACACACTATTACGTCACAAATTCCTGTATAGCAGTTAAGACAAGGCTACACTGAAAATTTACCAAAAATGTTGAAAATAATGGATTTTTTTGGCATTTTTGGTAGCTTACGGTTTGTAATAATACGAGGCCCGTTCAATAAAGCAAGATATTAATTTATTTACGGTCATAATTTTTCGCACTAAAATTCAAACTTTTTATAATCTGTTAGCTTAATGTGAAACAAACACGCCGTAGTAGTTTCATTGTTGGTACTCCTGGTTTCGGCCTGTGAGAATGAGCCAAGTTCAGACATGTTCAGTATCGTCTACCACTACAATGGAGGTAACACGCAGTTAAAGTTGATGTTAGAGGAAGATCCGGAGTTTCTTTCAAACGTAGTCACTGCTGATGAAACTTGGCTAAATCATTTTGATCCTGAGAGCAAACAGCAAAGCTCAGTGTGGAAATTTCCTTCATCACCAATGCCCCGAAACAAAAGTGGTTGCTTCTGCTGGGAAAGTTATGGTCATCTCATTCTTTAATATTCATGGAATGGTTTATCAGCATGTTGTACCTGCACACACATCAGTAACTGGACAATACTACAGGGATGTCCTGAAAACATTCCAAGTCCATATCAGGCACAAAAGACCACATTTCCGTGAAGCAGCCTGGATGCTGGTCTGCGATAATGCGCGGCCGCATATTGCCAATGTTGTTGCTGAATATCTTGCAAAAATCAACGTGAACTGCATCACTTACCCTTCCTATAGTCCAGATTTAGCCCCATGTGACATTTTGCTATTCCCTAACTTGAAGAAACGCCTTATTGGGAGGCATTATCTATCATCAGAAGCAGTGGTGAAGGCTGCGGAGGCGATTTTGAAGAATCTCTCAAAAATGGTTTCCAGCATGTCTTTGAAGACTGGCAGAAACGCTGGGACAAGTGCATCGCATTCAGGGGAGACTATTTTGAGAAGGACCATCAAAATTATGAGAATGAGTAAAGATACGTTGTCAAAAAAATTGTGATCATTCTTTATTGAACAGCCCTCGTATACCCTAACATCCGAGGGTTACTGGTAAAGTAACCATAATAAATATTTACAAAAAAAATTTTATTGGACTCCTTACATCTTTTTTTTCTACATAGTTGCCATGTTTGTTTAAACATTGGTCATATCGTTGTACAAGCTTCAATGTACCGACGTCATACACATCTGCCAGCTGTGAGGGTAACCAGTCTTCAACTGTTTCTTTCACCTCGTCATCTGCACGGAAGCGCTTGCCACCGAGAAACTCCTTTAGGTAATGGAACAAGTGAAAATCGGTCGGTGGCAGGTCTGGACTATACGGTGGGTGGTTAATCTGTTCCCATCCAAAAGAACCGATGAGATCTTGTGTTTGCCTAGCAGCATGTGGTCTGGCATTGTCATGCAGCAGCAACACTCCAGATGTCAGAAGGCCACGTCGCTTATTGTGTATTGGACGTCACAGGTTAGTCAGAGTAGCGCAGTAGGCGTCTGCAGTGGTGGTTGTCCCTCGTTCCGTAAACTCGACCAGCAACACTCCATGTCTATCCCAAATCACGGATACCAGCACTTTCCGTGTTGAGATTGTCTGCATGGCCTTGACCTTGACTGGTCATGTCTGGCGCTATTCCATTGATAGACGTTTTGAGGAGTCATGTGAGAAACCCACGTCTCGTCCCCAGTGACAATGTTCCAATAGTTGATCTCCTTCCTCATGATATCGGCTCAAAGTTCAGTACACAAGCCATTCTTGTCTTTTTGTGTTCCTCAGTAAGCAGCATTGGTACCCAACTGTACACAATTTGCGAAATTGCAAATTTTCCGAGACAATTTTGTACAGAGTTCTACCCACATCAGGAAATTCCATTGCTAAAGTGGAAATTGTGAATCGCCGGTTTTCACGGATCCTTTTATCCACGGCATTGACCAAATCTTGGGTGATCACTGATGGCCGGCTTGATCGCGGTTCATTATGGACATTGTTGCGTCCGTCTTTGAAAGCTCGAACCCACATACTGGAGATGCGCCCAGTACCGCACAGTGCCCAGTACCGCACAGTGCCCAGTAACGCACAGTGCCCAGTACCGCACAGCGCCCAGTACCGCACAGTGCCCAGTACCGCATAGTGCCCAGTACCGCACAGTGCCCAGTACAGCATAGTGCCCAGTACCGCATAGCGCCCAGTACCGCATAGTGCCCAGTACCGCATAGTGACCAGTACAGCACAGTGCCCAGTACCGCACAGCGCCCAGTACCGCACAGTGCCCAGTACCGCACAGTGCCCAGTACCGCACAGTGCCCAGTACCGCATAGCGCCCAGTACCGCATAGTGCCCAGTACAGCACAGCGCCCAGTACCGCATAGCGCCCAGTACCGCACAGTGACCAGTACCGCACAGTGACCAGTACCGCACAGTGCCCAGTACCGCATAGTGCCCAGTACCGCACAGTGCCAGTACCGCATAGTGCCCAGTACCGCATATTGCCCAGTACCGCACAGTGCCCAGTACAGCACAGTGCCCAGTACCACATAGTGCCCAGTACCGCACAGTGCCCAGTACCGCACAGCGCCCAGTTCCGCACGGTGCCCAGTTCCGCATAGCGCCCAGTACCGCACAGCGCCCAGTACCGCACAGTGCCCAATACCGCACAGTGCCCAGTTCCGCACAGCGCCCAGTTCCGCACCGTGCACAGTACCGCACAGCGCCCAGTACCGCACAGTGCCCAGTACCGCAGAGTGCCCAGTACCGCACAGCGCCCAGTACCGCACGGTGTCAGTATCTCGTAGTTGCCGATAGATAGTAAAAGCTCATGGTGTGTATTTAGACAAACAACTATCTTTGTTACCATCGGAAAGTTTTGCCTCCTCTTTGACCGTTGAATCAGAAGTTATTGTTCAGAGAAGTCGTGTAGTGAACTGGAGCTGTGCTGACATTGCTGCTGCCTTGTCCGGTGAAGAACTAATTAAGTATTTGTACTCATATTATTTGGTATTAAGTAGACTACACAAACACAAAATACAGTGTCGGTTTAAAAGAATCGGGCCGTGCTATGACGTTATATATACGTACGTGTGAGTTGCTCAGTACCGTACGATAGCAATTTCCCCAGTACCGTACGCGAAGGTATATTTTTATCCCCTGAACTTGCCCTCACATTAGATTATAGGCGTTCCTGTCAACATGGAGGCCTAAAGGAAAGGAAAATGGTTAGAAGAAAATATGAAACAAGCAATAAAGAGTGTGATAGAAGGATCAATGAGCTTGGGAGTAGCAATGTATATTGCTGAAGCATTAACATCGACGCTGTATAAGTTGATGTTGCAGGAAAAGGCACAAAAACAGAAGAACAAACCAGTAGCAAAGGGACGCAAGACTAACAATAATAAAACTATAAATAAGGAACCTAGCTCTAACTTGGGCCAGCAGAAACTGGAAATAGTGAAGAGCCTTAGAAGACTAAAAGAAAATTAAATTTTATAACCAAAACCAGTGTTGATTGAAGTGTTCTAACAGAGTGTGTCATTTGTTTAGAAGTCACAGACGAGGCTTGGGTTCAGTGTGTATAATACAAGGGTTGGACACATATTGAATGTACAGGACAAAAGAACATTGGTTTTTATAGATGTGATCATTGTGTTTAAAAAATGTTTCATTAGTTCTAAGACATTTTTATTTTGTTGTGATAATCTCTAGAGAATGTTTTGATATATATATATATTATCATATCGAGATTTAACTGTATTGGAACACCACAGTGAAGCGAAAAATTATTAAATTTTAGATGAGTCGTATTTTTTACACATCTGCTTCACTTTCGTACCTATTTTGAGGACATGTTTCGCAAATCATCGTTTGCATCTACGGCTCTTATGCGACTGAAGCTTGATCCAGTGGTGTGGGTAATTCTGGGGTTATTGCTGCCATCTGTTGATTTAGTGATGAACTTAAATGTGGGATTCTCTTCTGGCGGGATTTCAAAGTTCATTAGTTGGTTTTTATGTTTTTCTATGTATATCCTCTCCCATATGACGAGTTCACTATGTTTTTGTACGTATTTTAGTAATTCTGTGCTATCTTCAATTTCATGATTTTCAGACCAGAAATGAGCTGCTATTGCGGACTTATCAATATTTTTGTATCTTAAGAGCTTGAAGTGTTCTTTCTTTCTAGTGCCTATGTTTCTTTTTGTCCTCCAGCTCATTTCTGGTCTGAAAATCATGAAATTGAAGATAGCACAGAATTACTAAAATACGTACAAAAATATAGTGAACTCGTTATATGGGAGAGGATATACATAGAAAAACATAAAAACCAACTAATGAACTTTGAAATCCCGCCAGAAGAGAATCCCACATTTAAGTTCATCACTAAATCAACAGATGGCAGCAGCAACCCCAGAATTACCCACAACGCTGGATCAAGCTGCAGTCGCATAAGAGCCGTAGATGCAAACGATGATTTGCGAAACATGTCCTCAAAATAGGTACGAAAGTGAAGCAGATGTGTAAAAAATACGACTCATCTAAAAATTAATATATTATCATGTCAGCGTATTCTGTTTTTATCTTAAAATTACAATAATTATGATAAGAATAATTATCTTGTTATTTATTATGCAGTTCCTCTTTCTTTATTTAGAAATATGTATTTATTTACGTCCGTCCGGTACTGGGAAACACTTTTTGAGATGCGCAGTTATCACTAACATTTACTTTAGTCTTTAACAGTCAGCATGACTCGCGTTAATGAATGTTCATTACTAATGTTTCTTTATGTTATTAGCTTCATATTAATAATAACAGGCTACGTGTTCTCCATTACATTTTCTTTGAATTCTGAAAAAAAAAAACAAAAAAAAAAAAAACTGAGGTGTGCGGTACTGGGCGCATCTCCCATGCGCACTTTCCTGTCACTCATCGTATTGGAGCCTACACTTCACTGATCTGTGGATGAATGTCCGCTGCTGAAATGTTCCTTGTCGTCAAAGACCGTATTTCACAGTCGGCGGGCCGCTCGATTGTTTGAAACAGTTTTATCTGTCACTGTTAACAGCACACTGCATCACTACCAATGCGAACGGTATCGTTTACGTGCAAGGTATGCCGGGAGTTGGTCCGCATGCGCGTTTCAATGTTCACGCGAAATTAGATGAGCTACGGCGAATCTGACCTTACTTTAGGAATAACCCTCGTACATGAGTTGTATGGGTGACTTTTCCATAACTCGTAAAGGGTAAGATACAAAACATAATCTGTCTCTTGTTAAGGGACACAATCTATGCCACAAAGTATATACAAACAACGAAGTTTGCAGAAATAATGACTCTGTTACAGCAGATACATGACTTACTTCTGTTTCTCAGCGTGCTCTTTCATTTGTTACTTTAAACATGTAAACAAAAGAAGGTGTTTCTTTAATGACCAGCATTTATATCAAGGTAAAGTGTTCCTTTGTAACATCCATCCTCTAGAGAACATTCTGAGACTTGACTTCCGACTCAAACTGACCCAAGGTTCAAGCTCAGAAAATAATTTTAATAACCCCTACACAAATTATTTGTTTATTCATGCCTACATTTCACTGCTCCCCAAATATGCTACATTTACATCGCTTACTCACACTTACACAAAATACTCATACATAAGGAAAATAAAAGCTATACAAACAATTTTATAATCCATTTTTATTATATCTGAAATGCCTAACAGTGTCACAAATATGTATTGATAGATGGCTGGAACATCGCTTTACACTAAAACAATTCCTCTATGCAAGTAGTTCATTCTATCAACTACAGATGGCAGCACAGGCATTATTTGCATTATAGGTAAGAAAAACGTACAATAAAATAATAAAAGCTCAACATTAAAAGTTTTACACATTTAATACGGCAAAACAAGCATTACACAGAATTCTAATGGCCACTACTACAAACATTTCACTTCATTTTTGCAATAATCCTGACTTTTAGCATTATGTTTTCTTCTTAAATTCTCCAGCACTCATTATAAATAAAGAACATTTTGCAAATTGCAGTTGACGAATCGGATAAGAATATAGCGCGGAACTGTTTTAGATGTTTGATTGAGATATATGCTTTAATTAGAGTTCGGTCTGTGATTATTCATGGTTGGTGATCGGACATGATAAAGTTCTATTGGTTTGGTGTATATTGAGAGTGATACACTGGATATTGGAAAATCAACTATTCGTGTACTACAAGTGTCCATGTGCAAAGTGAAACAGTGCGAATAGAAGTAGTAAACAGTGGTGTTCGCGTTGAGTCCAGTTTGTGAGTAAACGGTGTTTGGTGCAATAAAGTACATAGTGACGCGTATTAAAGCCTAATAATAACACTTATTGCTCTATCTACTTCAAGATAAACACTATATTATTGTAGTTACAAGGGAATACAGTAGACTTTAAGTGATAGTCAAATGTTTTATATACATGACTTTCTCTACTCTTGTACAAACACTTATTGCTCTATCTACTTCAAGATAAACATTATGTTATTGTAGTTACAAGGGAATACAGTAGACTTTAAGTGATAGTCAAATGTTTTATATACATGACTTTTTCTACTCTTGTACAAACACTTATTGCTCTATCTACTTCAAGATAAACATTAACTTATTGTAGTTACAAGGGAATACAGTAGACTTTAAGTGATAGTCAAATGTTTTTAATACTATTGTGAAATTCAAGTTCTCGATGTCTAGTAATATTTTGTGCTCTGCATTAATACTTAACGTTCGCTTAGGTTTATAATGAGAAAGCGTGTTTTTGCCAGATGGAAGGTAGGCTAACAGTACGTGATCTTTTTATCGCGACATCAGGGCGAGCAATTTTTCTTGTTCTCGCTTTATTGGCCTCAGCGAATAAGCAATTTAAACTTTGTAAATTGATAACGTGCCTCTAACGTGGAGCCTGCCCTTGGAGCTTCAACGGGTGCACGTTACTCACAACCTCGCTTTTAAATACGACAAACTTTGAGGTTATAATTAACCCCCGCGATTGTCATGTGTTTTAATTTACGTAAGTATTACATCTCATTGAAACATTCTGGACAACTTGAGACCTAGAAATTATGCAGGAAAAACCTCGTGTTTACTATTCTAAGCAAGAAGAACTTAATAAAGTTGTAACCAAATTATCTTTATGTATGGAAAGTTTGTGTCAGGCTGAAAAACTGAATGCCTTATCCGCAATTTGAACCACTGATCTTCTGATTGCCGTCCAGCCGCTCTAAACCCTTGAGCTACTATGGCCAACGTGCCAACATGACATTATATTCTCCAACTGACTCGTGTTTTTCCCGGTAAACCACTAGGAGTTCTCATAAACACATAAGACAACTACCTTAATGACGACTTACTATGCTGTAAGTACTTTAAGACACGGACTTTATAGTAAACCACTAGGAGTTCTCATAAACACATGAGACAACTACCTTAATGACGACTTACAATGCTGTAAGTACTTTAAGACACGGACTTTATAGTAAACCACTAGGAGTTCTCATAAACACATGAGACAACTACCTTAATGACGACTTACTATGCTGTAAGTACTTTAAGACCCGGGCTTTATAGTAAACCACTAGGAGTTCTCATAAACACATGAGACAACTACCTTAATGACGACTTACTATGCTGTAAGTACTTTAAGACCCGGGCTTTATAGTAAACCACTAGGAGTTCTCATAAACACATGAGACAACTACCTTAATGACGACTTACTATGCTGTAAGTACTTTAAGGTCCGGGCTTTATAGTAAACCACTAGGAGTTCTCATAAACACATGAGACCACTACCTTAATGACGACTTACTATGCTGTGAGTACTTTAAGGCCCGGGCTTTATAGTAAACCACAAGGAGTTCTCATAAACACATGAGACAACTACCTTAATGACGACTTACTATGCTGTAAGTACCTTAAGGCCCGGGCTTTATAGTAAACCACTAGGAGTTCTCATAAACACATGAGACAACTACCTTAATGACGACTTACTATGCTGTAAGTACTTTAAGGCCCGGGCTTTATAGTAAACCACTAGGAGTTCTCATAAACACATGAGACAACTACCTTAATGACGACTTACTATGCTGTAAGTACTTTAAGGCCCGGGCTTTATAGTAAACCACTAGGAGTTCTCATAAACACATGAGACAACTACCTTAATGACGACTTACTATGCTGTAAGTACTTTAAGGCCCGGGCTTTATAGTAAACCACTAGGAGTTCTCATAAACACATGAGACAACTACTTTAATGACGACTTACTATGCTGTAAGTACTTTAAGGTCCGGGCTTTATAGTAAACCACTAGGAGTTCTCATAAACACATGAGACAACAACCTTAATGACGACTTACTATGCTGTAAGTACTTTAAGACCCGGGCTTTATAGTAAACCACTAGGAGTTCTCATAAACACATGAGACAACTACCTTACTGGCGACTTACTATGCTGTAAGTACTTTAAGGCCCGGGCTTTATAGTAAACCACTAGGAGTTCTCATAAACACATAAGACAACTACCTTAGTGACGACTTACTATGCTGTAAGTACTTTAAGGCCCGGACTTTATAGTAAACCACTAGGAGTTCTCATAAACACATGAGACAACTACCTTAATGACGACTTACTATGCTGTAAGTACTTTAAGGTCCGGGCTTTATAGTAAACCACTAGGAGTTCTCTTAAACACATGAGACAACTACCTTAATGACGACTTACTATGCTGTAAGTACTTTAAGGTCCGGACTTTATAGTAAACCACTACGAGTTCTCATAAACACATGAGACAACTACCTTAATGACGACTTACTATGCTGTAAGTACTTTAAGGTCCGGGCTTTATAGTTAGCACTATTAGCTTAATTAATAGAAATTAATTGTTCTTTCACAATTTCTATCTTTATATAGTTTACAGTTGAATGTACGTACCAAATAAAAGTTTTCGAAGAAATTATTCTATAAAATCTACTGTATACAATCTGTCAAAGAAGTACCGGGAATTGGTGGTGTAAAAATCTCGTATAATAGAACTTTAGAAATAATTGTTGTCGCTAAGTTGGTTATCTTTCTTTTATAGCCACGCAGAGTTTGATTGTCATTTGTCATCTAGTTTGTTTACAGGATGCCATTTTGATAGTGAATCATTTTACTATGAATAAAAATATTGAACAAAAAATCTGTCTGAATGAATCATCGTGCGAATGAGTGGTACCGTAAATTCAAAAGTGGTCGAGATGTGGTGGAACATTTGCCTCTCTCTGGTCGGTCATCAACAGTTTCACTAAAGTGAAGGAAATGGTGTCTGAAAATCGTCATTTAGGTCTGAGAGGGATTGCTGTTGAACTTTCTGTGTCTCAATAATCGATTCGTACATTTTAAACGATTGTTTGAGTAGAAAAGACTAGATTTTTGGGAAGATAACTCATGGATTGTACGCCACGATAACGTCCCAGCTCACAAGGCTTCATTGTGAACGAATTTCTGGCCAAAAACTCAACAAATGGCATCGAACAACTAGCGTATTCACCTAATCTGCCTGATTCCGAAATTAAGAGGTGCAAAAAGTAAAGCATCGTAATGGATTTCAGAGAAATTGTGTATCTTTGTTAAAAAACGTGCAGGCAGGTTGAATAGTTGTTTTAACAAAAGAAACGTAAGAAACAGTGTTCATAGCAGAGTTCTAAAGGGTAGCACTTGACTTCGTTTGGTATTCTTCAGACCTTTAGTAATGGCCTCACCGAGACAATAGACAATATAGTCACAAAGGGAATCTCTGTGCGAAAAGAGGGCTTCCAGAAGTGAAAGTCACACACACCCACGCACAGCTGTGTATAGTGTGAGGACAGACAGTCCGCGAAGTCGTGAAGCCGTTTAAGGGGATGCAGCACCGAAAACCTCAAATCCAGCAATTTTCAACCAATCTTGCTGAAATGTTTACCACTTAGTTCCAATGCATAGTGGACACAGAATTTAAAATTTTGTTTTTATATCTTCAATATTTTTTGAGTAATTAATTTGTGAAATTCAAAATTTTTGGCAAAATTCAAACCATTCCAAGTGATGAAAATTTTTAAAATTTTAATTTTTCTATTTCTAAAAGGATTCTGATGGTTATGAAGAAAGGATCTATCATATGAATTTCTTATACTGACTCTAGTTACAGAGGGGGAAAAATTAGGTATGGAGCAAAGAAAACAAAAAACCAAAAAATGATTAAACCTTTGACTTTTTATATAAATAACTTTAAAAATATAATGGATATTAAAAATTCATATGATAGAAATCTTTATTTGCTTTCTAAGAAAATGTGTAGAAAATTTTAGAGGGACTGAATTAAAACTGCATCGTGTGGAACATTTTGAATGACCAAATATGTTGAAAAAACTATAACTGAGTAAATCAAATTTTAAAATCCAAAACATTTGCCCTCTCATCTACATGCCTTTAAGTAGACTAAAACCTTCCAGATATGTAAGTTGGACATTCCTACCTCTTCCTTCTCTCTTCTGCAGTAGTTTTCTTCAATTTTAGTTTCCTTCTGGATGTTTTAGAAGTTACCTTCGCAGAAACTGCTGAATGAAGTAAGCGTAATTGGTCCTTCTCTTGGCTAATTTTTAGAGATGCTGGTGAAATCTGTGTCCATTATGTCTGACTGCAGCTTGAGTGAGGCAGAACAACCAAAATTGAATTCACTGATGGTTAATGTCACAGCAACCTGAAGTCTGTTCTTTGAAACAAATATTTCTTTTGGGCAATTATGCCATATCATGTTATGTAAACTTTCATTTGCATTTTGTGTCTTACCCAATGTACATTTCGAGGCATCGGCTTAGATAGTAGCGTGTCTGCCTCAAGTTCAAGAGGTCCCGAGTTCGATTCTCGGTCAGGGTGACTTACCTGGATAAGGTTTTTTCCGGGGTTTCCCTTATCCTTAAAGATGAATGTTGGGTAGCTCTAAGCTCCATGGACCCTGGATACAGTTGGAGGACGTAAAATTACAAAAAAAAAGAGGCACCGGTTTGCAGTCAATATAAGACATGAAGGAGATTTCGCGGTGGATGGAGGGACTGGAAATTCGGGGAATGTAATTAACCTACCCAGCATTCGCCTGGTGACCCGGGAAACCGCGAAAAAATCCATGGGTCACGTAGGTCGGGTACTAAAATCGAGCCCGGAACTTCCGAATGCCGGTCAGAGACAAAACCGCCGGGGCCATCCCGCTCGATGGGGATAACGAGATGACAACATGTCTCATTCGCCGCGGACCAGAACTCTGTCCATTAGAAAAACAAAAATAGGCGAAGTCTTAGCCATTTCTCATGTCTAACCCTAGCACAACTCGCTTAAATCTCGTGGCTGCTTGTTCCTTAGACGTTTGGGATCCTAAAACGTTGCTATAGATACATCAAGAGGTCGTATAAGTGGGCAATCGCCGTACTTTTAACGTTAACTGAGGCAATAAACACCGACCGTTTGAACGTGATGTGCATCAACATTGACTCTTCACGTACAAGTTGGGCATCCTTGACTGAGTTATTCTGGAACTGTTAAACTATACTACACGTACATTTGTATTCTATGACTAAAAATAACGTATGCACTTACCTAATTTCCTCTGCTCTTGACTAACTGCTTATTCTTCTTTCTGCTTAAAAAAAAACATGGGTTATCCAAAAACTGTTAAAACTACCAGTAAGAGGTGACAAAATTGCAAGTTTTAACAAGATATATCTATACTTGTGTAGTGTAGATCCAAAATAAGAATGAACATGGGTTAAGCCAACACGTTATCATACTCTCTTAGTTTTGCTAGTTCCACGGCAGGGATGGAAGATGTATCTGTCCTTGTCTCAACCTAGCAAGTGTCATACAGATGTTGACAGAGAAGTTCTCTTAATGAGAGGTACGTCCAGAAAGTAAGTTCTGTTTGGTAATAAAATTAAATTGTGTACAGATACAGAAAAATTATTTATTGCACAAAATTATACAACTCTTAAACTACTTTTGCACATAACTGCCGAAATTTTGCAGGCATTTGTCAAAGCGAAGCACAAGTTTTTGTATACCTTCTTCATAGAAGTTTGCCGCCTGTGTCTTCAACCAGTTGGAAACATTTTCTTTTAGCTCTTCGTCATTGTTGAAGTGTTGACCGCCAAGGAAAGATTTGAGATACAAAAACATATGAAAGTCGCTAGGAGCGAGGTCAGGGCTGGTCAAACACGTCCCAGCCAAATCCCTGTAGGATGTTTTTCGTCGTATTTGCAGTGTGTGGTCGTGCGTTGTCGTGAAGGAACACAACACCTTTTGGCAGCATTCCTCGGCGCTTATTCTGTATTGCGCGGCTCAATTTCCTAAGTGTCTCGCAATAAACATCTGCTTTCATTGTTTGACCACGAGGTAAGAAACCTATGAATAAGATGCCTTTCCTGTCCCAGAATACTTTACAACAGCCATGTGCAGAGAGTAGCTGATAAAGCAAGCAAAGTCATGATGAAATTGGCAATGATTACTAAGAAAAAGTTCAGGATACCACTAGAAGCTACAAGAAGTTATCATACCTCAATTTTAGTAGGGATAGTTGGTTACGGATCCGGCATTTGGGCCAATAAAGCACTGCTAGGTAAGAATAAAATCAGATTACGCAGAACCCAGCGGCAAGTGCTAGTAAGGTACATGGGATTAGTAGGAACAACCTCCACAATGACAATTCTAGTGGCGCTTATCATATGGCCTATTGACCTCATAATAAGATTAAGAGGAGCAATGCACTGGATGAAAAAGAAGGAATATAGTAAGGTACGAGAGATAGTTGGCAGGATGTGCTTTTCGAAAACAGAAGTCCGCGAAGCTGTAATAAGTGAATGGCAGAAAGAATGGAACAACTGTGAAACGGGTAGAAGGACCTACAATTTATTTACTGATATTCGAGAAAGAATGAAATTGAAAAGCATACAACCTGACAAGTACGGAGTGCAATTCATAACGGGGCACGGTCCATTTGCAACTTATGTAAAGAAGATAGGAAAAACAAAAACAGTTAGGTGCGAGGAATGCGAAGCCATTGGTTCCCCGGAACATACTCTCTTCGAATGCAAGAAGTATGAAAATACACTACAAACTGGAAGGAAAGACCTGACAGGCAAGTGCGTCTGGAACATAGTGAGAAATAAGGACGACTTCTTAAAAGTTCAGGAAATGACGAAACTGGTATCGCAACAGGTCATGGAGGAATACAGGTACCAACGCAGACAAAGGGAGGTTCAGAACAATAGCAACAGTAACTTAACTCCTCAGCAGATTATTAGGTCTTCAAGGATCCAATGTAGGCAACTTCAAAATTAACCAAACCAACATCCGGACATAACAAACTTAATGGAAACCACTCACGAAGCAGTAACATTCAACAGACGTCGACATTTTTGGGTCTCCATGCGAGAAGTGGAAGCGACATTGGACAGTCACCAAGAGTAATAGACACAACGGGAGAATCTTCAGGAATTAGGAACATTCCAACTAGATAGGATAGGTACAGCAGTAAAACTTTATAAAAGTCATGTTTGTAAAAAGTCAAGTTTATTCAATCAGATAGTTAGTTTGTAAATCGTTAGGTTAGTACTGCTGTTATAGGTTAGCGATTGATATGTAAAGCTGCCTAATGCGGGTAGCTAATAGGTTAGTTTAGTTAGATAACCATGTAAGTTAAATAGTATGTATGTATGTTATTAGTTGTAGGTATCTGCGATATACCATTAATGTAAAGAAAATGTATTTGGAAATTAAGAAAGATTAAAGCATAATATGTCCTGGTTTAGAATCCAGATGCCAGGACATAAGTAATGCAGATTTTATTTTTTATTTTTTTATTTTTTTTTATTTTTTTATTTTTTTTGTCCCAGAACACTCTGCTGACCCTTAGCACTCGTGGTACCTCTGACGTTACTAGAGGAACCTCGGGCCGAACATCTGAGCCCCTCCTTCGGGAGTTGTTCGGATTGGGATGGACTCGAGGGGGCAGTGGTTCCCGATACCCGTGGGAGATCGCGTACGTCTCCGGACGGGGTTGAGGGAAGCCATTAATTCTCCCGGGTACTAACTAGCCTGCAGAGCTAGTAGAAGGTGTGCTAGATCACCAGGTGGTCCCACCGAGGTTTTCGGTAGTCTTCACCTTTGGGGTTGGCGCAAGTAAGTGGCGTATCCACTTCCATCCCGTCTTGAGTACACAGGACCAGATGGGGGGGTGCTTGTTAGGTATCAAGGTCTTGCCCTATGGAAAGACCCACGGAGGACGCCGAGAGCCCTTTGGGACAGCTCGGATAACTCCCTGGTAGCAAGAGGCCCGGGTCTTGTTCCTACGAGTTCAGGCCTAATGGGGTGGAACCTCTGCGCTTAACTGTCCCAGAACACTGTGCACAACATTTTTCGACGTGTCAAGATTTGTTTCAACTTAACCTTTGCTGGGGATGAGGTGTGCCTCCATTCCATTGATTGACGCTTACTTTCAGGAGTGTTGTAAGAAACCCAAGTTTCATCTCCTGTGACTATCTGGGTCAGAAATTCTTCGCCGTCTTCATCATAACGGGTCAAAAACTGAAGTGCACTACCCATCCGTTTTGTTTCGAGTTGCTCAGTAAGAATCTTTGGCACCCAACTTGAGCAAAGTTTACGAAATTTCAGTTTTTCGGTAACAATTTCATGAACTAGTGATCGTGAGATTTGGGGAACTTCCATAGCGAGAGCACTAATTGTAAACTTGCGGTTTTCCTGGATCTTGGCGTCAATCGCGCCCACTTCGTTCTCCATCGTGCACTTCACTACGTCCTTCACTGAACTGTCGGACCCATCTTCACTCATCGCATTTTGTCCGTAAACATCGCAAATTTTCCGATAAATTTCAATTGGTTTCACTTTTCTAGCATTTACAAAACGATACACAGATCTGATTTCACAAGTGGCGGGATTTTCAATCAACACCGACATTGTAAACAAGCACAACAAAGCGTACGTGGCTGACAGCGATCTCACAATGGCGCACGTTTCTCCTTGATACAGAGCGTCTACCGCGCATGTGCGGAATTGCGATCGCAGCGCTGCAGTGGAGATAAATTGAAACAGACGTTACATTCTGAATGCCCCTTTTATTTCAGCATGTGTGTGAGAACATATGCAATGATTATAGCATAATCTGAACCTTAAAACCTTGAACTGGAGAACAGTTCGCTTACGTAGCTATCGTTCATATGTACACAAAACAAAATGACTCAAATTAGATACGTTCTACGAAAGAAGGTGTTTGCTACAGTGGGACATTTCAACGATTTGTGAATATAGTTTCTATTTTAATGATGTCATATTTGTATATTGCCTGTAATGGACTTTAAAGCAATTTTTCTTTTATTAAAATACTTAATAAATACGGAAGATATGTAATGCAATAATAATAATGTAATAATAATAATGTAATAATGTTATGCATTCTGCGCAGAAATTTTAGTCTTGCAGCAACAATATCGCTTCTTTCAAGCAGAAATTTGCGACCTTCACTTGTTCTCCTATATTTGAACCCAAGAGATTTCAGAATATTATGCATAGAAGATACAGAATCCATATATTCCATTTACCCCCCCCCGCCTCATTAAATTGGTCAGCCTTTTGCCAGTTGGATATTCACCTTTCTCATATAAATCATAAATGGTTCTACGTGAGACACACTTTTGAATATTGTCTAAGTTAGTAGCACGTTTTTAGCTACTCGATGTTTGCCTGGAGATCTAAATATGTAAACTTCTAATTTGGTAAACCTTTTGCCTTCTTTAACAATGTTCGTCACAGAATGAGCACTCACGTGACAAGTTTATAACTTTAATTCTCGACTCTGAACGTAATTTGTACTTCAAAAAATGTATTTAATTGACAACTGGGCTGAATGTTGCATGGAGTCACTGCCGCTTCGCTTTTCGTCTGCCAATGGTGTTTGCACTTCAGCTTCGTTACAGCGACGAACCCATCGTCTAACAATCCTGACATACACCGTTGCATCACCATACACATTTTTTAGTCTTTCGTGAATGCGAATTGGTGTTACAACTTCCGCAATCAAAAATTTAATCACAGAACGCTGTCTAATACGAATGTCGATGTCAGCCATTTTGCAAGAGGATGCAGTGCTGCCACCTGTTAAGTTATGAAGTTACTACTGCAGGGGATTGGAGAAGAAGGTTTGAGGAATTGCGCCAAATTCAAAGTTTTCACATAATTTACTTATTTAGGGAAAAAATAGGAGCCATTACTTTTTGAACTACCCTCCTAGTAAAAACATCGATTTTGAATGTTTTGAAAAACAGCTTTTAATAATTTTACTAGATTTCCTCCTAGATATTCTTCCTTTTGTGTTTAGGAGCGTCTAGGAGATGTGTTTGTGGTGAAACGTTCCGATGAGGAACACACAAAAACATTCTATTTACTTTAAGTGCCTGCTAGATAAAGTGAAAGGACGCTGGTGTAGAAATCCCTTTGTTTTCGACAAGTTACCATCCAGAGCTCCTAATGTTAACTATCGCAGTTCTAATGATCAGTTATTTAACCTCCACCGTTAGTTGAATGCCCAAACTTCACGTCAATGAATGTAAAAACAAATGTTGTTTATTTTCGGTTCGCGTTGCCATGGTTACTTGACGCGGATGAAAGGGCATATTCTGATTTCACGTAAATACAGCTGGTGGAAAATGAAAGGCTAAAAGGAACAAACGAAGCGTACACATATCAAATACATTTCGTTTTCAGTGCATGCCGGATGCTTTTAAAGAAATACAAATATATATTTGGCCGGCATTATTATCGGGAATTTACTCTGTTACGATTTCTGTGTTTGCTGAATGTAGCAGCAGAAGACGACATTTCAATTGTTTGATCTTGTTTTAATAAAGCGTGTATTTTCTCCACAGCGTGGCTCTATTGGAAGAGTTAAAGGGTGTACCGTATATTGAGTTAAAGAGTCAGGCTGATGAAAAGCCACACCAAAGAAATCTGAATATGGAAGAGACAACGACATGCTTGGAATTTGTACACTGGCTATTTAAAAGTTGGCAATATCTCCTACGACGGCGGTTCAATAAAGAACGACAGTAATTTTTACGGTCATAGTTTTTCGCACTAAAATTAAATATTATTATATTCTGTTAACTTAATGTGAAACAATCACGCCGTAGTAGTTTCATTGTTGGCACTACTGGTTCCGCCTGTGAGAACCAGGCAAGTTCAGACATGTTCATTATCACCTACTGCTGCAATGGAGGTAACATGCAGTTAAAGTTGATGTTAGAGGAAGATCCGGAGTTTCTTTCAAACGTAATCAGTGCTGATGAAACTTGGCTACATCATTTTGATCCTGAGAGCAAACAGCAAAGCTCAGTGTGGAAATCTCCTTCATCACCAACCCCCCCAAAAAGCAAAGGTGGTTGCTTCTGCTGGGAAAGTTATGGTCATCTCATTCTTTGATATTCATGGAATGATTTATCAGCATGTTGTATCTGCACACACATCAGTAACTGGAAAATACTACAGGGATGTCCTGAAAACATTGTAAGTCCATATAAGGCGCAAAAGATCACATTTCCGTAAAGCAGGCTGGATGCTGCACCACGATAATGCGCGGCCGCATATTGCCAATGTTGTTGCTGAATATCTTGCAAAAATCAATGTGAAGTACATCCCTCACCCTCCCTATAGTCCGGATTTAGCCCCATGTGACTTTTTTCTATTCTCTAACTTGTAGAAACGCCTTCGTGGGAGGCATTATCCATCATCAGAAGCAGTGGTGAAGGCTGCGGATGCGATTTTGAAGGATATGTCAAAAAATTGTTTGCAGCATGTCTTTGAAGACTGGCAGAAACGCTGGGACAAATGCATCGCATTCATGGAAGACTATTTTTAGAAGGACGATAAAAAATATGAGGAAGAGTAAAAGTACGATGTCAAAAAAAATTGTGATCCATCTTTATTGAACAGCCCTCGTATGAAGAAAGTACCATGAATTGATAATATACAGTACACGCACTGGAATTACGGTGCGGTGCGGGCAGAGTGGAGGAAGTAAGAGCTGACGCTCTTTTGTTTCTGCAGTGTGGTCAACCTTGAAAAAACACAAGTTCAGCAAAATAGCGTGTAAGATAAGCGAAGATATCACAAGTAACGTTGCATCCTCTGAAAACATTCCTTAGTTTTGCCCACACCAGCTCAATTGCATTCAGATCACAGTTATACGGAGATAGACGAATAATAATGTGTCCCCTTTCGAGAGCCATAACATCCACAAATGTTCATACAAATATAAATCATTTTCAAGTAAATGCTGATGTACCACATTCGTAACAAGGATAAACTGGCAATTCGAGCGCACCAAACGAGCCTTTATGAAGGAAGCTTTAACTACAAAGTGATAATGTTACATAATAAACTTCCAAATTCATTTAAACAAGCTGCATCATTAAAACACTTTAAGAATAAGGTCAAGAAATTTTTTCATGCACACTGTTTTTATACGATTAATGAATTTTTAGAACTATAATCATGTAAATGAGCACCGGGAGCATAGTACATTCACAAACCTGTAATATTTATATTATGACATTTCTTGTAGTAAATTAGTTTATGCAAATACCACATGAAACCATAGAAAAGCTGCTTACTGTTTATATTGTATGTAATCAATAATACATACTGTATTTATACATTTTGACGTGTCTCATAACATGTATATGTTGCCAAGGATGAACTAAAATTCTAACTCTAACATACGACTGTTGTATTGGTTTGTTTCATAAATTCGTTCGATTCTTGTTACCTGTTTACGACAAAGAACGCCTGCACTGTATGCCCGTATCACAACTACGGCAGCGAAGTTGCCTAATTATGTAGGGGTAACCTGTTTACATACGCAAGGTCATCGAAAGTAAACAAAGCAATGAACTTTACAAAACAAACTTTATTTTGTGCAGTATGCACCATTATTATCAATAACATATCTCCATTTCTCAGGAAGTTTATCAATTCCATTTTTCCAAAATCTTGCAGTTTTCTGGTTGACGAACACTTCTAAAGCGAGTCTGCAATCCTCCAAGGAAGTAAGGCGTTTGCCATTAAGGAAGTTTTGCAGGGATCGGAATAAATGATAGTCGGATGGAGCAATGTCTGGAGAATAAGGCGGGTGAGGTAACACATCCCAGTCGAAATCCCGTAATTTCTGACGAGTTACCATAGAAGTGTGTGGTTTGGCATTGTCTTGATGAACGACGACTCCACCATTAGATGCTAATTCTGGCCTTTTCTCTCCTAGGGCAACCTTCAGACGATCCAACTGAGAACAGTATTTCTCTAAATTTATGGTCTCCCCAGGAGGAAGAATTTCGTAATTAATAATTCCTTTCCAGTCCCACCACAGCATAATCTTCTCAGGATGAAGCCCTGGTTTAGGAATTGAGAGTGGTGGTTCCCCTTTCTTACGCCATGACTTTCTCTTTCGGATGTTGTTGTATACAATCCACTTTTCGTCTCCTGTAACCAGCTGTTTCAGAAAAGGGGCAGTTTCATTGCGTCTTATCAATGCGTCACAGATGGAAACTCGCTGAACTAAATTTTGTTCACTCAGTTCGTGTGGAACCCATACATCCCGAAGATTTACGTAACCAAGTTTCTTTAGGTGCCTGGCTACAATTGCATGAGATAAGTTTAGCTCCTGACCTACCTCCCGAGTTGTTATTCTGGGGTTGTTCGTAATCATGTCCTTTATCCTTTCCTCATCCGTAACCACTGGTCGTCCAGAACGAGGTTTGTCTCTCACAGAGAAGTTCCCAGCTCGAAATCGAGTAAACCATTTTTGACATGCCCGACTCGTCACTGCATCTTCTCCGTAAACAGCACAAATTTTCCGTTGAGTTTGTGAGGCGGTTTTACCTTTACGGTAATAAAACAGCATTAAATGTCGAAAATGTTCCTTCTTGCCTTCCATATTAACATTCACAAGTTACAACTCCACACTGGTGCATCCGCAAACTCGTACTGAAGTTTGGTTACCTATTCTTACATAAGTTGACCTATTTACCTTTGGCCGTGAGGACGCTGTGGTTTGTGTTCATAGCATTCTGTTCAATTATTGTATTTGTAAACAAACCCCATATTGTTAGGCAAATTCTTTGACGTAAAAGTAATGGGGGCATGCAGTGTTCTCAGGAGTTCTTAGTCGTAAACACGTAACAAGAATCGAACGAATTTATGAGACAACCCGATAAACTGGTTAGCTATTAACCTTGAAATTGATCAAAACGAAATATGGCGGTTATAATAAAGCTTAGCGTATTAGCCAATAGATGTCAGTGTATAGCGCATTTCAAATTTCAAACTTGTCATCTATGTTTACGGAGTTAAACGAAACTTACCGAATGAGGACATTAGAATCCGATTGCTCTTCTTAACGCGCGCATATAGTACAAATGTCGTGTAAGAGGGAATGCGAAATGTTGTCGCTAGATTGGTACATCTTTCCTTTATACCCGCACGGAGTTTGATTGTCATCTAGTTTGATTATTCGTCAGTGCATCTGGCAATTCTTCGAGCTTTGCAATGTTCTACTTGCGCCATAATATATGTGATTTTAAAATAAATATTGCAGAATCACCATTGAAGTATCGAAAAAGCACTGAAGAATTTTCTAAAGTATCATTGGAGGTCAATACCATGCAAGTATCGAGGATCGATCCCTAACGAGTAACATAACAACTAATAATAATAGTCATTACATTGCTAACGTCACAATATTTTATTTATTTGTATTATAAAATCTATTTAACCCCAAAATTATGGGATTTCACGATTGTATTGGAAACATTTCTCCCCACCCACTGCAGTACTTCAATTGTTTACTGGCCTAGGACATTTGAAAGTCACAGTAGTTCGGACGCGATGTTCTGATGTTTTGTTGACTGTGAATTGCCTTTCTTATCCGTGTACTTCCTCCATCCCTCCAAAGCGAGTCAATATCTCGCTTTCCTGTACTTTTGTGATTAAGTTTGGAATTCTTCTTAAAAAAAAACCTTATCTTCTTAATTCAGGGAATCTTATCTTTTTGATGAAAAAGCGAAACTTTTGAAAAGAGAGGCGAATTGATGGCAGATGAGAATATCGAGAAGAAAGTTGGAAAGAAGAGATAAAAGTTTAAAGAAACAAATTGGAGGACTCACAGTGCGCCATTTCTCTTTCTACCGCCCGTCTCCAGACCCCGCGTGTGTGTTTGTATCATCTTAGAGCCTCAGTTATTGAAATTTGACCTTCCGGATGTGGGTAACACGGATTTTCAAAGTATAAACTTGAAAGAAGCGTAGGGACAGTGAAGCACAAATTAGTACAAAAGTGAATCGAGAATATATTGACACATTGCTTCACTCACACTGTTTATTCACAGGACATGTTTCAAGAGCTCTTGCTCCTATCATCAGCTGATACTCGATTAGTGCAAGTTGTAGTGGTTTCCTCTTTCTCCGTATTGTCAATAGATGGCGTGATGTACTTGTCAAAGATGTCCGGTGGTGGAGTTTCAAAATTCATGACTCTATGACGATTTTTGTTGATGAAGATTTTTTCCCATACAGAAAGGTCTATGGGGTGATTAACGTATTTATTAGAGATGTTTCCAAATTGATGTCATGTCTAGTATTCAAAAAATGAAAAACCACTGCTGATTTTTCTGTTTCACCATTTTTAATGTTTCTCATATGTTCTTTAGTTCTGATGTTAATATTTCTTTTTGTTTTTCCTATATAAATTTTAGGGCAAGTTTCACATTTGATCTCATAGATTCCTGGTTTTTCTTTGGTAGTGATTGAATTTTTGGGAGGGCCTTTTAACAAATTTCTGATATTAAACCTATTTTGAGGTGCAAGAGTTATGTTGTGTTTTGAGAAGATTTTTTGGAATTTGTTATAGGCTGATGGGTGGAAGGTGAATTTTTTAAAAAGTTTTTTCTCTTTTTCTCCTGTAGGTTCTAGGGTGGTGGTTTCTTTTATTTTCTTAGCTTTGTTGAGTCTGTTAACTGTTTTGTCTACTAAATTTGGGTTGAAACCGTTGGATATAGCTACTTTTTATGTGTAGGTATTCTTCTTGATAATCTTCTCTGTTTAGTGGAAAGTTGATCATCCGAAAGATTAAACTGTTGAAAATGGCATGTTGGTGTTGTTTTGGGTTGAAACTGTTGTTCTTGATGTAATTATCTGTGTGTGTCGGTTTCCTGTAAATACCAAAAGTGAGTTTGTTGTTCATTTTTGTGATCTTGATGTCCAAAAAGGGGAGCACACCATCCTCTTCTGTTTCCAATGTAAATTTTATAGCTGGATTTTGTATATTCAAAAGTTTAAGACCATCTTGTATGAGTAGACAAAACTGTAGACAAAACTGTTAACAGACTCAACAAAGCTAAGAAAATAAAAGAAACCACCACCCTAGAACCTACAGGAGAAAAAGAGAAAAAACTTTTTAAAAAATTCACCTTCCACCCATCACTTATAACAAATTCAAAAAAATCTTCTCAAAACACAACATAACTCTTGCACCTCAAAATAGGTTTAATATCAGAAATTTGTTAAAAGGCCCTCCCAAAAATTCAATCACTACCAAAGAAAAACCAGGAATCTATGAGATCAAATGTGAAACTTGCCCTAAAATTTATATAGGAAAAACAAAAAGAAATATTAACATCAGAAGTAAAGAACATATGAGAAACATTAAAAATGGTGAAACAGAAAAATCAGCAGTGGCTTTTCATTTTTTGAATACTAGACATGACATCAATTTGGAAACATCTCTAATAAATACGTTAATCACCCCATAGACCTTTCCGTATGGGAAAAAATCTTCATCAACAAAAATCGTCATAGAGTCATGAATTTTGAAACTCCACCACCGGACATCTTTGACAAGTACATCACGCCATCTATTGACAATACGGAGAAAGAAGAAACCACTACAACTTGCACTAGTCGAGTATCAGCTGAGGATAGGAGCAAGAGCTCTTGAAACATGTCACAGTGTGAGTGAAGCAATGTGTCAATATATTCTCGATTCACTTTTGTACTAACACGGATTTTGCTTACCTCAAGGTTTGCCATTAATTATACTTACTGTCTATACCTATTGCGAAACATCATATGTTGAGAAAAACAAGTACAACGAAGCAAAAGATTATATCCTAAAGTACGTCCAACAAAAGACTAAAATAGGGCATTACTCCACAATCCACAATGAGCTCCTCTTGTAAGGTAGCTATTGTCCGGCCGCTGTATCTCCGGCTCTGACATTTAGTGGCTGCGGGAGGTGGAGGGGGAAGGTTACTAGTACCAACATATAATAACAAGTAATTGAAAACATATCGTCAGAATTGTCTTTATAATGAGAGTATAGGATTTTATTAGCTTCAAAACATTGAAATCCAACTTGTAATTTCATTATCATGCAAGATATTCATTAGAACATCACTCTATTCGAATATTTCGTTCCCAACTTTCACGTAGACCAACTGCTTCTGTTGGTGGTACTGGGAGTCTGTACATCCGGTGTCGTGGTCAGGAAGCTAAATCAGCGTTGTCTCTGTTAGGCGTGGCTTGCAAATCCAGCACCGTGTTGCCGCTGCAGTTTTGTGTGGACCACGTGGCTCTTAGTTGCTTTTGGATCCCGCGCTGGTGGTTTGTTTAATTTTATGTGTGTGCGTGAATTCCGATTTGTAGCGTCTGTAAGTCTTATTACTATCGCTATTTTAGTAATATGGCTACTGGTTCGTCAGAATTCAAGAAAAAATAGGGTCTTATAAGAGCCAAAGCCGTGAATTTATATTCAAGGCTACGTGAGAACTTCGAGAAGGAGCGGGATACTGGTGGACCTCTACTACCTGTTACCAAGGTGCTGGACAGAGTTTGTGACGCCTTGAAGGTGGAAAGAATGTGACCAAGGAATAGTGCCAGCTGCTTTAAGTTCGCCGTCTGCAGTTCTGCGTACACCGGGAAAGCAAAGGCAACGAGGCAGCCTTAAAACTTCACTTGACGCTTTTCAACAGGATGCTATAAGGCGACATGTATATCAATATTATATGAGAAAGGAATTTCCCATTCGTGCGAAGTAGCTTTTTGTTATTTCTTTTCCAGTAAATGGTATATTGTCTCCATATGCAACTATTCTGGGATCATGTACGAGGACTATCCAGAAAGTAGATTACGTTTTCGTCTGTTTCCGCTAGGGGCGGGGCTAGCGCGGCCATCTTGGGGTCAGAGCGTTGCGCAGCTCAGTTGGCATCTAGCCGTGCTAGTGAGAGGTTCGTGCTGTGCTCCGTTCAGATACTGTGACGGTTTGAAATGTCTGCGTTAATTGAAAATCCCGCAGGCTGAGAGGTGCGTGCAGTAATAAGGTTTCTGACTGCAAAAAACTGTAAACCGATAGAAATCTATCGGCAGCTTTGTGAAGTGTATGGGGACAACATTATCACTGAAGGTGGAGTGCGTCAGTGGGTCATCAGATTTAAAAATGGCCGAACCAATGTTCACGACGAAGATCGAAGTGGGAGACCCAGCATAGTGACTGCCGAACTTGTCGAAAAAGTCGATGCTAAAGTCCGTGAAAATCGAAGGTTCACAATAACGGAACTTTCTTTGAGTTTTCCACAAATTTCGCGAAGTTTGTTGCACGAAATCATCAGCGAAAAGCTTGGTTACCACAAGTTTTGTGCAAGATGGATTCCAAAAATCTTGACAGAGGACCACAAAAATCAGCGAATGGCTGCAGCGTTGAACTTTTTGGACGTTTACCATAAGGATGGTGACTCTTTACTCGATCGCATCGTTACTGGTGACGAAACATGGGTGAAACACGTGAACTGTGAAACGAAATTGCAATCAATGCAGTGGGGGCACACAAGTTCTCCCCAAAAACCCAAGAAATGCATGCAAACAATGTCGGCAAGGAAGATGATGGCGACTGTTTTTTTGGGACAGAAAAGGTGTGATTTTGGTGGACTTCCTGGAAAGAGGCACTACAATAAACTCTCAAAGGTATTGCCAAACTCTCCAAAAACTCAGAAGAGCCATTCAAAACAAGCGCAGAGGAATGTTGAGCTCTAAGATCTTGTTGATTCACGACAACGCCCGGCCCCACACGGCAAATGTCACTCGTGAGTTCTTGAATCTTTTAAGTGGGAGTTGTTTCCTCATCCGCCGTACAGTCCCGACCTGGCACCGAGCGACTTCCACCTATTCCCAGCAATGAAGAAGTGGCTGGCTATGCAGCGTTTTGATGACGACGCACAGCTGCAAGAAGAGGTAACGAAGTGGTTGAAGGCGCAGGCGGCCGAATTTTTCGACGAAGGAATTTCCAAGCTCGTACATCGCTACGATAAATGCCTTAATTTGAATGGTGACTTTGTCGAAAAGTAGTATTTGAGTGTGGCTTTCATCTGTATATAATAAAATTTGTTTCCTATACTTTGTTTACTTTTTATTCCAAAACGTAATCCACTTTCTGGATAGCCCTCGTATATACACGTTGTCCACGTACATTTACGAAGTTACGATCTGCAAATACGTGAGATGTTCCTCTGTTTGAAATTCCCGCTAAAGAACTGGCAAACACGCGCTTCCCCCTCTCGAGAACTGTCAGAACCGGAGATAGAGCGGCCGGACAGTACAAAATAGGAATGAGATTAAAGGATGGGCTAGGCGTGGCTGGTGTAACGCTATTATGTGTTTCAAATGGGAAGGTGTTTGTCCTTGATTGCTACTAGGTGACCACCCAATCCGAGTACTGCGGTGTTGTTGTATTGCACTCCAGCTAAGTGGTGTTTGAGCAGCGCCAACCTAGTCAATCTGTATGAAATACTATTCGCGCTAAAACAAAATTGATCCACATCGAAGGTAGAGAGTAATGTCTCTAACATAACCATGACAACCCCATATTTTTTTCTCAAATAGTTTTTCTAATACAAATAAATAAACCACTAATACCTGTATTATAACAATACATCACGACGTAAGCACTGTATGAATATCATTATTGATAGGCATGTATGTGTGTACGTATATTTGTAATTACTCAGAACTGAAACCTAAATGTTTGACATGACGTGATAAAAGAATTACTTTGAATAAGCCAATTCGAGCGAGAGGAAACAATGAAATTCCTGCTGCCCTGGCAGAACGTGTCTGTCACATATCTTTGTTTATGAATGGTTCGTAATCTCTATTTACTCTAGAGAGTTCAAAGTGGTTGGTGTATATGTATGTACATATACTTTTAATTACTCAGAACTGAAATTTAAACTACTGACATGACGGATAAAAGAATTACTGTGCACAAATCAAGGTGTTAAATTCGAGAAGGAGCAAACTCTTCATTTCCTGTTAGCCTGTGGAATGCTGTATGCTTATGTTTATGAATGAATGTTGGGTAACAAGTGTTTATTTACTCTGGAGAGTTCAGATCAATATCATTCAGTTGTTCTTTACACAACAATAGAGTAAGAGTTAAAGAAATAGTGCAATGGCTTCTTGTGGTGAATTTAGTGGCGAGTGAAAAGGGTAGGTATTGCAAAGTCAGGCTCGAAGTATTATTTTTAAGATGACAGAAACTAAAAATGAGTTACTGCAAAGAGTACTTCCGTTTAAAAACACGGAAAAAGTGTGTCAGCTGCATCAACTTGCAATTGAAATGGGACACGAGGTAACACGCCTCCCACCTTACCTACCACTGCCAATATAATCCAATTGAGTTGTGTGGGCTCAAATAAAAAGGAGGATTGCAAACAAAAATAATACTTTTAAACTGACGGACGTTAAACGAGTTGTTCACGAAGAAATTGACAAGTTAACAGATCAGGTCTGGGAAAACTACGTGAAGCATGCAGAAAACCTTCAAGAAGACGATTTTAAGAAAGAAATAGCACGTGACGAGACTTTGGAACCTATAATCATAAATTTGCAACACTCAGACGATAAAGACAGTGAAAATGAAGAATTGTCTCTTAACGTAAGTGACATTGACAGCAATATGGATGCGCCACTGGCAGTTCCATTGGAATAGAAAAACAGGCAATTCATAAACTATAATTATAGTATGTAAAAATATACATAATTTGAGAAAATGCTTTTTCAAATTTTGATTTTGGTAACTGCATCATTGTAAAAGTTTGTAAAATATAATTTGCTTACCCTCACGTCTGCGCCAAGGAGATATGCATGTTGTATGAGTTGCGAGAGAGAGAGAGAGAGAGAGAGAGAGAGAGAGAGAGAGAGAGAGAGAGAGAGAGAGAGAGAGAGAGAGAGAGAGAGAGAGAGAGAGAGAGAGAGAAAGAGAGAGAGAGAGAGAGAGAGAGAGAGAGAGAGAGAGAGAGAGAGAGAGAGAGAGAGAGAGAGAGAGAGAGAGAGAGAGAGAGAGAGAGAGAGAGAGAGAGAGAGAGAGGAAGAGAGAGAGAGAGAGAGGGAAATATAAAAGGAGTGGGGTAACAATCTGGCAACGCTGAGTGTGATAGGGCATCTGATTAGCCGGACTCCAGAACTCTTCCCATTTAAAACAAATAATAGAGTATTATAAGGCCTACGTTTCAGTAACAAAACTATCACGTAATGTGTGTTTTTGTCTCATATTGACTCTGGTAGAGATAATTCGACTCTTTACAGAGATTATTCATGTCTAACAATAAAAGGCCTACTTTTCAGTAACCAAAGTATCACGTAATGTGTGTTTTTGTCTCATATTGACTCTGGTAGAGATAACTCGACTCTTTGCAGAGATTATTCATGTATAACAGTAAAAGGTCTACTTTTCAGTAACAAAAGTATCACGTAATGATGTGTTTTTGTCTCTTATTGACTCTGGTAGAGATAATTCGACTCTTTACAGAGATTATTCATGTCTAACAGTAAAAGGTCTACTTTTCAGTAACAAAAGTATCACGTAATGATGTGTTTTTGTCTCATATTGACTCTGGTAGAGATAATTCGACTCTTTACAGAGATTATTCATGTCTAACAGTTAAAGGTCTACTTTTCAGTAACAAAAGTATCACGTAATGACGTGTTTTGTCTCATATTGACTCTGGTAGAGATAACTCGACTCTTTACAGAGATTATTCGTGTCTAACAGTAAAAGGTCTACTTTTCAGTAACAAAAGTATCACGTAATGATGTGTTTTTGTCTCATATGACTCTGGTAGAGATAACTCGACTCTTTGCAGAGATTATTCATATCTACCAGTAAAAGGTCTACTTTTCAGTAACCAAAGTATCACGTAATGTGTGTTTTTGCCTCATATTGACTCTGGTAGAGATAACTCGACTCTTTGCAGAGATTATTCATATCTAACAGTAAAGGGTCTACTTTTCAGTAACCAAAGTATCACGTAATGTGTGTTTTTGCCTCATATTGACTCTGTAGAGATAACTCGACTCTTTGCAGAGATTATTCATATCTAACAGTAAAAAGGTCTACTTTTCAGTAACCAAAGTATCACGTAATGATGTGTTTTTGTCTCATATTGACTCTGGTATAGATAATTCGACTCTTTACAGAGATTATTCATGTCTAACAGTAAAAGGCCTACTTTTCAGTAACAAAGTATCGCGTAATGATGTGTTTTTGTCTCATATTGACTCTGGTAGAGATAATTCGACTCTTTACAGAGATTATTCATGTCTAACAGTAAAAGGTCTACTTTTCAGTAACAAAAGTATCACGTAAGATGTGTTTTTTGTCTCATGTTGACCCTGGTGGAGATAATTCGGCTCTTTACAGAGATTATTCATGTCTAACAGTAAATGGTCTACTTTTCAGTAACAAAAGTATCACGTAATGATGTGTTTTTGTCTCATATTGACTCTGGTAGAGATAATTCGACTCTTTACACAGATTATTCAAGTCTAACAGTAAAAGTCCTACTGTCTAGTAACAAAAGTATCACCTGATTGTCTTTTTTTTCTTATGGTGGCGGATAACACAGTCTTATGCGATATGCTCGGTTCCCTTATGGCTCCAATATGTTGGTAATCTAATATCTAGACTCTGCAAATCATGTTTGGATTTTGTGAGGGTAACAATATGTGTTGTTTGATACATGAAAACAAAACAGAAGTGGCTGTATGCAACTTGAAACATGGGACAATAAAATTACATATTTATTGCAGTGCTACACAGCAAAAGCCACGCCCACATCTTTTGCCACAAAGGAAGCACTTCGCCTCATGGCCGACCCAGTTCGCCTCTAATTTATGGAACTTAGTCTTCAAGTTTATTTTGACGGAAACAAACAGCTTTTCGCTGCCAATGTTGGCCATTCTGAAAAGAGAGTGGCAATAAGTAGCAGCAATGGCGGGCTGCCAGGAGCTGGGCTGTATGGTGCACAGGATTTATGAGCTTTCTGTATTGGTTTCTCTAAGACTCTGGGAAAATACCTGTACAACGTGTAAACATTATACATATAACTCACGTGATGAAACTTCCGGTGCACAACCGTCGCAATATGTTGTAATCAGTGGCGAGGCGTGACTATCAAAGCGAGGGAAGCTTCAAATAATAGTTTTCATTAAAATAAGCGAGAATAATGACTTAAAGAACTAATGCGAATAGTCTTTCTATTGTACAGTCACACGTAGTTCCAGTGACAAGGTGTGACTTTCAAAGCGAAGGAAGCGCCAAGTAATAATTTTCATTAAAATAAGAGAGAATAATGACTCAAAGAACCAAGGCTACTCTTCAGTACTCTTTCTATTGTACAGTTACACGTAAGTCCAATATCGAGGAGTGAATTTCAAAGCGAGGGAAGCTTCACATAATAGTTTTAATTAAAATAAGAGAGAATAATGAGTCGAAGAACTAAGGCTACTCTTCAGTACTCTTTCTATTGTACAGTCACACGTAGGTCCAGTGTCGAGGCGTGACTTTCAAAGCGAGGAAAGCTCCAAATAATAATTTTTATTAAAATAAGAGTGAATAATGACTCAGGAACTAAGGCCACTCCTCAGTAATCTTTCTATTGTACAGTCACACGTATGTCCTTGTTGCATTACAAGACTGCTCACACTACAAGCAGATATATTCCTGCTACCCCTCTCCACTCAGATGTTCTAATTATATTTTTATAGCTGGCCCACGCTGCGTGAACTTTTAGCCCAAAATGGAGAAAGTATGCAATTTATACATTTTCGCTAATATCTTAAAACTTAACAAGAATTTCCTATTTGTCAACAGTAAATAGGAATCTGCGTAAAATATGGTACAGTTGTATTTAAAACTGCCACATAAAGCAAACAATAACTGTGTTTCTTCAAAGGAGACTTCACGTGATAAAATCAGTCAGCGCTTGCTAACTATCGAATAGTGGCGATTGGTTCCGGCAACCTACGAAGCATGGTGTTTAATGTTACGAATGCGTAAATACAGTATTGAATGAGCTCGCGGAACTGGTCACTGGCAGCTGACAAATTTTCGTGGCATCCCTACGAGGACCAAAATAAAATACAATAATTCTTTTACACGTATGAACATAGTAAGTATAATCAAAATTGGTTTATACACACAATAAGTTAATGCAATGAACAAAATATCGACTTTATAGTTTCAATAAAAAGAGTATCGATTTTTGGTTCTCCTAAATCAGTATCGATAACTAGTATCGAGATACAGTGGTACAGTAAATCGATATAAACAAATGAAAGTCTCGTAAATTCGTCCTAAGTAGAGAGCTACTTTCCTCTATTGTAGCAGAGGAGGACAAAGTAATTACGTTTTTAAAAAGCGTTACAAATGTTGGCTGTCTAGTTACCACGTGTGAGACATGGCGCATATTAAAGCAACGACCATTTCCATGGCCCCCTATATATCAAGAGCGTCGCCGTGGACTTGGAATTCCATTCCCATTTACTTAGAGCCAGTTTCTGGACACGGGCGGGCCACCCTAAGGGCACATTCATTCCATTGTTACCGCAGCCTTCCCTGCCGCTTGTTGTGCGGTCAGCTGTTTGTTTTATAGTTGAAATGGCGGACGATTACGCAGTTGTCTGTTTTAGTTAAAAACAAACAGATTTAACGTTACCGGCCTGGAGATGTCAGGTTCATTACCTGGCAATCTGATGCAGCCTGTTCTACAAGCTTTTAGAAAAGAAAATAAGGATTGCGCTTAAACATTTCAAAACATTGCCATTTAATTTAAAAACATTTTCCCTTAATATAACCAGTTCTTAAAGCAATCATCTTTAACTATACTCTCTGCCCACCAAAAGAAGCCAAGCGTGGCCTGAAGAGGGAAGGCCTGAAGTGTTTATCTCCTCCGGTAGTGGATATGTTTACTACGAAATGAGTCTGTGAGAATATCGCACATGCTGCCAGATCTAATGCTCGTTTCAGTAACTGCAGTAATAAGTATTATGTACTGTCTACCCACCACAAGAAGGCAAGTATGGCCTGAAAAGGGAGAGGGGCTTGAACTGTTTATGTGCTCCGGTAGTGGATCTATTTACTACGAAATGAGTGTATGAGAATATCGCACATGCTGCCAGAACTAATGCTCGTTTCAGTAAATGCAGTGATAGGTATTATGTACTCTCTACCCACCACAAGAAGGCAAGCGGGGCCTAAAGAGGGAGAGGAGCTTGAACTGTTTATCTGCTCTGGTAGTGGATCTGTTTACTACGAAATGAGTGTATGAGAATATCGCACATGCTGCCAGAACTAATGCTCGTTTCAGTAAATGCAGTGATAGGTATTATGTACTATCTACACACCACAAGAAGGCAAGTGGCATTTGAAGAGGGAGAGGGGCTTGAACTGTTTATCTGCTCTGGTAGTGGATCTATTTACTACGAAATGAGTGTATGAGAATATCGCACATGCTGCCAGATCTAATGCTCGTTTCAGTAACTGCAGTAATAAGTATTATGTACTGTCTACCCACCACAAGAAGGCAAGTATGGCCTGAAAATGGAGAGGGGCTTGAACTGTTTATCTGCTCCGGTAGTGGATCTATTTACTACGAAATGAGTGTATGAGAATATCGCACATGCTGCCAGAACTAATGCTCGTTTCAGTAAATGCAGTGATAGGTATTATGTACTCTCTACCCACCACAAGAAGGCAAGCGGGGCCTAAAGAGGGAGAGGAGCTTGAACTGTTTATCTGCTCTGGTAGTGGATCTGTTTACTACGAAATGAGTGTATGAGAATATCGCACATGCTGCCAGAACTAATGCTCGTTTCAGTAAATGCAGTGATAGGTATTATATACTCTCTACCCACCACAAGAAAGCAAGCGGGGCCTAAAGAGGGAGAGGAGCTTGAACTGTTTATCTGCTCTGATAGTGAATCTGTTTACTACGAAATGAGTGTATGAGAATACCGCACATGCTGCCAGATCTAATGCTCGTTTCAGTAAATGCAGTGATAAGTATTATGTACTATCTACACACCACAAGAAGGCAAGTGGCATTTGAAGAGGGAGAGGGGCTTGAACTGTTTATCTGCTCTGGTAGTGGATCTGTTTACTACGAAATGAGTGTTTGAGACTATATATGATTCACCATGCTGGTAGATCTAATGCTCGTTTCAGTAACTGCTGTGATAGGTATTATGTACTGTCTACCCACCACAAGAAGACAAGTGGGGCCTGAAGAGGGAGAGGGACTTGAACTGTTTATCTGCTCTGGTAGTGGATCTGTTTACTACGAAATGAATGTATGAGAGTACATAAGAGTCACCATGCTGTCAGATCTAATGCTCGTTTCAGTAACTGCAGTGATAGGTATTATGTACTGTCTACCCACTACAAGAGGGCAAGTGGGACCTGAAGAGAGAGAGGGACTTGAACTGTTTACCTGCTCTGGTAGTGGATCGGTTTACTACAAAATGAGTGTTTGAGAGTGCATATGAGTCACCCATGCTGCCAGATCTAATGCTCGTTTCAGTAACTGTCGTAATAGGTATTATGTACTGTCTACCCACCACAAGAAGACAAGCGGGACCTGAAGATGGAGAGGGGCTTGAACCGTTTATCTGCTCCGGTAGTGGATCTGTTTACTATTAAATGAGTGTATGAGAATATATATGAGTCATCTATGCTGTCAGATCTAATGCTCGTTTCAGTAACTGCAGTGATAGGTATTATGTGCTGTCTACCCACCACAAGAAGGCAAGCGGGGCATAAAGAGGGAGATCAGCTTGAACTGTTTGTCTGGTCCAGTGGTGGATATGTTTACTATGAAATGAGTATGAGAATACATATGAGTTACCCAAGCTGACAGATCTAATGCTTGTTTCAGTAACTGCAGTGATAGGTATTATGTACTGTCTACCCACCACAAGAAGACAAGCGGGGCATGAAGAGGGAAAAGGGCTTGAACTGTTTATCTGTTCTGTTAGTGGATCTGTTTACTACGAAATGAGTGTATTAGAGTATATATGAGTCACCCATTCTGCCAGATCTAATGCTCGTTTCAGTAACTGCACTGATAGGTATTATGTACTGTCTACCCACCACAAGAAGCCAAGCGGGGCATGAAGAGGGAAAAGGGCTTGAACTGTTTATCTGTTCTGTTAGTGGATCTGTTTACTACGAAATGAGTGTATTAGAGTATATATGAGTCACCCATTCTGCCAGATCTAATGCTCGTTTCAGTAACTGCAGTGATAGGTATTATGTGCTGTCTACACACCACAAGAAGGCAAGCGGGGCCTGAAGAGAGAGACGAGCTTGAACTGTTTATCTGCTCTGGTAGTGGATCTGTTTACTACGAAATTAGTCTATGAGGATATCGCACATGCTCTCAGATCCAATGCTCGTTTCAGTAACTGCAGTGATAGGTATTATGTACTGTCTACCAACCACAAGATGGCAAGCGGGGCCTGAAGAGGGAGAGGGGCTTGAACTGTTTATCTGCTCCGGTAGTGGATCTGTTTACTACGAATTGAATCTATGAGAATATCGCACATGCTGCCACATCTAATACTCGTTTCAGTAGCTGCAGTGATAGGTATTATGTACTGTCGACACACCACAAGAAGGCAAGCGGGGCCTGAAGAGGGAGAGGGGCTTGAACTGTTTATCTGCTCCGGTAGTGGATCTGTTTGCTACGAAATGAGTGTATCAGAGTATATATGAGTCACGCATGCTGCCAGATCTAATGCTTGTTTCAGTAATTGCAGTGATAGGTATTATGTACTGCCTACCCACCACAAGAAGACAAGCGGGGCATGAAGAGGGAGAGGAGCTTGAAGTGTTTATCTGCTGTGGTAGTGGACTGTTTGCTACGAAATGAATCTATGAGAATATCGCACATGCTGCCAGATCTAATGATCGTTTCAGTAACTGCAGTGATAGGTATTATGTACTGTCTACCAACCACAAGATGGCAAGCGGGGCCTGAAGAGGGAGAGGGGCTTGAACTGTTTATCTGCTCCGGTAGTGGATCTGTTTACTACGAATTGAATCTATGAGAATATCGCACATGCTGCCACATCTAATACTCGTTTCAGTAGCTGCAGTGATAGGTATTATGTACTGTCTACCCACCACAAGAAGACAAGCGGGGCCTTAAGAGGGAGAGGTGCTTGAACTGTTTATCTGCTCCGGTAGTGGATCTGTTTACTATGAAATGAGTGTATGAGAATATATATGAGTCACCTATGCTGTCAGATCTAATGCTCGTTTCAGTAACTGCAGTGATAAGTATTATGTGCTGTCTACCCACCACAAGAAGGCAAGCGGGGCATAAAGAGGGAGATCAGCTTGAACTGTTTGTCTGGTCCAGTGGTGGATATGTTTACTATGAAATGAGTATGAGAATACATATGAGTTACCCAAGCTGACAGATCTAATGCTTGTTTCAGTAACTGCAGTGATAGGTATTATGTACTGTCTACCCACCACAAGAAGACAAGCGGGGCCTGAAGAGGGAGAGGGGCTTGAACCGTTTATCTGCTCCGGTAGTGGATCTGTTTACTACGAAATGAGTGTTTGAGAGTATATATGAGTCACCATGCTGTCAGATCTAATGCTCGTTTCAGTAACTGCAGTGATAGGTATTATGTACTGTCTACCCACCACAAGAAGACAAGCGAGGCCTGAAGAGGGAGAGGGGCTTGAACTGTTTATCTGCTCTGGTAGTGGATCAGTTTACTACGAAATTTGCGAATGAGAGTACATATGAATCATCGATGCAGCCAGATCTAACGCTGTTTTCAGTAATTGCAGATAGGTATTATGCAACAATGTTTATTTTAATGAACGTAGCATTGTTGTCATATCGGGAAGGCGAGCATAAGCAGCAAAGGTGATTAAGTTACACATTTCCTGCCTTCCTTTTTGTGTTGTGTGGACAGTGCGTTTTCGTACCAACACTATCAGACTTTTGTACACTTAGGTTCTGTGTGAGTCGATTGACTTTTGTTTTCAGGATTGTAACAATAAATGCAAGAGTCTTTAACAATAACGATATTTCAAAGCAATTTTCAAGTACCACTTTGTAATTGTTCTTCACCAATCGATACACTGTTGTTTTCCATCGGCAATAAAGTTTTTTGTTATTTAAAATATTTTGTTTTTGACTAATGCTAGTGCAGTCCAATAATTGTGCGTCAAAGTGCGACAACATTTGCATCAATGAAATGAGTTCTTGGACTTGGTCCTTCAGGAAATTTGTCACTGTCTGTTTTGAATTAGCTGCAACAAATGCATTTCTAAGGCGATATTTATATTGTTAGATGTGAAGATTTAAAATTTTAAAAGTTGGTAGCCCGTAAAGTCTTCTATAAAATGAATGTTTGATTAAACATTTATCATTGACGAAGTATTGAAAATGGCTGTGGCAGGTTGTGCTGCAGCCATGAAGGTGCAATAAGAAGCAGCCAGTCCGCTTCTTGCTTGAATGGAACACATCGATTTAGTAGCGCCCCGGCTTCTTAACAAAGTAATGACATCATCACATCTGCCCTAATGCGACCCCCATGATCGCTTTGGAGCGTGGTTCCCGTACAAAAACCTGCAGCCGCAGGGCCATCCAGCAACCGGGTCATGATAAGCATTTGTGCTTTTTGGTTTACAAGAGTGCATTATCTCTACAGGGGTGTCCAAGTGCTTCATCTGTCCTACAGCTTAAAGCGAATGTTCTCAGGTATGACTCCAACCACAGTCACAGGGCTTTACGAACAAAATAACATCTTTAACCCGTACATGATGCGCTATTTTAGACAGTTCTGAATATTTATAGATTATAAAGTAAAACATGACTAAATCGGAAGGCGATAATTCCTTCATTTATTTTCCGTTTACACAGGTTTCCAACTTACAAAAATTGTCTTTGGATGCAAAGAAATTACGAAATAGTCGCACAGCATTAAGTGAAGGAATAATACAGTAATAATAATAATATTTGAAGTTTTACGGAGATCATATCGAATTGAGAGAAGGTTATTTCCAGCAAGCTGGAGGAACGTGTCATACATCTAATGACACCATGGAACTTGTAACCAGTTTCTTTGATATTCGAATAATCTCAGAAGATCTGTGGCCCCCCAGATCTCCTGACCTAACCTTACCGGATTTTTTCTTGTGCGGGGTATCTAAAAATAGAGTGTACAAGAATAGGCCACGGTCAATTTATGGCCTCAAGGAATCCATTCGAACCGAAATAAGTAACATTGGCGAGGATACTGTCCGTAAAACTTCAGAGAATATGGTGAGACGAGTACAAACATGTATAGATGCTGGTGGAGCACTTCCAACATTTTCTCTGAGATGTAAACAGTGTAGTGAAATCTCCCAATTGTGTATTATATTCTCGCAAAGTTGCACATGTGTCCTATTACACTGGAAAACAAAAAAATAATTTTTGAAATTCTGAAGATCTTCATGAGGTAATTCCTACTAATTTTGGGTTGAGAAAAACAAATACGACAATGAAAAAAGTTTATTAGCTCTAGTTTCTATGATATTGTCACCCAATTAGCGGAAGGTATGACGGCACAGCTGTGTGGGGAAACCGGAGGGAGCTGAGCCACGCCTCCCATTAGTCTCTGTCACTAACTGAAGGGTGGTTAAAGGAATGTCACCCGTCCCTGGACGTTTCTCTCCCCTTCTTCTATCATCTGGAATATTCGCCTGGATACCAGAGACGCCGAGAATACGACGAGATGCCTATAAAAAGGGTTTCAGAGAGACAGACAGTTAGTGTTAGTGTGTACGTGCATCGGAACGGTAACGGACGAACTGGTGAATCGTAATTGTGTGCACTACGTAATTTTGTGTAATTGGCAAGTATTTAACTGTAAGTCGGTGGAAATAAAGAACATTTTTGAGTGGTGAAATTGGACTTTTCATTTCACGAACCCACAAAGTCACAATATACACAAGGTGGAAGTATTATATATTAACGGATTGAGAGAAAAGGATACATTTTAATTACATACATGCTAACAACAATGAAAGTGCATTTGATTTTTTTTAAACTGGTAATTACATGCTAAGAGTTCTGAATTAGTGGAGAAATACTTCGCAGATAGTCGTGTCTGAAGAGAACACACTGTAAAACATTACATACAAGCATTAACGTGATGACTTGAACTTATGACATGAACATGAAATTCGCTTTGACGTTTACAGTGACATAACCTCAATTTCAAAATAAAACAATAACCTGTAACAAATACCACTACTGTGATTTGATTCAAATTTGTACTACAGTATTAATATTTCACGAAACTACTCTTTTTGGAAACCTTTAGAATAGTTTAGCACTATAAAGCTAATAATAAGAATTAATAATCATTAGATTATAGTTTATATATATATATATATATATATATATATATATATATATATATATATATATATATATATATATATATATATATATATATATATATATATATATATATATATATATATAAAAGGGGGGGCCCAAAAGAAACCGGACTCCGAGGGCGCTGCCACTCGTAGACGTAGTGCAGGGTTCTCAAGCTAGATGGTGTTATTAGAGACCTTCATGAAACAGCTGTGCAGACGGCGTCAGTGTAGAGCTGAACGTACAAATGTGATATTGTGTTTCTCTGACTGTTGGCGGGTTACCTCTGCGAAGTCGTTATGGCAACTTTAAAACAACAAAGAGTATGTGTGAAATTTTGTTTCCTGCTTAAAAAAGCTGCAACGGAGACACACCAAATGCTTCAGGAAGCTTTCCAGGAGGACGCTATGAGCCGCACACAGGTTTTCGAGTGGTTTGGGTGCTTTAAACGTGGTGAGATGTGTGTTGAAGACCAAGCTCGTTCTGGACGCGCTTCAACATCGCGAAATGAGGAGGACATTGAAAAGGTCCAGCAAAAGATCAACGAGGATCGTCACCAAAGGATCGACCAAATTTCAGCAGCGACAGGAATCAGTTGGAGCTCGTGCCAGCGGATTTTGAGGGAGGATTTGTACATGAGACGTGTTGCTGCTAAATTTGTTCCGCACCTTCTCACACAGGAGCACAAAACCATCCGCATGAATGTGTGTCAGGACTGGAAAACAGAGACTACACGTGATCCAAACTTCTTGAACAAAGTCATTACAGGGGATGAGAGTTGGTGTTACGGGTATGACACAGAAACCAAGCAAGCGTCAAGCCAGTGGAGAACTCCCAACCGTCCCAGACCAAACAAGCAAGACAAGTGAGGTCAAATGTGAAGACGATGATCATTGTCTTTTTTGATGTTCGTGTAATTGTGCATCGGGAATTCGTACCCCCTGGCCAGAATGTTAACCAGCACTTTTACTTGGGTGTTTTAAGGCGTCTGCGAGAGGATGTGAGGAGGAAACGCCCGGAACTTTGGCGATCAGGTGACTGGTTTCTGCATCACGACAACGCTCCAGCACACACGGCCTTACGAGTGACCCACTATTTGGCATCTCGGAGGTGGTCTGTTGCTCCCCACGCTCCGTATTCGCCGGAACCAGCCCCGTGCGACTTTTTCCTATTTCCACGAATGAAAAAAAAAAAAAAACGCTAAAAGGGGAGCGTTACGACGATGTGGAGGCGGTAAAAACAGCTTCGCAAAGGGCACTGGACACTATCAAACTTGAAGAGTTCCAAACATGCTCCCAACAGTGGGAAAAGAGACTTGACAAGTGCATCGCGTGTAATGAGAGAGTATTTTGAAGGTGACTGAAGTAATTTTGTAAAAACGTTGATGAATAAAGTTTTTATGACAACAATCCGATTCCTTTTGCCCCCCCCCCTCGTATAAAGAAAACAAAATATTTTATAGCCTACCTAACCTCAAAAAGTCGACAGTTGACATACTAAGTAATATAAACAACTTATGCCCACCTTCATATTTCAGTTGATTTACAATTTGCTTACAAATATTTTGCTTCAGGGAACTATCTCTGTATGATTTATGCTTTTTGTCATAAGCACAACGATGATTTTGAAATAAAATAGTCAATTTATCGTCAAATGACTCCATATCTCTTCTGTTTCTTTAAAGGGCGATAGTGTTTTTTCTTTCATTCTCTCTTTTGTTTTGCGAACATGAAGCTTGGAGTTTACAAGATTTGGTGACAGTTTCTACCGATAATGTTCATTGTGAATGACCTTATTTATTAACAATAATTAGTGTTTGCAATAGCTTTTCTGTGTGAATGAGCCATTACACACGCAAGAGTGTACGGAAACCAGCCTGCACTGTTAGCAACCAGAAAAAGATCCATGAAAAGAAAACGATGATGTCGGCGGCTGTCGTAGGGTGTGAAAGGGTATTGTGTGTGAGGTTGATGACTCGAGAGCTTATCATATTGGCCTATCTGCGTCTTACCTTCACCAGGTGCGTTTGTGATGTACAGCTAAGTTCAAACGTTTCATTAATCTCCTCGAGAACACCCAATATCCTAAAACAGAGACGCCTGTGCGATATACCAGCTGAGTGAACTGCTCCTTATTCTTGAGTTTTATGCAATCCACAATTTATATTCCAACGTGAAAACATCGACCCCATTACTAGGTTCTATCCGCATATTTAACATGGATGTTAAACACTAAATGAAATTAGTACTAATATACGAGGGCTATCCAGAAAGTAGATTACGTTTTCGTCTGTTTCCGCTAGGGGTGGGGCTAGCGCGGCCATCTTGGGGTCAGAGCGTTGCGCAGCTCAGTCGGCATCTAGCCGTGCTAGTGAGAGGTTCGTGCTGTGCTCCGTTCAGATATTGTGACGGTTTGAAATGTCTGCGTTAATTGAAAATCCCGCGAGGTGCGAGGTGCGTGCAGTAATAAGGTTTCTGACTGCAAAAAACTGTAAACCGATAGAAATCTATCGGCAGCTTTGTGAAGTGTATGGGGACAACATTATCACTGAAGGTGGAGTGCGTCAGTGGGTCATCAGATTTAAAAATGGCCGAACCAATGTTCACGACGAAGATCGAAGTGGGAGACCCAGCATAGTGACTGCCGAACTTGTCGAAAAAGTCGATGCTAAAGTCCGTGAAAATCGAAGGTTCACAATAACGGAACTTTCTTTGAACTTCGCGAAGTTTGTTGCACGAAATCATCAGCGAAAAGCTTGGTTACCACAAGTTGTGTGCAAGATGGATTCCAAAAATCTTGACAGAGGACCACAAAAATCAGCGAATGGCTGCAGCGTTGAACTTTTTGGACGTTTACCATAAGGATGGTGACTCTTTACTCGATCGCATCGTTACTGTTGACGAAACATGGGTGAAACACGTGAACTGTGAAACGAAATTGCAATCAATGCAGTGGGGGCACACAAGTTCTCCCCAAAAACCCAAGAAATGCATGCAAACAACGTCGGCAAGGAAGATGATGGCGACTGTTTTTTGGGACAGAAAAGGTGTGATTTTGGTGGACTTCCTGCAAAGAGGCACTACAATAAACTCTCAAAGGTATTGCCAAACTCTCCAAAAACTCAGAAGAGCCATTCAAAACAAGCGCAGAGGAATGTTGAGCTCTAAGATCTTGTTGATTCACGACAACGCCCGGCCCCACACGGCAAATGTCACTCGTGAAGTTCTTGAATCTTTTAAGTGGGAGTTGTTTCCTCATCCGCAGTACATTCCCGACCTGGCACCGAGCGACTTCCACCTATTCCCAGCAATGAAGAAGTGGCTGGCTATGCAGCGTTTTGATGACGACGCACAGCTGCAAGAAGAGGTAACGAAGTGGTTGAAGGCGCAGGCGGCCGAATTTTTCGACGAAGGAATTTCCAAGCTCGTACATCGCTACGATAAATGCCTTAATTTGAATGGTGACTATGTCGAAAAGTAGTATTTGAGTGTGGCTTTCATCTGTACATAATAAAATTTGTTTCCTATACTTTGTTTACTTTTTATTCCAAAACGTAATCTACTTTCTGGATAGCCCTCGTAGAAGTTATCACATCGCAAGTAGTATATTCGTAACTAGACAGTTGACGCTCGCACGTCTTCAAATGTTCACTGAAACAAGTGAATACTATATGTTAGACGGAATATTTATCTTATACGTTACTAGGTAACTCAGAGCGAAGGCACAAGCTGTGACGGTGGTTCGATACCTCTGTATAGGTATACTAATTCATTTTACCATGTAATGCAATTTATAATTACACTAGGGAACACGTATTTTGTACCCGAAACAAAATAGGCTAACTTATATGCAAAATAACTCGCTGATTCCAAAAATGCCTCTGAAATCACGTAACGTCTTTGAGATATTCTTATTCTTTTATATAAAATTACAGATACCAACTCATATTGACTTAATTTAAAATAATAGCCATTTTATTATTAAATAATATTTTTTTTAGCTGTAAAGAATATGAATACTATTCGAAATAACTAGAACAAACTTTCCATTACGTAAGATTTATCAGTAAAATTAATTTTAGAGTCTACTATACAAATCGTATTTACATGGGTGTGCCAACTCAAAATAAATTAAGTTGTCATAAACTACAGAAGCAGGATTTCATAACTTATCATGAAGACCTAAATACATCTTATTTTGCTTCTCAGAAAGAACTAAGCGATCTTATTTGTAATTTGAAACTAGGTAAAAAGGAGTCAGAATTACTAGGTTCCAGGCTACAGGAGTGGAATTTTCTGGCAAAAGTAGACTAAAATAACATTTTACCAATCTCGACATAAACAGTATTCACAGTATTTTACAATGAAAGACAACATGTGTTTCTGTGTTAATGTTAATGGTTTAATGAAGGAATTGGGTATAGAGCATTGTGTCGAAGATTGGCGCCTCTTTATTGACTCTTCTAAATACAGCTTAAGGGTATGTATGACTGAAATTTTCAAATTCTGAACTAATAATGCTAGCTTTTTCAAATTTACACCATAGGTGTAGTATAATGTAAACATGTTACAACCTAAATTTAAACATTTGTTCTCCAGCAGGTTAGAAATTATGATCAATTTTGTATGTTTTTTGTTACGTCACTAAAAAAGTCCCTTGCGACAAAATATTTTGAATTTTGGTCTAATATTTTAACCCTATGTTCATAATACACATACTTTTTGAAATTGCTCTGGGTCTTTCTGTGTCTCCTTTAGTTTAGGTCACAATTTTTTTTTTAATTTACAAATATTCTTTTTTTTTGTCTAAAAAACTGTAAGTTTTGTGTTTGAAAATTAAAAATATATGCTTATATACATTTCACAATAAAACCTAGGGCAATTTCCATTCCTCATGATATTCTGAACCTGTGTAGGAAATGTCATGAATGTAGTACAAAAACTGCATCGCAAGGAGCATTTTACAGGAAGAAAAATGCTGAAAATATGAACATTGAGAAAACAGCGATTAAAGATTTTATTGCATAACTCACATTAAAATCCACCAGGCTGATAGGTTGGACCCTCAGATTTCTTTTTCCTCTCCTCTGTTGCTGCTTTTTCCACCTTTTTCTTCTTTAGATGTTGCTTTTCTTCTGCACAACTTCGCTTCTTGCTTTGCAGGATACGAGTCTGATCTCGCTGCACTGAAGTTTTCCTTGCTGAGTCTACTACACTTTCACCTCTGATATTTTGCTGCAGCTACAATGACTTAAGACTACCCATGTTAAACTCACTGATGCTTTTAATAACAGCAAGATCCAATTTTTGTTTTGATATGAAAACTTCCTTTGGGCACTTATTCCATATGACATGATGTAAAGATTCATTGGCATTCTGTGTTTTTCCTGTTTTGTACCTCTCTAGTAATGTTGTAGAAGCCAGCCTCTGATATATTGGCAACATTTTAGGAACTATTTTGTCTTCTAAAGCCTTATTTTTCTTTTCTTGAATTGAAAATTTAAGAACGGAAAACAGACAAAGAATGTGGATGTAGGCAAAAGAGGGCGTGACTCTGACAGAGTTTAAAGGCCACCGACATTTAAATAAGCATTTAAAAATGGCGTTCGGAGGCAAATTATGCATTTTTCACATTGGGGAATGTCTAAATTATTTTATAGAATTAAAATAAAAAAGTAGTTATTTTAACGATTTTCATGAAATTTTAGTCATACTTACCCTTAAAGGCAGTGCTGCTTCATAATGGCAATTTACTACCTTCAATGCCTTTATTTCATGCCATAGGAATGAAGGAGACATACGATTCCATGTCCATCATTTTAGATGCTATTAGTTATCAAAACCATGGCTGGGAAATTTGTAGTGACCTCAAGGTAGTTGCATTGCTAACGGGACTGCAGGGAGGTTTCACAAAATATTGCTGTTTTTTGTACTTATGGGACAGTAGGGCAACTGACAAGCATTTTATAGTGAAAGAGTGGGGGAAGAGGGAAGACTATACCCCTGGAGCAAGCAGTGTTAAGTATGTGCCTCCAGTAGACCCAAACAAAGTTCTTCTCCCCACACTTCACATAAAGCTCGGGTTAACGAAGAATTTTGTTAAAGGTTTTGACAAAAGTGGAAGTGCATTTGAGTATTTAAGAAGTATCTTTCCCAAAATAAGTGAATCTAAATTGAAGGAAGGTATATTTGTCGGTCCTCAAATAAGACTACTTCTTAAAGACAGTGTTTTTGAATCAAAGCTTAAACTTGCTGAACTGGCAGCATGGAAATCATTTAAATCAGTGGTGGAAGGCTTCCTGGGCAATAACAAAGAAGAAAATTATGAAACTTTAGTCTCAGAACTATTAAGGAGCTACAAAGAAATGGGTTGCCGTATGTCACTTAAAATCCACTTTTTGCACTCTCACCGTGATAGTTTCCCTACAAACCTAGGCGCTGTAAGTGATGAGCAAGGTGAACGTTTTCACCAGGACATTTCTGAGATGGAAAGACGTTACCAGGGTATCGCTGGGATTCAGCCATGTTCGGAGACTATTGTTGGTTCCTCAAACGGGAGAGTCAATACAAAAAAATCAACAGTAAAACACTTCTGAGATTATTCCGGTTTTGGTTTTCAACATTACCTTGTGTTTATTTATTTTAATAATAATTAATAGTAACAATTATTATTATTTTCAACTTTATTTGGCAATAAAATAGCTATTATTTTCAATTAATCAAATATGAGTTATCAAATCACATTTCTGTAAGTTTTCATAAAGAATTATGAATACCTAAAAAACGTTACGTGATACAGCATTTTGAGGGGCATTTTTGGAATCAGCAGATCAGTTTACATAAGAATTTGCCTATTTTGTTTCGGATATATGAACTTATTTTTTTTTGTTCCCCAGTGTTATTATTCTGAAAACTGTCATTATTCTTATTTTTAATTGTTTTATTTATGACATTTTTGATGATTCTTTATTGGTGAACTACAACTTGGCAATTGTTTAAACACACCTATAGGTATGTGAATTTGAAATAAGAATCATTTATGCACATTTGAACACAGAAAACACGGTAATTCCAGTATCAGAGTTTAACGTGGAAGTTACACACCATTTTGCAGACATAAAATTATTGTACAATTAAGAATGTCGTTTCAAATTGATATGTTTTGTGGCGCTGAAAAGATCCTTTTTCTATTCCTGGAACACGACTCCTAATTCATCGTCCGATGTGTCTTAACGTTGGAGGTTTTCTCTTATTCTGAATGATGAATGTCTGGTAACTCTAAGCTCTCTGTACCCTGTACTCATTTGAACATCATTTCATTCATCGTCCAATATGACTTAACGTTGGAGGTTTTCTCTTATCCTGAAAGATGGATGTCTGATAACTCTAAGCTCTATGTACCCTGTACTCATTTGAACATCATGTCATTCATCGTCCAATATGACTTAACGTTGGAGGTTTTCTCTTATCCTGAAAGATGGATGTCTGATAACTCTAAGCTCTATGTACCCTGTACTCATTTGAACATCATTTCATTCATCGTCCAATATGACTTAACGTTGGAGGTTTTCTCTTATCCTGAAAGATGGATGTCTGATAACTCTAAGCTCTATGTACCCTGTACTCATTTGAACATCATGTCATTCATCGTCCGATATGACTTAACGTTGGAGGTTTTCTCTTATCCTGAGAGATGAATGTCAGTAACTCTAAGCTCTATGTACCCTGTACTCATTGGAACATCATTTCATTCATCGTCTGATATGACTTAACGTTGGAGGTTTTCCCTTATCCTGAAAGATGAATGTCTGGTAACTCTAAGCTCTGTGTACCCTGTACTCATTTGAACATTATTTCATTCATCGTTGATATGACTTAACGTAGGAGGTTTTCTCTTATCCTAAAAGATGAACGTCTGGTAACTCTAAGCTCCATGTGCCCTGTACTCATTTGAACATCATTTCATTCATCGTTGATATGACAACGTTGGAGGTTTTCTCTTATCCTGAGAGATGAATGTCTGGTAAACCTAAGCTCTATGTACACTCTACTTATTTGAACATCATTTCATTCATCGTCCGATATGACTTAACGTTGGAGGTTTTCTCTTATCCTGAAAGATGATTGTCTGGTATCTCTAAGCTCTATGTACCCTGTACTCATTTTAACATCATTTCATTCATCGTCCGATATGACTTAACGCTGTAGGTTTCCTCTTATCTTGAAAGATGAATGTCTGGTAACTCTAAGCTCTATGAAACCTGTACTCATTTGAACATCATTTCATTGATTGTTGATATGACTTAACGTAGGAGGTTTACCCTTATCCTTAACTTTTACTTTTTCAAAATATTGACAGACAAAAGATAATAGGGTAACTTTCAATAATATTTCTATGGATTTCTATCATCGTAACATGACATTGGCTTTATGTGGTGTTATATAATTGTTAAATTTCAGAAAAACAAGCTGTTGAAAAACTTATGAGCGTTCAGGAAAATTTCAGCAGAGTAACTGAACCTGCAACTTCAGCCCACTTGATTTAATTTTGCTAAATAAAAACACAATTAAAATTCAATTGTTCAGCTAAGCGCCGCAACCTGTGATTCCCCGGTTAAAGTTTGTGTGGGCTTTATAAAACCGTATCAGCTAATTTTTTCGCAGGCTTTAAATTTCGCGATTCACACACAGAGAAACCTTTGTGTCAAATTTCGCTCATTGGTGACGGTTTCCGAAACTAATGTCATTAGAGGACCGCATTTTATCCAAAACTGGGCACCCGACAAACACACAAAAGAAAATAAGAGGAGAAAAAAGAGTGCCACCCCTATTTCATTAAACTTCCAATTTGTATATCCATTAGTGCGAATGGTGCATATGAAAAGGAGGAAATTTAATGATTTTTATGAGCCAGGGCTATTATGGGACATCGGTTTTGTTAATTTATTCCATCAGGGGGTTTAACTCCACCTCGATGAACAAGATAATCATTACCATGTTGATGTGTCTGTCGGTGGTACCAACTTTGAAAACTGTTCGCGCGTAGTGAACAATCATTTTCGTTTGGTGTTATCGGAAACCTTTCGGCGACCGTTTGAAAACAACAACTCAACTGTTCAGAAACCACAAAAATATTTAAAACAAAACAATTTCTGTTTTTCGATTCGTTTTTTTTTTCATTTGATACGTAAGTGGTGGGAGAAATAAATTTTAAATCTAATCAAACTTTCCGTACACATATTTCATCAGCAGTTCATGTTTTGGGCAGTATCTTTATCAAAACTCCCTGTTTTTGTTTTAGTTTGTTGATTTATTTTGATTTATGGTCGCTATTTAGCATTCTTGCATACCATAGAGTACATAGAGCTTAGAGTTACTAGACATTTAGCTTAAGCATAAGGGAAAATCTCCAACGTTAAGTCATATGAGACGATGAACGAAATGATGTTCAAATGAGTACAGGGTACATAGAGCTTATAGTTACCACACATTCATCTTTCAGGATAAGAGAAAATCTCCAACGTTAAGTCATATCGGACGATGTATGAAATGATGTTCAAATTAGTACAGGGTACATAGAGCTTAGAGTTACCAGACGTTCATCTTTCAGGATAAGAGAAAACCTCCAACGTTAAGTCATATCGGACGATGTATGAAATGATGTTCAAATTAGTACAGGGTACATAGAGCTTAGAGTTACCAGACGTTCATCTTTCAGGATAAGAGAAAACCTCCAACGTTAAGTCATATCGGACGATGAATGAAATGATGTTCAAATGAGTACAGGGTACATAGAGCTTAGAGTTACCAGACATTCATCTTTCAGGATAAGAGAAAACCTCCAACGTTAAGTCATATCGGACGATGAATGAAATGATGTTCAAATGAGTACAGGGTACATAGAGCTTAGAGTTTTACCAGACATTCATCTTTCAGGATAAGAGAAAACCTCCAACGTTAAGTCATATCAGATGATGAATTAAATGATGTTCAAATGAGTACAGGGTACATAGAGCTTAGAGTTAACAGACATTCATCTTTCAGGATAAGAGCAAACCTCCAACGTTAAGTCATATCAGACGATGAATGAAATTATATTCAAATGAGTACAGGGTACATAGAGCTTAGAGTTAGCAGACATTCATCTTTCAGGATAAGAGAAAACCTCCAACGTTAAGTCATATCGGACGATGAACGAAATTATATTCAAATGAGTACACGATACATAGAGCTTAGAGTTACCAGACATTCACCTTTCAGGATAAGAGAAAACCTCCAACAATAAGTCATATCGGACGATGAACGAAATTATATTCAAATGAGTACAGGGTACATACAGCTTAGAGTTACTAGAAATTCACCTTTCAGGATAAGAGAAAACCTCCAACTATAAGTCATATCGGACGATGAACGAAATGATGTTCAAATGAGTACAGGGTACATAGAGCTTAGAGTTACCAGACATTCATCTTTCAGGATAAGAGAAATCCTCCAACGTTAAGTCATATCGGACGATGAATGAAATGATGTTCAAATGTGTACAGGGTACATAGAGCTTAGAGTTACCAGACATTCATCTTTCAGGATAAGAGAAATCCTCCAACGTTAAGACACACCGGACGATGAATGAAATGATGTTCAAATGAGTACAGGGTACATAGGGCTTAGAGTTACCAGACATTAATCTTTCAGGATAAGAGAAAACCTCCAACGTTAAGTCATATCGGACGATGAATGAAATGATGTTCAAATCAGTACAGAGTACATAGAGCTTAGAGTTAGCAGACATTAATCTTTCAGGATAAGGGAAAACCTCCAACGTTAAGTTATATCAGACGATGAATGAAATGTTGTTCAAATGAGTACAGAGTACATAGGGCTTAGAGTTACCAGACATTAATCTTTCAGGATAAGGGAAAACCTCCAACGTTAAGTCATATCAGACGATGAATGAAATGTTGTTCAAATGAGTACAGAGTACATAGGGCTTAGAGTTACCAAACATTAATCTTTCAGGATAAGGGAAAACCTCCAACGTTAAGTCATATCAGACGATGAATGAAATGATGTTCAAATGAGTACAGGGTACATAGAGCTTAGAGTTACCAGACATTCATCTTTCAGGATAAGAGCAAACCTCCAACGTTAAGTCATATCAGACGATGAATGAAATTATATTCAAATGAGTACAGGGTACATAGAGCTTAGAGTTAACAGACATTCATCTTTCAGGATAAGAGAAAACCTCCAACGTTAAGTCATATCAGACTATGAATGAAATGATATTCAAATGAGTACAGGGTACATAGAGCTTAGAGTTAGCAGACATTCATCTTTCAGGATAAGAGAAAACCTCCAACGTTAAGTCATATCGGACGATGAACGAAATTATATTCAAATGAGTACACGGTACATAGAGCTTAGAGATACCAGACATTCACCTTTCAGGATAAGAGAAAACCTCCAACTATAAGTCATATCGGACGATGAACGAAATGATGTTCAAATGAGTACAGGGTACATAGAGCTTAGAGTTACAAGACATTCATCTTTCAGGATAAGAGAAATCCTCCAAAGTTAAGTCATATCGGACGATGAACGAAATGATGTTCAAATGAGTACAGGGTACATAGGGCTTAGAGTTACCAGACATTAATCTTTCAGGATAAGAGAAATCCTCCAACGTTAAGTCATATCGGACGATGAATGAAATGATGTTCAAATGTGTACAGGGTACATAGAGCTTAGAGTTACCAGACATTCATCTTTCAGGATAAGAGAAATCCTCCAACGTTAAGTCATATCGGACGATGAATGAAATGATGTTCAAATGTGTACAGGGTACATAGAGCTTAGAGTTACCAGACATTAATCTTTCAGGATAAGAGAAAACCTCAAACGTTAAGACACATCGGACGATGAATGAAATGATGTTCAAATGAGTACAGGGTACATAGGGCTTAGAGTTACCAGACATTAATCTTTCAGGATAAGAGAAATCCTCCAACGTTAGGTCATATCGGACGATGAATGAAATGATGTTCAAATGTGTACAGGGTACATAGAGCTTAGAGTTACCAGACATTCATCTTTCAGGATAAGAAAAATCCTCCAACGTTAAGTCATATCGGACGATGAATGAAATGATGTTCAAATGAGTACAGAGTACATAGAGCTTAGAGTTAGCAGACATTAATCTTTCAGGATAAGGTAAAAAACTTCCAACGTTAAGTCATATCAGACGATGAATGAAATGTTGTTCAAATGAGTACAGAGTACATAGGGCTTAGAGTTACCAGACATTAATCTTTCAGGATAAGGGAAAACATCCAACGTTAAGTCATATCAGACGATGAATGAAATGTTGTTCAAATGAGTACAGAGTACATAGGGCTTAGAGTTGCCAAACATTAATCTTTCAGGATAAGGGAAAACCTCCAACGTTAAGTCATATCAGACGATGAATGAAATGATGTTCAAATGAGTACAGGGTACATAGAGCTTAGAGTTACCAGACATTAATCTTTCAGGATAAGGGAAAACCTCCAACGTTAAGTCATATCGGAAGATGAATGAAATGTTGTTCAAATGAGTACAGAGTACATAGGGCTTAGAGTTACCAGACATTAATCTTTCAGGATAAGGGCAAACCTCCAACGTTAAGTCATATCAGACGATGAATGAAATGTTGTTCAAATGAGTACAGAGTACATAGGGCTTAGAGTTACCAAACATTAATCTTTCAGGATAAGGGAAAACCTCCAACGTCAAGTCATATCAGACGATGAATGAAATGATGTTCAAATGAGTACAGGGTACATAGAGCTTAGAGTTACCAGACATTCATCTTTCAGGATAAGAGCAAACCTCCAACGTTGTCATATCAGACGATGAATGAAATTATATTCAAATGAGTACAGGGTACATAGAGCTTAGAGTTAACAGACATTCATCTTTCAGGATAAGAGAAAACCTCCAACGTTAAGTCATATCAGACTATGAATGAAATGATATTCAAATGAGTACAGGTTACATAGAGCTTAGAGTTAGCAGACATTCATCTTTCAGGATAAGAGAAAACCTCCAACGTTAAGTCATATCGGACGATGAACGAAATTATATTCAAATGAGTACACGGTACATAGAGCTTAGAGATACCAGACATTCACCTTTCAGGATAAGAGAAAACCTCCAACAATAAGTCATATCGGACGATGAACGAAATTATATTCAAATGAGTACAGGGTACATACAGCTTAGAGTTACTAGACATTCACCTTTCAGGATAAGAGAAAACCTCCAACTATAAGTCATATCGGACGATGAACGAAATGATGTTCAAATGAGTACAGGGGACATAGAGCTTAGAGTTACCAGACATTCATCTTTCAGGATAAGAGAAATCCTCCAAAGTTAAGTCATATCGGACGATGAACGAAATGATGTTCAAATGAGTACAGGGTACATAGGGCTTAGAGTTACCAGACATTCATCTTTCAGGATAAGAGAAATCCTCCAACGTTAAGTCATATCGGACGATGAATGAAATGATGTTCAAATGTGTACAGGGTACATAGAGCTTAGAGTTACCAGACATTAATCTTTCAGGATAAGAGAAAACCTCAAACGTTAAGACACATCGGACGATGAATGAAATGATGTTCAAATGAGTACAGGGTACATAGGGCTTAGAGTTACCAGACATTATACTATCAGGATAAGAGAAATCCTCCAACGTTAGGTCATATCGGACGATGAATGAAATGATGTTCAAATGTGTACAGGGTACATAGAGCTTAGAGTTACCAGACATTCATCTTTCAGGATAAGAAAAATCCTCCAACGTTAAGTCATATCGGACGATGAATGAAATGATGTTCAAATGAGTACAGAGTACATAGAGCTTAGAGTTAGCAGACATTAATCTTTCAGGATAAGGGGAAACCTCCAACGTTAAGTCATATCAGACGATGAATGAAATGTTGTTCAAATGAGTACAGAGTACATAGGGCTTAGAGTTACCAGACATTAATCTTTCAGGATAAGGGAAAACCTCCAACGTTAAGTCATATCGGAAGATGAATGAAATGTTGTTCAAATGAGTACAGAGTACATAGGGCTTAGAGTTACCAGACATTAATCTTTCAGCATAAGGGCAAACCTCCAACGTTAAGTCATATCAGACGATGAATGAAATGTTGTTCAAATGAGTACAGAGTACATAGGGCTTAGAGTTACCAGACATTAATCTTTCAGGATAAGGAAAAACCTCCAACGTTAAGTCATATCAGACGATGAATGAAATGATGTTCAAATGAGTACAGAGTACATAGAGCTTAGAATTACCAGACATTCATCTTTCAGGATAAGGGAAAACCTCCAACGTTAAGTCATATCAGACGATGAATGAAATGATGTTCAATTGAGTACAGAGTACATAGGGCTTAGAGTTACCAGACATTCATCTTTCAGGATAAGAGAAAACCTCCAACGTTAAGTCATACCGGACGATGAATGAAATGATGTTCAAATGAGTACAGAGTACATAGAGCTTAGAGTTACCAGACATTCATCTTTCAGGATAAGAGAAAACCTCCAACGTTAAGTCATATGGGACGATGAATGAAATGATGTTCAAATGAGTACAGGGTACATAGAGCTTAGAGTTACCAGACATTCATCTTTCAGGATAAGAGAAAACCTCCAACGTTAAGTCATACCGGACGATGAATGAAATCATGTTCAAATGAGTACAGAGTACTTAGGGCTTAGAGTTACCAGACATTAATCTTTCAGGATAAGGAAAAACCTCCAACGTTAAGTCATATCAGACGATGAATGAAATGATGTTCAAATGAGTACAGAGTACATAGAGCTTAGAATTACCAGACATTCATCTTTCAGGATAAGGGAAAACCTCCAACGTTAAGTCATATCAGACGATGAATGAAATGATGTTCAATTGAGTACAGAGTACATAGGGCTTAGAGTTACCAGACATTCATCTTTCAGGATAAGAGAAAACCTCCAACGTTAAGTCATACCGGACGATGAATGAAATGATGTTCAAATGAGTACAGAGTACATAGAGCTTAGAGTTACCAGACATTCATCTTTCAGGATAAGAGAAAACCTCCAACGTTAAGTCATATCGGAAGATGAATGAAATGTTGTTCAAATGAGTACAGAGTACATAGGGCTTAGAGTTACCAGACATTAATCTTTCAGGATAAGAGAAAACCTCCAACGTTAAGTCATACCGGACGATGAATGAAATCATGTTCAAATGAGTACAGAGTACTTAGGGCTTAGAGTTACCAGACATTAATCTTTCAGGATAAGGAAAAACCTCCAACGTTAAGTCATATCAGACGATGAATGAAATGATGTTCAAATGAGTACAGAGTACATAGAGCTTAGAATTACCAGACATTCATCTTTCAGGATAAGGGAAAACCTCCAACGTTAAGTCATATCAGACGATGAATGAAATGATGTTCAATTGAGTACAGAGTACATAGGGCTTAGAGTTACCAGACATTCATCTTTCAGGATAAGAGAAAACCTCCAACGTTAAGTCATACCGGACGATGAATGAAATGATGTTCAAATGAGTACAGAGTACATAGAGCTTAGAGTTACCAGACATTCATCTTTCAGGATAAGAGAAAACCTCCAACGTTAAGTCATATGGGACGATGAATGAAATGATGTTCAAATGAGTACAGGGTACATAGAGCTTAGAGTTACCAGACATTCATCTTTCAGGATAAGGGAAAACCTCCAACGTTAAGTCATATCGGACGATAATGAAATGATGTTCAAATGAGTACAGGGTACATAGAGCTTAGAGTTACCAGACATTCATCTTTCAGGATAAGGGAAAACCTCCAACGTTAAGTCATATCGGACGATGAATGAAATGATGTTCAAATGAGTACAGGGTACATAGAGCTTAGAGTTACCAGACATTCATCTTTCAGGATAAGGGAAAACCTCCAACGTTAAGTCATATCGGACGATGAATGAAATGATGTTCAAATGAGTACAGGGTACATAGAGCTTAGAGTTACCAGACATTCATCTTTCAGGATAAGGGAAAACCTCCAACGTTAAGTCATATCGGACGATGAATGAAATGATGTTCAAATGAGTACAGAGTACATAGGGCTTAGAGTTACCAGACATTAATCTTTCAGGATAAGGGAAAACCTCCAACGTTAAGTCATATCGGACGATGAATGAAATGATGTTCAAATGAGTACAGGGTACATAGAGCTTAGAGTTACCAGACATTCATCTTTCAGGATAAGAGAAAACCTCCAACGTTAAGTTATATCGGACGATGAATAAAATGATGTTCAAATGAGTACAGGGTACATAGAGCTTAGAGTTACCAGACATTCATCTTTCAGGATAAGAGAAAACCTCCAACGTTAAGTTATATCGGACGATGAATGAAATGATGTTAAAATGAGTACAGGGTACATAGAGCTTAGTTACCAGACATTCATCTTTCTGGATAAGAGAAAACCTCCAACGTTAAGTCATTTCGGACGATGAATGAAATGATGTTCAAATGAGTACAGGGTACATAGAGCTTAGAGTTACCAGACATTCATCTTTCTGGATAAGAGAAAACCTCCAATGTTTAGTCATATCGGACGATAATGAAATGATGTTCAAATGAGAACAGGGGACATAGAGCTTAGTTACCAGACATTTGACTTTCAGGACAATGGAAACTCCTGAAGAAACCTTATACAGGTTTCTCACTTTGATCGAGTTTTGAACTGGGTATTTCTTGGACCTGAGGCTGACCATCTATCATCAGCACTAAAGAGGCGAGGTAATTCACGTGATAGGATTTGGTTCCGCTTGGTGGAGATGTTGGTCTAATTATGAAATGGTGTATTAAACGTCTCCGATCTTTACTGGCCAAGTTGCAGGTGAAATATTAACTGTTGTGTCAAGGGGTAGTGTTTGTTCCACACATGTATGTTAACGAGCTGTTGACACACGCAAGACCTTCTGTTTAACGAGCCCCAACAGTGCTGGTCAGCTGTAAATTATTCCAGCATATGAAGACAATGCCCTGCACACCTGAGCACCTCGCCGCCGTCCATCCAGCTTTGATTGTAAATAACATGTCACCAAGTTTGTGTCGTGACCTAGGTTCTTTGGTGATGTCTCCAACATTCCTTTAGTTCAGGGATCACAAAGGGTGTCCCTCGTAACCGCGGTGGTCCGCGAGTAGCTCCTTCAGGTTCACATAAAATAAGTGCAAAAGTTCTGTTAGTTTTTATAAATAGATAGAGCTCTGGTCATCAACGAATGAGGTACGTTTGTGTTGCCACATCGTTACCCGCACTCTTTTTATATTTCCCACGCTCTCGCAAGCGTACCGGTCTCCTTGTATACCAGACGTAGAACTAAAACTGAGTTTACAAATTACACTCAGTAAACTAACAGGGAGTTAACTGCTTCCTCTCTCGCGAATTTAACAAACACCGTGGCTAGTTCAAAGTTATTCAGCATATCATGTTACATTTCTGTTCTGAGATTTTTTTTTTTTCCTTTTTCAACATAGTCTCCTTGTAACTCTACACACTTCTCCCAGCGATGCTCCCATCTCTGTAACCCCTCCAAATAGTACTCGGCGTTTTTCAACATAGTCTCCTGGTAACTCTACACACTTCTCCCAGCGATGCTCCCATCTCTGTAACCCGTCCAAACAGTACTCGGCGTTTTTCAACATGGTCTCCTTGTAACTCTACACACTTCTCCCAGCGATGCTCCCATCTCTGTAACCCGTCCAAATAGTGCTCGGCGTTTTTCAACATGGTCTCCTTGTAACTCTACACACTTCTCCCAGCGATGTTCCCATCTCTGTAACTCGTCCAAATAGTACTCGGCGTTTTTCAACATGGTCTCCTTGTAACTCTACACACTTCTCCCAGCGATGCTCCTATCTCTGTAACCCGTCCAAATAGTACTCGGCGTTTTTCAACGTAGTCTCCTTGTAACTCTACACACTTCTCCCAGCGATGTTCCCATCTCTGTAACTCGTCCAAATAGTACTCGGCGTTTTTCAGCATGGTCTCCTTGTAACTCTACACACTTCTCCCAGCGATGCTCCCATCTCTGTAACCCGTCCAAACAGTACTCGGCGTTTTTCAACATAGTCTCCTTGTAACTCTACACACTTCTCCCAGCGATGCTCTCATCTCTGTAACACGTCCAAATAGTACTCGGCGTTTTTCAACATAGTCTCCTTGTAACTCTACACACTTCTCCCAGCGATGCTCCCATCTCTGTAACCCGTCCAAACAGTACTCGGCGTTTTTCAACATAGTCTCCTTGTAACTCTACACACTTCTCCCAGCGATGCTCTCATCTCTGTAACACGTCCAAATAGTACTCGGCGTTTTTCAACATAGTCTCCTGGTAACTCTACACACTTCTCCCAGCGATGCTCCCATCTCTGTAACCCGTCCAAACAGTACTCGGCGTTTTTCAACATAGTCTCCTTGTAACTCTACACACTTCTCCTAGCGATGCTCCCATCTCTGTAACCCGTCCAAACAGTACTCGGCGTTTTTCAACATAGTCTCCTTGTAACTCTACACACTTCTCCCAGCGATGCTCCCATCTCTGTAACCCGTTCAAATAGTACTCGGCGTTTTTCAACATAGTCTCCTTGTAACTCTACACACTTCTCCCAGCGATGCTCCCATCTCTGTAACCCGTTCAAATAGTACTCGGCGTTTTTCAACATAGTCTCCTTGTAACTCTACACACTTCTCCCAGCGATGCTCCCATCTCTGTAACCCGTTCAAATAGTACTCGGCGTTTTTCAACATAGTCTCCTTGTAACTCTGCACACTTCCCCCAGCGATGCTCCCATCTCTGTAACCCGTCCAAACAGTACTCGGCGTTTTTCAACATAGTCTCCTTGTAACTCTACACACTTCTCCCAGCGATGCTCCCATCTCTGTAACCCGTCCAAATAGTACTCGGCGTTTTTCAACATAGTCTCCTTGTAACTCTACACACTTCTCCCAGCGATGCTCCCATCTCTGTAACCCGTCCAAATAGTACTCGGCGTTTTTCAACATAGTCTCCTTGTAACTCTACACACTTCTCCCAGCGATGCTCCCATCTCTGTAACCCGTCCGAATAGTACTCGGCGTTTTTCAACATAGTCTCCTGGTAACTCTACACACTTCTCCCAGCGATGCCCCCATCTCTGTAACCCCCCAAATAGTACTCGGCGTTTTTCTCTGCAAAATAATTGTTCACGAAGGTGATTGCCTCTTCATTTGACGAAAATCTCTGTCCTCCGAACGCAACTTTCATATAAGGAAAAAAAAATAAGTAACTTGGGGCTAGATCTGGTGAGTCAAGCAGTTCAACCGTAATTCGTGAATTTTTGCCATTATTACCGCTGAGGTATGAGACGGTGCGTTGTCTTCTTGAAACAGGATTTTATTTTTCTGCAAATATGGCCGTTTTTCCGCAAGTTCTGCCTTCAGCTTGTCAAGTAATGATGCGTAGTACGCTCCTGTAATAGTATTTCTTTTTTTAAGGTAATCGATTAAAATAACTGCATGACTATCTTAAAAGAACAGTCGCTATCACTTTCTCAGCCGAAAAAAAACAGTTTTTGCTTTTTTTGTGGCCGGTTGGCCTTTTGCAGTAAATGGTTTGGACTGTAGTTTTGTTTCGGGTGTATAATAGTGTATCCAAGTTTTATCTACAGTAATTAATCGGCGTCAAAACTCGGATTTATTGAGCCTAAACGGCGCCAACAGAGCGTTGAAAATGTTCATTCGAACATGTTTTTGGTCTGACGTGAGCAAACGTTGCACCCAACGCGTGGACAGCTTTCTCATGTCTAAATGTTGATTTAATATGTGATAAACACGTTCTTTTGACATGTTCATAGCCTCTGCTATCTCTCTCACTTTAATTCGGCGGTCGTCTAACACCATTTGGTGAACTTTGGCGATGTAGTTGCAGTTTTTGGATGTCCCGAACGTTCATCGTCTCCCAAGCTCTTACGGCCACGTTTAAATTCTGCTGCCCAACATTTCACTGTGGTAAATGATGGTGCAGAGTCCCCATACACAGAATCCAGCTCATCTTTGATTTGTATAGGCGTATTGCCTTTTAAAAGCAAATATTTAATGACAGTTCGATGCTCGATTTTGTCCACTGTCATAAAAACACATCAGCTCATTTTAATGTCTTTACATAACAACTGAGCGTCTAAAATGGCTGAAACTTTGTTGAGTAGCTGTCAACAGATGAACAACGATATTCACTAGCGTTTATTTACAAGCGCTAAAATCTTCATGTTGAGGTCGGAAACTTTTCAAACTACCCTCGTGTGTATATACGTTTCAATTGCATTCTATGCAACATTTTGAAAGGTTGAAACATGAAGCTTCAGAAATGGTAAAGTCAAGTTTAACATGTTTTATTCTGGATTTTTAACCTACATGATAACTATATAATTATTTGTAGTAAAATGCAATTTATGTCTTCAAGTATTTGTGAAGACATATTATTTTATTAGGTCTACACTAAATTTCATTACAGCATTATTTTAAAAAGAATTGTGAGGGAGAGAGAGCCAGAGAGAGGTAGAGTGAAGGTGTTGTGTCAGTGTAAATATGTAAAAAAATAATGGCTTCGTAGAATTAAAGATCCAAGTTGCAGAAGTTCAAATGTTCTTTATTTCCGTAGAATTGCACTTTGGTCAACCCTTACTGTAGCAGAATTACGTGACATGCACAAATACAGCCTCCAAGGTCGTTTGCCTCATCCACAAACAAAGAGTTCACTTTCAAAACACTGCTGTACGCTCAGGAATCAAGTTCCATTTCGACTCCATTTACCACTCGTGATTCCAGACGTCTGTGGAATGTCAGTCAAGATGTTACTAGAATTTTCCAGTTATATAACTTTATTTATTTCCGCAATCCTTTTCTCTCCGCGCTATCTTTATCTGTGTCGGCAAGCTCTTTATCTCCGTGGTGCACTATCTGCCCGTTATCTCTCCGCGCCCCACACTTTGTGCGCCCGGCCCCAACGATGCTCGCGACAGTATGGTGATCATCGTCATCATCATCAGCATCATCAATTTTGCACGGTTTAAGCCATCAAGGCTCGTTCCAGTCTCATAAATTTTAAATTAAAAAGGTTGAATCCATCTTTCTCTTGGTCTTCTAATATTTCTTCTAGCTAATGGTTTGTAATCTAAAACTAATTTTGGAATGCGGCTATCATTCATTGTGTTGACATGTTCCTTCCAGTTATTTGCATATTGTTTTATTATATCTGTTAGCTTAAAAATATTCAATCCTTTTCCTATGTTCCCAGTTCTCTGCAGATCTAGAAGATTATACCCTGCTACATTTCTTAAAAACTTTATTTCCCCTCTTTCAGTGATTTCTTTTCTTTTTCTTTCCTTTTTTTGTTAAAGTTCAATTTCACTTTCTTATAATAATACAGTAACTATCATTACTTTATAAAACTTTAATTTAGTCGTTCTTCTCATATTTTTAAGGTTCTCTTTATGGTTCGGCATATACCATTAAATATATTTATTTTCCTGTCCCATAGTTTTAAAAGTCCTAAATAGACTCATTTTGTAAAGGCTGCACAGTGTACGACGCCTCCTATTAGCCATTTGTAACAGTGTTCTCTCCTTGTAACCTTATTGAAGAGCACACCCTTATTAGGAAAGGAAGTCCTTCTTTTGTCTATTTATATTAGTCTGTGCATCTGATGTTAATTCTTCTATGCTTTGTTTAGTATGTTTTGAATTACTAATGCTGTTTTCAAGATGGGAAGAAGCAATAATTTTGGTGTAAGAAATGGGCATGGGAACCAGTATAAACAGTTGAAGTAATCCCGATTACGTAATAAGAGTTACAACTCCTAAAATGGAAAAAGTGTAGTAACACATGACAATATACTGACTTCGTCATACCTAACCTCAAACATTGGCGATGAATATGAAGCGAAAATTGGTTTTTTCATTGTTTAATGGCAGTGATGACAATTTAAATAAAGTAAATACGTATATTAGATCACCAAGTTTTCATTTAATAAATATAGAAACCTTGTACAGTGTAAACTTTTTGAAAATGAAAATTGTTGTCATATCAGGGGACACCAAGAAACCAAATGGATTATTAGATACATTATCACTCAGTTGCTTAAGGGGGGACGTACGCAAATATTCAGGGTCTTACATAAATGGCCATAACATCCACAGTTTTCAAGTTAGAGAAGTGAAACTTAGTATACTTATTTAAGATAATACAGTTAATATGCACAACGTTTTTAATAATTTTCCATTGTTTATAACTAATGATACATATGTTTTCTATATGCAGAGATATTTACAAACTTAAGCCCATTTTTTTCAAAATTCACATATGCTATCTTTCTGAAATTTGGTATGTTATTTTAGAACACAATAAAAATGAATTTCTTGGATTTAGATTTATTATTGAAGCTGTATAGAATTTTAAAAAAATATTAATCATATGCATCCTTTAAAAATTAAAATAATTACATATATTTTGTATCATCACATTCCATCCGGAGCTTGATCTTAAATTCTAGAACCAACAAAATGTTCATTGTGGCATAAGAAAGCTGTGTGCTAAATTGCATCACTGTAGATGAAGAAGTTTGAGAGAAAAATGGGTTGAAGTTGTAGAAAATGCAAGTTACGGGGAATTGCAATTAAAATGCAATAAGTATTATTCGGTTTGCCTTTTAATTTTAAGTCAGAACTACCCATATCCATAGTCTGTATCCTCATTCTGGTCTTCTTCAGCCTTTCCTTTTAAATTCCTCTTCTGTCTTGCTTCTTTCTGCATTAATTTCATAGTTCTTTCTGCACCAGCGATGCGAATGTTGTCGATACTCTGCAAAATTGTTTCCATAAACATACCAGGTTGATACCGTAACTGGTGCATAACTTTCTCTCTGCCAACATTCCCATCATTAAACACTATTGCAGTATCAAATGCAGCAATTTTCATCGCTATGGAAGACACAAATGATGTTTTGGGACACCTTTTCCATATCTAACTGTTGAGGCTTTCATTTATGTTTTGTGTCTCTCCATAGAGACATTTTTTAGCAAGTCTGTGTGTGCTAAGAAGTGGTAGGTGGGCTTTTATAGATTCCAAGACAGCTGATGGAAGACTATGTGTTGCTACTATGCAACACTAGGGCATTTAATTTTTTAAAGATACATACAGACCACGTACAGTCATAATATTTTGGTGTTTGATAGCTAACAATATATACTATTTTACAAAACAATAAAAAAATTAGATTTTTTGAACATTTTCTCGTACGTCCCCCCTTAAAGTGTAATACAGAATTAACATTTGAAATATCCAGAACAATTGAAATTTGTACAGAAGTAAATGTAAGATTTGCTTATGACTTGAGAAGCTTTGGCAAGGGATTTGAGGCAGATAACACATTGGCTGCTATTCTTAATTTACCAGTCCCCCTAGTCAAATTTAACAAAATAATTAAGAATACCACAGAGCAAGTGACCATAGAGTCTAGAAAGAAGAGAAGAAGTGAAAAACAAAACAGGAAGGATGGTGATGATGAAAAAGAAGCAGAATATGGATCTGGGTAAATTCTGAGGTGTAGTTGCAACATATCAAAACTTAAATGCTGTTTTCCTCTGTTTTATGTTTTTTTTTAAACTTTGGGCGCGCTTATCTGTAAAACTACTGCAGCTACAAGTCTACATTTTTCTGGAATTAAAGCAATACTTAAACTGTTTTAAAGACGACTGTAGAAAGGTATGTGAAAATTTGAGATTAAAAAAAAGTATTGAATATTTTAGAAGCAAATTCAAGACATTTATTTAAAAATCACATGTTCTTTATTAAAGCTACAAAATAAGATCTATTATCTTTAATGAATTGTAAAAGTGTTGTAAAATAACAAGTAAACGTTTCAAATTGATGGGTTCACTTGTTCTTGAGCTAAGAGCACCAGAAAACTGTCATTTTAACATTGATGATATAGACTGTTCCGGCTACCTTTAAAATAAGAGATATTGCAACCAAGCAGTGGACTTGTTCAACGAGTTTTCCTTCTAATAATATTTTGGCTTCTATGGTATCAGAGACTTTGAAGGCTGAAGCTATAGCTGTGTACATATATATTCATTTTGTTATTTTAAGAACCCCCAAACGTCGTATTTCTTGTGAAAACTGCGTATAGCAATTTGATATTGAATGTGAGAGGTAAGCAGTAATGAAATTTGAATTCAGTCGTCTATTGTTTTGCGTTGAGAGGTTTTTAAGAGAGCGAAATTAGAGACGTTCTTGGAATCATAATTTGCATTCTGACTGCGTGGCGAGGACATATTCTCCAAGAGGCTTTGGTGAGGATGAAAAGGAGGATATCTTGTTCAATACGTGGATTATTCCACGTCCGGGAAACCTTTTCAAAAGACTTACTTCATCAAGGTACATTTTAAAGAAGAATACGACGCGAGAAGAGACCTTTGAATCCTGGTAGAAGGAGGCCATGACTTCGGTTCGTTTATTTGGGGTTTCCTGCTGAATGGAGAACCACATTACAAAATAGTCGAGCTTTTTTCACTCACATAATTCGATCAATGGCTCGGAATGAGTTGCTTCTGTTGGCAAAAAGAAACCCTTCCCAAACTCCACGAAAATTCTGTTGGGGTCCACAAAACTGACAATTACTAGATAATTCAGTGCTGCCAACTGAAAGAACATCTGCCGGTCTTGTCTTTTAGCAATGGCGTGGAATACCACGATAATTTCACTATAACGCTTTACGTTGCTGTGTTTCTCTTGCTCTGAAACTAGAAAACCACTGCTCGAGTCCAAAATATTAAACTTTCTACCCAGTATATCTACAAACTATTCTCACAATAGTTATTAATGATCCAAAACTTATTTTATCCACTTGTGGAAGGCTTTTTAATTTCCCCGAGTTAATAAATAAGTCCTGTAACATACAACACGTTATCCAACACTTACCTTAAACATTAAAAACACTTACTACTTTTCAAATTAAACTATAACAAAATAGTAAAATTATTTGTAATGTTGTTTTCTCCAACACTGGGCTAATTATACCAAGGCCTACTGGATATGTGCCACAAACTTCGTTGGCTATTTGAGAGAATCGATCTTGGTTAGTCGTTTGTTTTAACTACTGGTTCAGTTTAAATAACAATTTACAGCATACCTGATTCAGTGATTGCAATGGTGAAGCTGCAATGAAGACCGGGAAGCACCACTTCCCCAACAACTTCAGGATAAAAAGAAGGAAAACAGTTCCGAATCATATTTTATTTGTTCTGGATACTTATTCGCGATCATCCGCGGCGCTGCGGACAATTTAACAGCTCTTAAATTCAAGTGACCAGTTCCACAAACTGGTTCAATACAGTATTTACGCATTCGCAATCTTCAATACCATGCTCCGTTGGTTTCCGGAAGCAATCGGGAATCTTCGATAGTTAGGAAACCTTGACAGATTTTGTAACGTGAAGTCTCTGTAGCGTGTGAAGAATTTTTTTGTGCCGCTTTTAAATACGACTGTAAGTATTTTCAACCAATTATCGGAAGGCGCGACCAACTGGCGGCTGGGTGAGGGCCGGGAGGCATTCGACCACGCCTACCCATTTGCCTTATAGCGCTAACGAAGGGATAGTTGGAAAAACATCACTGGCCGTCTCTTTCCCCTCCCCCTGCAGTCTAAAACCTTCGGGGTGATTCACTGAAACGCGAGACTTCCAGAAACAGTGATATTCCTATAAAAGGGGGCTGCAGTTGGCGAGTCAGTTCAGTTCTTGGCGAGCAGCCGTGAGGAGCGCCGCGTGAGTGGACGGACGGACTGGAAGACTGTGTACGTGTATTAGAGGAGTTGTACATAACTGTGAGCGTGCAATGGACCTGTGACAGACGAACTGGTGAATTGTAATTGTGTGCGCTAAGTAATTCTATGTAATCGGCAAGTGTTTCAACTGTAATTCGGTGGAAATAAAGAACGTTTTGAGTTAGTGCAATTGGACTTCTAATTTCGCGTACCAACAAAGTCACAGTATTTTTCAATAGTATTAGCAACTTTTCAGTAACAAAAGTATCACGTAATGATGTGTTTTTGTCTCATATTGACTCTGGTAGAGATAATTCGACTCTTTACAGAGATTATTCATGTCTAATAATTAAAAGGCCTACTTTCCAGTAATAAAAGTATCACGTAATGATGTGTTTTTTTCTCACATTGACTCTGGTAGAGATAATTCGACTCTTTTCAGAGGTTATTCATGTCTAATAATTAAAAGGCCTTCTTTCCAGTAATAAAAGTATCACGTTATGATGTGTTTTTGTCTCATATTGGCTCTGGTAGAGATAATTCGACTCTTTACAGAGGTTATTCATGTCTAATAATTAAAAGGCCTACTTTCCAGTAATAAAAGTATCACGTAATGATGTGTTTTTGTCTCATATTGACTCTGGTAGAGATAATTCGACTCTTTACAGAGATTATTCATGTCTAACAGTAAAAGATCTACTTTTCAGTAACAAAAGTATCGCGTAATGATGTGTTTTTGTCTCATATTAACTCTGGTAGAGATAATTCGACTCTTTACCGAGATTATTCATGTCTAACAGTAAAAGGCGTACTTTTCAGTAACAAAAGTATCGCGTAATGATGTGGTTTTGTTTTTACGTCTTGGATATACCTAAAAGTTTGGATTCAGAAGCTGTGAATCTGTATTATATATTTACATTTATATTTAGAATCTTGGTATCGAAGTTCTTTGTTGGAATGCCTCACTATCATGTACGTGGTGGAGTATATCGGCTGTGCTCGTCGCAATCAAGTCTCGAACCTGTGAGCCGTGTACAACAGCGGGATGGCTCCAATCAACACTGAGGAAGCTAAGTGAATCAACATCCTGATGAATTATGTAACTCGTCGTCCTTTTGTGTTTTAATGGACAGACCAACGCGGCAAACTTCATGTTTTATCGACAAGCTCGGATTTTGTTTTACTCTACAAAGTGAATACAAGAGTCTGTTAGGGGTATAACCCTGGTAACTGACTGAACAATATTTACTCCAGATTGGTTACTGACTCCAATATACTGTTCACTTCCCCATAGGGCACAGAACAGGTTGTTGTGAGGGGTGAAGCAGCGTGAATCGTTCAGGTAATTTCTAACCCTCGTGTTTCAAATAGTTTCCCCGTAACTGTTTACGCTCACATGACCCAATCACCTCTCATTGGTTGCTGATCTTGTATAGGCTGTCGTTAGGTAAAGATGCGTTCGTTATTTAAAATGATTATATTGTAACTTTGTGGGTTCGTAGAATTAAATGGCCGAGTTGCAGAAATTAGAAATCTCCTTTATTTTCGCAACAATACACTGTCCAATTCTCACGGAACAACATTAAGTCACATATACACAGTCTTACAAGGTCGATCACAATAACAAACAGTGACAGCAGATTACATCTTTAGCTCTCGTTACAACAACACAGCTGGCTATCTCTCATTTCACAACTGCTCTAATCACTAGCCATGGCTTCTTTTTATACACAAATTCATGAACCGAGAACCTTCTGGAGCAAACAACAAAAACAATCATTCTCCGTTAATCTAGATATCTCTAGAACATTTCAACACAAACTCTATCTGAGCGGCAAGTCCTTTACCTCAGTTATCTTTCTTGCCGGCGATCTCTGTTTACACTACGCGCTATCGTTAACTGCTTAGCAATGAAACTTTATCCGTCGATTGTTTCCTTATTTGTGCCGAAACCTTTATGCCTGTTGCCGTGACAATATGTATGAGGGCTGTTCAATAAAGAATGTCACAATTTTTTTTTCTCAACAACGTATCTTTACTCATCCTCATAATTTTGATGGTCCTTCTCAAAATAGTCTCCCCTGAATGCGATGTACTTGTCCCAGCGTTTCTGCCAGTCTTCAAAGACATGCAGGAAACCATTTTTGAGAGATCCTTTAAAATCGCCTCCACAGCCTTCACCACTGCTTCTGATGATGGATAATGCCTCCCACGGAGGTGTTTCTTCAAGTTAGGGAATAGAAAAAGGCCACATGGAGCTAAATCCGGACTATAGGGAGGGTGAGGGATGCACTTCAAGTTTGGATTTTTGTAAGATATTCAGCAACAACATTGGCAATATGCGGCCGCGCATTATCGTGGTGCAACATCCAGCCTGCTTCACGGAAATGTGGTCTTTTGCGCCTGATATGGACTTGCAATGTTTTCAGGACATCCCTGTAGTATTGTCCAGTTACTGATGTGTGTGCAGGTACAACATGCTGATAAACCATTCCAAGAATATCAAAGAATGAGATGACCATAACTTTCCCAGCAGAAGCAACCACTTTTGTTTTTTTTTGGAGGTTGGTGATGAAGGAGATTTCCACATTGAGCTTTGCTGTTTGCTCTCAGGATCAAAATGATGTAACCAAGTTTCATCAGCAATAATTACGTTTGAAAGAAACTCCGGATCTTCCTCTAACATCAACTTTAACTGCATGCAGATGTGTATGCGAATGTCCTTTTGTTCGGGGATCAACAGTCTTGGAACCCATCACGCACAAAAAGTCTCATGTGTAATGTTTCTGTCACCAACGTGTGGTGGCACTCAATGAAATGTTCAGTATTTCAGAAAGTGATCTTAAGGTAATTCGTCGATCCTCTCTCACAATGGCAGCAACAGTGTTGATGATTTCTTCCGTAAGAGCAGTAACTGGAGCACCGGGTCTACCTTCCTTTAAAATTGATTGTCTCCCCTCTTTAAACATTTTAAACCACCTTCGAGCTGTGCTGTAGGGAAGAACAGACTCTCCATAGGCCTTCTGTAACATTGTATAGGCCTCAACTGAAGATTTGTTGAGACGAAAGCAGAATTTCAAAGCCGCATGTTGTTCCTCGCATGTTACCTCCATTGCAGCAGTAGGCGATACTGAACATGTCTGAACTTGCCTGGTTCTCACAGATGGTAACCAGGAGTACCAACAATGAAACTACCACGGCGTGTTTGTTTCATATTAAGCTAACAGAATATAATAAGTTTGAATTTTAGTGCAAAAATTTATGATCATTCTTTATTGAACCACCCTCGTAGGTATTGTCTCATAAATAATGACGTTTTTTTTAACAAAAATATTTATTTGAAATATGTTTTGACAAGCAATTTCCTAATTTTCAAAATATAGACCATTAGATTCCATGGTCTTGAACCATCGTTGAGCGACGTTTATTGTCCCACGATGATACCAGAGTCTGGATTTTGATGCGAGCAATTCGGTGACACGCACTTGTACTGCTTCTATGTTGTCAACATTTCTTCCACGTAGAAAATGTACCATGCATCGAAAAAGATGAGAATCTGATGGTGCGAGATCAGGGCTGTATGCTGGATGTGGTAGCAGTTAGATTTCTCGCAATTCCTGAATGTTTTCCATGGTTGTTCGTGCAGTATGGGGTGTTACATTGTCCTGTTGTTATAGCACTCTCTTTTGTTTAACTAATTTTGGGTATCTTCGTCTCAAGATTTCATGATCTCGTTCCAGTTGTTGAGAGTAAAAATCCGCATCAATCGTCCGTCCGTTTGGAACAAACTCCCAGTGAATCATATCTTCAACATTCAACCAGACATACAACATTACTTTGGGACCAAAACATGACTTTTTCAGGTTGTCGGAGGTCAAGTTACATTTTGAGGCATCATGATCTCGGTAATATAACCGTTTGTCATCACAAGTGACAATTCTCCTGACAAATCTATCATCCATATGAATACGAATAACCTGAAGACAGATATCCACTCTACGTTCAGCCTGTTGAAGTGTCAGTTCTGTAACGATATGTTTTAGTTTGAACTTTTTATATGAACGTTGTTTTCTGTTATGACTTAGTAGGCCATGTAATGAATATATATATAAAGAATATATAAAGAATATATGTGTAATTTAGTGATTGACCGTAGTAATAATTGTATTACGTAATGCGGTGACGGAGCAGTACATCGGCCAGTCACAAAATTAATAGAGGATGATACCGTCCCTGTTAGGCATAACATTGTCATAATAACCCCGAAAGTCTTATTACACGCATAATTAAGGGCGGATAGATACCACAACATGAATAAACAAAGTTATAATAAATATAGAGGATAATGATTAAATATACAAGTGCAGATACTAAACAGGCAATCCCGATATATATTATTAAAAGCATGAACCCAACGTGTTAAGGGAGAGGGCAAAATGAACATCTTCCCTCACAGGTATTTCCTTTGTGTTTCTTGCCGACAAAGCTGGCATTGTCCAAGGATAGACCCTCGTCGCTAGCCCATGCCTTGGTCAGCACATGATACGTGACGAGAGAATAGACACTGGGATTTAAGATACACATTTTCAAACATGCTTATGCATTAATTAGCTCGAATGTGCGAAAGAGAAACTCGCGTGGAATACATACCTGATACACCAGAAATTGCTATTAAATTCAAGAGTAGGGATGAAACACAACCTATAAGGAACAAGCTACCGGTCACATGACCTCTAAAGTGTCCAAAATTCGGCGAAAGGAAGGGGAAATTAGTGCAATGGCGACGTTCGATGTTTGCTAGGAAAAACACTCTGTTTCGGCGAGTGAAGGAGGCAACAAGTACAGAAATTTAATCAGAGTCCGCGTTCGTGGATGGACGGAGTAACTCACATTAGGTGGTTATAGAACACCCTGTGTTAGCGAATGAGAGAAACTGCACACATTACATCATTAAGGTTTCACCAAACTCCGTTTTTGCTTAATAATCCTCCGGAAATACTATGTTGTGCGAAGTAATTCACTATCGACGTTCAGGAACAACGCGTACACAGATACATATAAGTCGTGCCATGCGCACAGCAACGGGTAAATCTCAGATCTCGCGTCTAATGTGTGAATTACATCGTCAACAGTGGCGAGTGGAGAGGACTAATTGTAACAATAAACTGGACATTCAAAGGTCGTGGTGTCTTATATGTGATAATACCCACACACTGTCAGGACGCACCCACCCCCTGGAATTCAAAAGCGAGTATTCATGCAGATCTACCCTTAGAAAAACCCCGACTTGTTGGAAACCTCCCATCCGTAGTCCTCACCTATCACATATCCTATCTTATGAGGTGTTGAGTGCCGGAGGGCTCAACGAGGTACTAAGCGGGCAAGGACCGCCTCAAGGAGTAACGATAGTTACGGAAAATCAATAATCCTGAGATAGATATATATTCTTTAGTCTAGTTTCATGACGATGGAAAAATGTGGCGGTGAGTATAAAGGTTTTGTAACGAAAAGTTAATAACCTTCAAAAAGAGTTATTCGGTATCCGTAATAGTAATGAGTGGAATTTTAAGTAATTAATAGAAATTATATTAACTTGAAAATAAGTATTTATCAATGTGTTCGAGGTAAACTACAGTGATTGATTAAGAAAGAAAGTTCCAGTGAATTCTAATCCAGATTATACAATTAAATAATATATTAGGAAATTGGAGATATATAAAATTTTATTTATGTCACCAAAAATCTACACCTGGGAACAGATCTCATGACTCTTGAGTGTTCGGAAGCTTTCACGGCCGGGGTCAGAATTAATATAAGAGATTCCTTCCGGGCTTTGGAGCCGTGGTCTGATGGAGTTAAGCTGTCCATACGTTTCGTCCATCCCTGCGGTGGACATCATCAGTGGCGTGGTCTTAATCTTCTAGGTGAAGGTTCAGGCACAACTGAGGCGCTCGCTAGAGATGTCGTATTTATATCCTGGTTGGACGTACTGGATTGGTGCGGCTGGAGACGGGGTGTGTCCTCGGTGGGTGGGGTTTCCCTGTACTGATAGTTGATTGGCTCTCGTGATTTTTCTGCCTTTTGGTTTTGTTTTAGCCGTTCCAGTATCGGATGCCAGATGTTGTTCAGTTTAAGAGCCTCTCCCTTTCTGTTGAAATTATTGGAGTGTTTATAGATTTCAATAGCTTCGCGTTGTAGTCTGGCTGCGGAGGAAGTTCGCCGAGAATCCGCCAGGATCCTTCAACGGGCCAGACCTCCAAAAAGCAACCTGACACACGCAGAAAGAATGGCCCTTAAGAATCTTAATGCAAACATGGACATCATTGTCTGCTCTGCGGATAAAGGCAATGCTACGGTCGTCCTGAACCAGCTAGACTATGAAAGCAAAATCCTGGAGCTTTTACAATCCGGTACCTACCGGAAGCTTCAACGCGATCCTACTTCCAGCATTTTACGAAAAACCAACAAGCTGATAAAATCGTCCTCCCTACTACCTGAGGATAAACGCCGCATCACTAGGTCTGAAGCTCTACCTCCGAGATTCTACGGTCTGCCTAAGGTCCACAAAACAAATGTGCCACTACGGCCCATCGTCAGCAGCATTGGGTCCCCTACCTACACCGTCGCAAAATTTTTGGCAAACTTATTGCAACCGCATATTGGCTCCACAGACACTTACATCAAGGATTCGCACCATTTCATCCAGAAGCTACAGACCATCACTCTACAGCCTCAAGACATCCTCGTCAGCTTTGATGTCGTTTCTCTCTTCACCATGGTCCCTGTAAGTGACGCCATCTCCAACCTGAAAAGTCTGTTTCCGGAGGATATACTGGCGCTATTTCATCATGTGCTCACCACCACTTACTTTCAGTGGAAACATGAGTACTTTGAACAAAATGACGGAGTCGCCATGGGCAGCCCACTCAGCCCGGTAATTTCCAATTTGTTCATGGAGTCCTTCGAGGCCCAGGCTCTGAGCTCTGCTGCTTACAAACCGTCAAAATGGTACCGCTATGTGGATGACACTTTTGTTGTATGGAGTCATGGTGAATCTACTCTTGATGGGTTCCTTCAGCATCTCAACAGCATCAATCCGCGTATTCAGTTCACTATGGAGAAAGAAGAAGATGGAAAACTGGCATTTTTAGACGTTCTGGTGAGTAGAAAACCAAATGGGACACTTGGACACAAGGTATACCGCAAACCGACCCATACAGACAGATATCTGAACAAAAACTCCAACCATCACCCTAAACAGAAACGTGCTATCATTAAAACCCTCACGGACCGCGCTACCCGCATCTGTGAACCCGGCTCATTACAACAGGAACCCCGTCACCTCCAACAGGCCTTACGTTCCAACGGCTACACAGCACGTGAAGTCCGCAGAGCTACGCGACCACGTAAATCTCGCCCTGCCATCTGCGAGAATAGTCCGCATGAATACAAAGGCATTGCATTCCTGCCATATTTTAAGAATGTGACGGACAGAATTGAGCGCCTGCTTAAAAGCTTTAAGGTTAGAACTATTTTCAAGCCCACGAGGCAGATTAAGTCGTTATTACGCTCATCCAAAGATCCTAGGGACCCTCTAGCTTCAGCCGGCGTCTACCGTATTCCTTGTTCCTGCGGTGCTGTATACGTCGGTACCACACAACGCAGTTTCAACACCCGGCTTTCAGAACACAAGCGTAACTGCCGTCTGGGACAATGGGACAAGTCTGCGGTCGCGGAACATGCCATTTGGGCCGATGGTGAACATATTATCCAGTATGAGGAGACAAAGGTGCTTTCTTCTACACCATACTACCACGCCAGACTACAACGCGAAGCTATTGAAATCTATAAACACTCCAATAATTTCAACAGAAAGGGAGAGGCTCTTAAACTGAACAACATCTGGCATCCAATACTGGAACGGCTAAAACAAAACCAAAAGGCAGAAAAATCACGAGAGCCAATCAACTATCAGTACAGGGAAACCCCACCCACCGAGGACACACCCCCGCTCCAGCCGCACCAATCCAGTACGTCCAACCAGGATATAAATACGACACCTCTAGCGAGCGCCTCAGTTGTGCCTGAACCTTCACCTAGAAGATTAAGACCACGCCACTGATGATGTCCACCGCAGGGATGGACGAAACGTATGGACAGCTTAACTCCATCAGACCACGGCTCCAAAGCCCGGAAGGAATCTCTTATATTAACTCATGACTCTTGTTTAATCAAATCTCAACCTCGATCTTCCAAACTGTCTGCATGCATCCTATCTGCTGCGAGTGGAGGAATAACGCCACAAATATTTCGCCCGAATGTGTGGCTGATTAAGCTGGAGAATATATCGCCACAGTTCATGAGGTACACATCTACAGTTTCTGTATGATTTTCCAAGTGTCTTAATGTGGCGAGGTTTTCAAGTAATCAAGGGGAAGATTTTATGTTGCAGTCAGATGATTCCGAAATGAGGCCACGGGTTGAGAACTTCTCTTCTTCTTCTTCTTCTTCTTCTTCTTCTTCTTCTTCTTCTTCTTCTTCTTCTTCTTCTTCTTCTTCTTCTTCTTCTTCTTCTTCTTCTTCTTCTTCTTCTTCTTCTTCTTCTTCTTCTTCTTCTTCTTCTTCTTCTTCTTCTTCTTCTTCTTCTTCTTCTTCTTCTTCTTCTTCTTCTTCTTCTTCTTCTTCTTCTTCTTCTTCTTCTTCTTCTTCTTCTTCTTCTTCTTCTTCTTCTTCTTCTTCTTCTTCTTCTTCTTCTTCTTCTTCTTCTTCTTCTTCTTCTTCTTCTTCTTCTTCTTCTTCTTCTTCTTCTTCTTCTTCTTCTTCTTCTTCTTCTTCTTCTTCTTCTTCTTCTTCTTCTTCTTCTTCTTCTTCTTCTTCTTCTTCTTCTTCTTCTTCTTCTTCTTCTTCTTCTTCTTCTTCTTCTTCTTCTTCTTCTTCTTCTTCTTCTTCTTCTTCTTCTTCTTCTTCTTCTTCTTCTTCTTCTTCTTCTTCTTCTTCTTCTTCTTCTTCTTCTTCTTCTTCTTCTTCTTCTTCTTCTTCTTCACTTCATGGCACAGGCAATCAAGTGCCTGTTCCGCCTTCGAAGTCCTCCAGCCATCGTTTCCTGGGTCTGCTCCACCGATCTCCTACCTATAGTATGATACTGTAATATTTGTTTTGTAAGTCTATTATCTGGCATTCTTTCAACATGTTCCTTCCATTTTTGTTTGAGATCTTTTAACCTAACATTCATACTAAAAATGTCCAGCTCTTCTCTTATATTTTCATTTCTTATTAAGTCTCTCTTCGTGCATCCTTTCACACTTCTCAAGAATTTCATTTCTGAAGCCTGTATTTTACTCTGTTGCTTTTTAGTTAACGTCCAAGTCTCACTTCCGTATGTCAGTATAGGTACAGCCATAACTTTGTACAACTTTAATTTTCTTTCTTTACGTATTTTGTTTCTAAATGTTCTATTTATTGTTCCACACACTCTTTGAAATTTGCATATTTTATTGTAGACATCATATTCCTTGTCATAACTAACATCAGTTCCCAAGTAGTTAAAATGTCTTACCTGTTCAACGCAACGATTATTTATAACTATTTTTGTTCTAATTGGTTCTTTCCCAATGAATGCCATTACCTTTAATTTTATAACAGAAATTTTCATGTTATATTGCTTACAAAGTTCACTAAGTTTATAAATAGACTCGCTATTTTGTATAATAACTAAGTCGTCAGCAAACAATACAATATTTAAAAAGTCTTTATTTGAAATTTTAAAACCTATATTCACTAGCTGCTTCCATTTGCACACCAGATCGTCAATATAAATACTAAAAAGTGTAGGCGATAAAGTACATCTTTGTCTGACACCCTGATTAGTAAGATTTTTTTTTAGAAATTTTACCATTGTTTCTCACATTTATTGTTGCTTGGAAGTAGAAGCATTGTATAATTTTTACTAATTGTTGTGGGTATCCTCGTTCTTCCAATATTTGCCACATTTTGCATCGTTTTACCCAATCGAAGGCTTTTTCAAAGTCAACAAATGCCATATGCGTTTCTTTGTTAAACTCCCTATGTTTTTCAATTAGTTGTTTAACAATAAAAATGTTATCTACACAGGTTGAGAACATAGAACAAAATCTTTTTAACCTGTCCATTATTTACTATTTTTAGAAAGTCCTGAATATTTATAGACTAATATAGATTATATATGAATATATGGTGCTATCTTACCTTTCTAGTGGTTATAATATTCATTTGTCTTTAGTGGCATCAGTGCTGACAAAATGCCCACCACTGCAATGTGATGGTAATGTTTTTACCGCTCGTTCAAGACGTCCCGGGTTCGAAACTCGCTCAGGATGACATATTTCGATATGGTCCCTTCCATTGATTTCTCCTATCCTCAAAAATGAATAAGCTCCACACCATTTCATTGAACATCACTTCATTCATCGTCCGATATGACTTAATGTTGGAGGTTTTCCCTTATTCTGAAATATGAATGTCTGGTAACTCTAAGCTCTATGTATCCTGTACTTATTTGAGTATCATTTCATTCTACGTCCGATATGACTTAACGTTGGAGGTTTTCTCTTATACCGAAAGATGAATGTCTGATAACCCTAAGCTCTATGTAACCTGTACTCATTTGAACATCATTTCAGTTATCGTTCGATATGACTTAACGTTGGAGGTTCTCCCTTATCCTGAAAGATGAATGTCTGGTAACTCTAAGCTCTATGTAACCTGTACTCATTTGAACATCATTTCATTCATCGTCCGATATGACTTAACGTTGGAGGTTCTCCCTTATCCTGAAAGATGAATGTCTGGTAACTCTAAGCTCTATGTACCCTGTACTCATTTGAACATCATTTCATTCATCGTCCGATATGACTTAACGTTGGAGGTTTCCTCTTATCCTGAAAGATGAATGTCTGATAACTCTAATCTCTATGTACCATGTACTCATTTGAACATTATTTCATTGATCGTCTGATATGACTTAACGTTGGAGGATTTCTCTTATCCTGAAAGATGAATGTCTGATAACTCTAATCTCTATGTACCCTGTACTCATTTGATCATCATTTCATTCATCGTCCGATATGACTTAACGTTGGAGGTTTTCCCTTATCCTGAAAGATGAATGTCTGATAACTCTAATCTCTATGTACCCTGTACTCATTTGAACATTACTTCATTGATCGTCTGATATGACTTAACGTTGGAGGTTTTCTCTTATCCTGAAAGATGAATGTCTGGTAACTCTAAGCTCTATGTACCCTGTACTCATTAGAACATTATTTCATTGATCGTCTGATATGACTTAACGTTGGAGGTTTTCTCTTATCCTGAAAGATGAATGTCTGGTAACTCTAAGCTCTATGTACCCTGTACTCATTAGAACATTATTTCATTGATCGTCTGATATGACTTAACGTTGGAGGTTTTCCCTTATCCTGAAAGATGAATGCCTGGTAACTCTAAGCTCTATGTACCCTGTACTCATTAGAACATCATTTCATTCATCGTCGGATATGACTTAACGTTGGAGGTTTTCTCTTATCCTGAAAGATGAATGTCTGGTAACTCTAAGCTCTATGTACCCTGTACTTATTAGAACATCATTTCATTCATCGTCGGATATGACTTAACGTTGGAGGTTTTCTCTTATCCTGAAAGATGAATGTCTGATAACTCTAAGCTCTATGTACCCTGTACTCATTTGAACATCATTTCATTCATCGTCCGATATGACTTAACGTTGGAGGTTTTCTCTTATCCTGAAAGATGAATGTCTGGTAACTCTAAGCTCTATGTACCCTGTACTCATTTGAACATCATTTCATTCATCGTCCGATATGACTTAACTTTGGAGGTTTTCTCTTATCCTGAAAGATGAATGTCTGGTAACTCTAAGCTCTAGGTACCCTGTACTCATTTGAACATCATTTCATTCATCGTCCGATATAACTTAACGTTGGAGGTTTTCTCTTATCCTTAAAGATGAATGTCTGGTAACTCTAAGCTCTATGTACCCTGTACTCATTTGAACATCATTTCATTCATCGTCCGATTTGACTTAACGTTGGAGGTTTTCTCTTATCCTGAAAGATGAATGTCTGGTAACTCTAAGCTCTATGTACCCTGTACTCATTTGAACATCATTTCATTCATCGTCCGATATGACTTAACGTTGGAGGTTTTCTCTTATCCTGAAAGATGAATGTCTGGTAACTCTAAGCTCTATGTACCCTGTACTCATTTGAACATCATTTCATTCATCGTCCGATATGACTTAACGTTGGAGGTTTTCTCTTATCCTGAAAGATGAATGTCTGGTAACTCTAAGCTCTATGTACCCTGTACTCATTTGAACATCATTTCATTCATCGTCCGATATGACTTAACGTTGGAGGTTTTCTCTTATCCTGAAAGATGAATGTCTAGTAACTCTAAGCTCTAGGTACCCTGTACTCATTTGAACATCATTTCATTCATCGTCCGATATGACTTAACGTTGGAGGTTTTCTCTTATCCTGAAAGATGAATGTCTAGTAACTCTAAGCTCTAGGTACCCTGTACTCATTTGAACATCATTTCATTCATTGTCCGATATGACTTAACGTTGGAGGTTTTCTCTTATCCTGAAAGATGAATGTCTGGTAACTCTAAGCTCTATGTACCCTGTACTCATTTGAACATCATTTCATTCATCGTCCGATATGACTTAACGTTGGAGGTTTTCTCTTATCCTGAAAGATGAATGTCTAGTAACTCTAAGCTCTAGGTACCCTGTACTCATTTGAACATCATTTCATTCATCGTCCGATATGACTTAACGTTGGAGGTTTTCTCTTATCCTGAAAGATGAATGTCTAGTAACTCTAAGCTCTAGGTACCCTGTACTCATTTGAACATCATTTCATTCATGGTCCGATATGACTTAACGTTGGAGGTTTTCTCTTATTCTGAAATATGAATGTCTGGTAACTCTAAGCTCTATGTATCCTGTACTTATTTGAGTATCATTTCATTCTACGTCCGATATGACTTAACGTTGGAGGTTTTCTCTTATACCGAAAGATGAATGTCTGATAACCCTAAGCTCTATGTAACCTGTACTCATTTGAACATCATTTCAGTCATCGTTCGATATGACTTAACGTTGGAGGTTCTCCCTTATCCTGAAAGATGAATGTCTGGTAACTCTAAGCTCTATGTAACCTGTACTCATTTGAACATCATTTCATTCATCGTCCGATATGACTTAACGTTGGAGGTTCTCTCTTATCCTGAAAGATGAATGTCTGGTAACTCTAAGCTCTATGTACCCTGTACTCATTTGAACATCATATCATTCATCGTCCGATATGACTTAACGTTGGAGGTTTCCTCTTATCCTGAAAGATGAATGTCTGATAACTCTAATCTCTATGTACCCTGTACTCATTTGAACATTATTTCATTGATCGTCTGATATGACTTAACGTTGGAGGATTTCTCTTATCCTGAAAGATGAATGTCTGATAACTCTAATCTCTATGTACCCTGTACTCATTTGATCATCATTTCATTCATCGTCCGATATGACTTAACGTTGGAGGTTTTCCCTTATCCTGAAAGATGAATGTCTGGTTACTCTAAGCCCTATGTACCCTGTACTCATTTGAACATCATTTCATTCATCGTCCGATATGACTTAACGTTGGAGGTTTTCTCTTATCCTGAAAGATGAATGTCTGATAACTCTAATCTCTATGTACCCTGTACTCATTTGAACATTATTTCATTGATCGTCTGATATGACTTAACGTTGGAGGTTTTCTCTTATCCTGAAAGATGAATGTCTGGTAACTCTAAGCTCTATGTACCCTGAACTCATTAGAACATTATTTCATTGATCGTCTGATATGACTTAACGTTGGAGGTTTTCTCTTATCCTGAAAGATGAATGTCTGGTAACTCTAAGCTCTATGTACCCTGTACTCATTAGAACATTATTTCATTGATCGTCTGATATGACTTAACGTTGGAGGTTTTCTCTTATCCTGAAAGATGAATGTCTGATAACTCTAATCTCTATGTACCCTGTACTCATTTGAACATTATTTCATTGATCGTCTGATATGACATAACGTTGGAGGTTTTCCCTTATCCTGAAAGATGAATGTCTGGTAACTCTAATCTCTATGTACCCTGTACTCATTAGAACATCATTTCATTCATCGTCGGATATGACTTAACGTTGGAGGTTTTCTCTTATACTGAAAGATGAATGTCTGGTAACTCTAAGCTCTATGTACCCTGTACTCATTAGAATATCATTTCATTCATCGTCGGATATGACTTAACGTTGGAGGTTTTCTCTTATCCTGAAAGATGAATGTCTGATAACTCTAAGCTCTATGTACCCTGTACTCATTTGAACATCATTTCATTCATCGTCCGATATGACTTAACGTTGGAGGTTTTCTCTTATCCTGAAAGATGAATGTCTGGTAACTCTAAGCTCTATGTACCCTGTACTCATTTGAACATCATTTCATTCATCGTCCGATATGACTTAACTTTGGAGGTTTTCTCTTATCCTGAAAGATGAATGTCTGGTAACTCTAAGCTCTAGGTACCCTGTACTCATTTGAACATCATTTCATTCATCGTCCGATATGACTTAACGTTGGAGGTTTTCTCTTATCCTTAAAGATGAATGTCTGGTAACTCTAAGCTCTATGTACCCTGTACTCATTTGAACATCATTTCATTCATCGTCCGACATGACTTAACGTTGGAGGTTTTCTCTTATACTGAAAGATGAATGTCTGGTAACTCTAAGCTCTATGTACCCTGTACTCATTTGAACATCATTTCATTCATCGTCCGATATGACTTAACGTTGGAGGTTTTCTCTTATCCTGAAAGATGAATGTCTGGTAACTCTAAGCTCTATGTACCCTGTACTCATTTGAACATCATTTCATTCATCGTCCGATATGACTTAACGTTGGAGGTTTTCTCTTATCCTGAAAGATGAATGTCTGGTAACTCTAAGCTCTATGTACCCTGTACTCATTTGAACATCATTTCATTCATCGTCCGATATGACTTAACGTTGGAGGTTTTCTCTTATCCTGAAAGATGAATGTCTAGTAACTCTAAGCTCTAGGTACCCTGTACTCATTTGAACATCATTTCATTCATCGTCCGATATGACTTAACGTTGGAGGTTTTCTCTTATCCTGAAAGATGAATGTCTAGTAACTCTAAGCTCTAGGTACCCTGTACTCATTTGAACATCATTTCAACATTGTCCGATATGACTTAACGTTGGAGGTTTTCTCTTATCCTGAAAGATGAATGTCTGGTAACTCTAAGCTCTATGTACCCTGTACTCATTTGAACATCATTTCATTCATCGTCCGATATGACTTAACGTTGGAGGTTTTCTCTTATCCTGAAAGATGAATGTCTAGTAACTCTAAGCTCTAGGTACCCTGTACTCATTTGAACATCATTTCATTCATCGTCCGATATGACTTAACGTTGGAGGTTTTCTCTTATCCTGAAAGATGAATGTCTAGTAACTCTAAGCTCTAGGTACCCTGTACTCATTTGAACATCATTTCATTCATTGTCCGATATGACTTAACGTTGGAGGTTTTCTCTTATCCTGAAAGATGAATGTCTGGTAACTCTAAGCTCTATGTACCCTGTACTCATTTGAACATCATTTCATTCATCGTCCGATATGACTTAACGTTGGAGGTTTTCTCTTATCCTGAAAGATGAATGTCTAGTAACTCTAAGCTCTAGGTACCCTGTACTCATTTGAACATCATTTCATTCATCGTCCGATATGACTTAACGTTGGAGGTTTTCTCTTATCCTGAAAGATGAATATCTGGTAACTCTAAACTCTATGTACCCTGTACTCATTTGAACATCATTTCATTCATCGTCCGATATGACTTAACGTTGGACGTTTTCTCTTATCCTTAAAGAAGAATGTCTGGTAACTCTAAGCTCTATGTACCCTGTACTCATTTGAACATCATTTCATTCATCGTCCGATATGACTTAACGTTGGAGGTTTTCTCTTATCCTGAAAGATGAATGTCTGGTAACTCTAAGCTCTATGTACCCTGTACTCATTTGAACATCATTTCATTCATCGTCCGATATGACTTAACGTTGGAGGTTTTCTCTTATCCTGAAAGATGAATGTCTGGTAACTCTAAACTCTATGTACCCTGTACTCATTTGAACATCATTTCATTCATCGCCCGATATGACTTAACGTTGGGGGTTTTCTCTTATCCTGAAAGATGAATGTCTGGTAACTCTAAGCTCTATGTACCCTGTACTCATTTGAACATCATTTCATTCATCGTCTGATATGACTTAACGTTGGAGGTTTTCTCTTATCCTGAAAGATGAATGTCTGGTAACTCTAAGCTCTATGTACCCTGTACTCATTTGAACATCATTTCATTCATCGTCTGATATGACTTAACGTTGGAGGTTTTCTCTTATCCTGAAAGATGAATGTCTGATAACTCTAAGCTCTATGTACCCTGTACTCATTTGAACATCATTTCATTCATCGTCCGATATGACTTAACGTTGGAGGTTTTCTCTAATCCTGAAAGATGAATGTCTGGTAACTCTAAGCTCTATGTACCCTGTACTCATTTGAACATCATTTCATTCATCGTCCGATATGACTTAACGTTGGAGGTTTTCTCTTATCCTGAAAGATGAATGTCTGGTAACTCTAAACTCTATGTACCCTGTACTCATTTGAACATCATTTCATTCATCGTCCGATATGACTTAACGTTGGAGGTTTTCTCTTATCCTCAAAGATGAATGTCTGGTAACTCTAAGCTCTATGTACGCTGTACTCATTTGAACATCATTTCATTCATCGTCCGATATGACTTAACGTTGGAGGTTTTCTCTTATCCTGAAAGATGAATGTCTGGTAACTCTAAGCTCTATGTACCCTGTACTCATTTGAACATCATTTCATTCATCGTCCAGATATGACTTAACGTTGGAGGTTTTCCCTTATCCTGAAAGATGAATGTCTGGTAACTCTAAGCTCTATGTACCCTGTACTCATTTGAACATCATTTCATTCATTGTCCGATATGACTTAACGTTGGAGGTTTTCTCTTATCCTGAAAGATGAATGTCTGGTAACTCTAAACTCTATGTACCCTGTACTCATTTGAACATCATTTCATTCATCGTCCGATATGACTTAACGTTGGAGGTTTTCCCTTATCCTGAAAGATGAATGTCTGGTAACTCTAAGCTCTAGGTACCCTGTACTCATTTGAACATCATTTCATTCATCGTCCGATATGACTTAACGTTGGAGGTTTTCTCTTATCCTGAAAGATGAATGTCTGGTAACTCTAAGCTCTATGTACCCTGTACTCATTTGAACATCATTTCATTCATCGTCCGATATGACTTAACGTTGGAGGTTTTCCCTTATCCTGAAAGATGAATGTCTGGTAACTCTAAGCTCTATGTACCCTGTACTCATTTGAACATCATTTCATTCATCGTCCGATATGACTTAACGTTGGAGGTTTTCTCTTATCCTGAAAGATGAATGTCTGGTAACTATAAGCTCTATGTACCCTGTACTCATTTGAACATCATTTCATTCATCGTCCGATATCACTTAACGTTGGAGGTTTTCTCTTATCCTGAAAGAAGAATGTCTGGTAACTCTAAGCTCTATGTAACCTGTACTCATTTGAACATCATTTCATTCATCGTCCGATATCACTTAACGTTGGAGGTTTTCTCTTATCCTGAAAGAAGAATGTCTGGTAACTCTAAGCTCTATGTACCCTGTACTCATTTGAACATCATTTCATTCATCGTCCGATATCACTTAACGTTGGACGACGTAAATTTAGAAACGATTGATTAGAATGTAGTTGAAAGAAGTGTAGGGTTTAGAATTATTTGTGTACACAGTAATTAATTGCAGAGGATAAAGAAAGCCGTGGAAATTTAACAGATCAGAGTCTGTTTATTGTGTAATACTTCTTAGTTATATTTTTGGTTCATATGATTAAGTGTCAGATAGCCTTAGTTGTGTAGTGGCATTCCATTAACTTTTGTATTTATATTGATCTGTATTTATGTTTTAGGTGAGTATTTGTGGCTTGGTGACGAGTTCCAGATGGTAACGCCTTAGTGATCATGTCCTTCCGTAAGTTTTTATTACTCTCTTATTGGTGAAAGCACTAGAAAATGAAGTTTTATTGCAGGGTTTCAAAATATCATATGCACATGTAAGTTGCATTGAGAGGAGGGTCGGTTTTCTGCGATGAAAGGAGCTACTGAGAGGGATGGAGAAAAATGCAGAGAATTTGGCTGGCTTTAAATATACTTGGAGACGATAAATTCAAAATGTATTTTACACTATATGTAAATATATTAAATGTAGGTTAAATTCAGAATTATAATGTTTTTCATATCAAATTTCAGATGTTTGCAAATATTTTATCAGCAGAATTACTATTTTAAAATGTCGCACTAATGCAGTTCTCATCCCATTCTTCTGAAATTTGTCGTATAAGTTCCCAAAATACAAACAGGCCTGTCATATACGTATATATTTCAAATAGTTTGTATCTCTAGGATGATTAAATAATACTTTTGAGTGACTTCAAAGAAGCGTAATGTTGTTGGTTAAGTGCAGCAGATATACAATGTATATACACCTATATATGAATTGACGTTTGTTAGTCTCACAGGAACTCGAAAACGGCTGAATTGATTTGCCTAATTTTGGTTTTGAAATATTTGTATCGGTCCAAGGAAGGTTTAAAGTGTGATAAATAAAACCTGAAGTGATAATGGACCGGGTTATTAACTAAATATAAAAGTACACACAAAGCCTTTACGGAACACATACACCGTCTTTTATTTTCCACAAACCAAAGCATTACAAAGTAGAAAGACATTCCACTCGTTGCCAAAGTTGCCATTTTATTAAATAACTTTTTCGTTTGATGTCCAGACTGAATTTGTTTTATATAGCATGATGATAAACCTTTCGAAGATAAGACACAGAATTAATTTCTGAACGCACTGTAACACCATAAATATTTGACCACAGACAGTTGTCAAATATTTGTGAATCCTTAGATGCCTTCTTTATAATTAATGTTTGTACATTCGTGAATGTGACCTGTATTGATACACAATTAATTGAATCCCTTTGTAACTTTGTAAAGTTTGCGGAAACTTTTTTACCATAGAATGAGAAGATTTAGGTCGTAGATTTACATTTTGATTTTAAGCGTCTACAACTTCACGATGTCCACAAATAAATCACAAGATCAGTCGTTGGAAGTTTGCGGAATCAACTTGGTGTTTTCCTGTTTCTCTCTCACGGACAATTATACGTCGAGTGTTCGCGTGTCTTTATATATTTACACAAGACAAATGAACACAAAAATACTGTTTATCAGAAAGCTTTAAATTGATTAACTTAATTGTGACAGTATTTCACTTAAACTCCATTCCCTGTTGCAGAATAAATACAATGGTTGGTCAAAAAGTAATGCCTCCGATTTTTTCCATTAAATAAGTAAGTTATGTAAAAACTTTGAATTTAGCGCAATTCCTCAAACCTTCTTCTCCAATACCCTGCTGTAATAACTTCCTAAGTCAACAGGTGGCAGCACTGCATCCTCTTGCAAAATGGCTGACATGGACATTCGCATTCACGAAAGGCTAAAAAATGTGTATGGTGATGTAACGGTGGATGTCAGCACTGTTAGACGATGGGTTCGTCGCTGTAACGAAGCTAAAGGGCAAACACCATTGGCAGATGAAAAGTGAAGCGGCAGGTCGGTGACTGCAGTGACACCATGCAACATTCAGCGAGTCGATGACATCATTCGTGGTGATCGCCGGGTAACAACAGGTGAATTGTGTCGCATTACCTCCCTCAGTAAAGGCAGTGTGATGACGATTATTCAACAACTGGGTTACTCAAAGTTTTTTGACGTTGGGGACCAAGAATGTTAACCGCCCAAAACAAAGAAACAAGGAAAACAATAGCCTCCGAACACTTGCAGCGCTTCAATTTGGAGGGAGAGGAGTTTCTGGAAAAAATTGTTACTGGAGACGAAACGAGGTTCATTTTTTGAACCTGAATCAAAGAGGTAGTCAACGGAATGGCATCACACAACGTCAGCGAAGAAAAACAGAATTCAAAACTCAGCGGTCGGCAGGGACAGTTATGGCGACAATGTTTTGGGATGCAAAGGGTGTACTTAAGATTGAATTTTTGGAGCAGGGATGCACAATAAATTCTGTCCAATACGTCAGAACTCTCAAAAAGCTGAAAGCACGTCTTCGCCCAATTCGCCCAACAAAAACTATGGCGGATGTTCTTCTTTTGCATGACAATGCAAGACCACACACCAGCCGTTACACCACTGCAGAAATTGAGAAATTGGGATGACAAGTCTTACAGCCCTGACCTGGCACCACCAGACTTCCATCTGTTCGGGCCACTAGAGGAAATTCATGGTGGGATTCATTTTGAAGATCAGGAGGCTGTGAAAACGTCCATACGTCAATGGCTTAGGAAGCAAGACCGCGTGTTTTCCCACACTGGAATACATGTCCTAGTTAAAAGGTGGACCAAAACTGTGGAAAAGAACGGAGATTATATTGAATAGTGACAAATTAATCGTCAATGTTGTAGTTTTCAAGTTATGTAAATTGGATTCAATTTTCTTGCAATTAAAAGAGAAAAATTAGGAAGCATTACTTTTTGATCCTCTCTCCTAGCTAATCCGAATTTGCTTTACTTATATAGATAAGTTTAGACAACTTTTATTGGCGCTAAGGAGTTCGCCGGGTCAGCTAGTCTTAAATAGAAACAAATGAGTGTCCACAACCTTTTGGTATTAAGCGTCGTTTAAATCTCCTTGCATAATTTTGAAATAAGTGTTCTCGATTAGCAATGTCAGGCTGTAGTATCCGAGACTGGAGTTTCCAATGAAAGTTTAGATTCTTCAATACATGTATTCGACTCTTAGAAGGATTCGATTCTGCCGATCGCTGGTTGTAAGGATCCCCGAGTATTTCAGCTATAAGTAAAATATAATAGAGATAACAGCAGGAGGTATAAATAAACAAGTGTGTTGGAGTTTGAATCACGTGACAGGGCGCCAAGAAGACTTGGAGAATTAGGGAGTGCTTGAGAACAGACAGATGTCTTTCTTAACTTCAGATTGGTCATTGTTTGAAGTGGTGACGTTTCCGAAGGGAAATGGAGACAAAACTTGGTGTAAACTTATTACTCTTGTTGGAAAGTTACCAGAAACTTTTTGACGACTGATGTATTTCCTGGCAGCTTCCTTCTTGAGGGACTGAGTAAGTTAAACCGGATGTTGATAAAGCGACTGTGGCGCCACAAGAGTATTTCTGCTGTTTCTATCACGTATAGAAATTAGACAGTCGAGAGACGTGACTTTAGGGGGAATAATAACTCAAAGAACTAAGGCTACTCTTCAGTACTCTTTCTGTTGTACAGTCACACGTACGTCCAGTAGCGAGACGCGACTTTCAAAGCGAGGGAAGCTTCAAATAATAATTTTCATGAAAATAAGAGAGAATAATGACTCAAAGAATTAAGACTACTCTTTAGTACTCTTTCTATTGTACAGTCACACGTAGATCCAGTAGCGAGACGTGACTTTCAAAGAGAGGGAAGCTGCAAATAACAAGTTTCATTAAAATAAGAGAGAATTATGACTCAAAGAACTAGGGCTGCTATTTAGTACTCTTTCTATTGTACAGTCACACGTAGATCCAGCAGCGAGACGTGACATTCAAAGCGAGGGAAGCTTCAAAAAATAATTTTCATTAAAATAAGAGAGAATTATGACTCAAAGAACTAAGGCTATTCTTTAGTACTCTTTCTATTGTAGAGTCACACGTAGGTCCAGTAGCGAGGCGTGACTTTCAAAGCGAGGAAAGCTCCAAATAATAATTTTCATTAAAATAAGAGAGAATAATGACTCAAAGAACTAAGGCTACTCTTCAGTACTGTTTCAATTGTACAGCCACACGTAGGTCCAGTAGCGAGGCGTGACTTTCGAAGCGAGGGAAGCTCCAAATAATAATTTTCATTAAAATAAGAGAGAATAATGACTCAAAGAACTAAGGCTATTCTTTAGTACTCTTTCTATTGTACAGTCACACGTAGGTCCAGTAGCGAGGCGTGACTTTCAAAGCGAGGAAAGCTCCAAATAACAATTTTCATTAAAATAAGATAGAATAATGACTCAAAGAACTAAGGCTACTCTTCAGTACTCTTTCTATTGTACAGTCACACGTAGGTCCAGTAGCGAGGCGTGACTTTCGAAGCGAGGGAAGCTCCAAATAATAATTTTCATTAAAATAAGAGAGAATTATGACTCAAAGAACTAAGGCTATTCTTTAGTACTCTTTCTATTGTACAGTCACACGTAGGTCCAGTAGCGAGGCGTGACTTTCAAAGCGAGGAAAGCTCCAAATAATAATTTTCATTAAAATAAGAGAGAATAATGACTCAAAGAACTAAGGCTACTCTTCAGTATCCTTTCTATTGTACAGTCACACGTAGATCCAGTAGCGAGGCGTGACTTTCGAAGCGAGGGAAGCTCCAAATAATAATTTCTATTACAATAAGAAAGAATAATGACTCAAAGAACTGAGGCTACTCTTTAGTGCTCTTTCTATTGTGCAGTCACACGTAGGTCCAGTAGCGAAGCCTGACTTTCAAAGTGAGGGAAGCTCCAAATAATAATTTTCATTAAAATAAGAGAGAATAATGACTCAAAGAACTAAGGCTACTCTTTAGTACTCTTTCTATTGTACAGTCACACGTAGGTCCAGTAGCGAGGTGTGACTTTCAAAGCGAGGGAAGTTCCAAATAATAACTTTCATTAAAATAAGAGAGAATAATGACTCAAAGAACTAAGACTACTCTTTGATACTCTTTCTATTGTACAGTCACACGTAAGTCCAGTAGCGAGGAGTGACTTTTAAAGCGAGGGAAGCTCCAAATAATAACTTTCATTAAAATAAGAGAGAATAATGACTCAAAGAACTAAGCCTACTCTTTAATACTCTTTCTATTATACAGTCACATGTAGGTCCAGTTGCGAGGCGTGACTTTCAAAGCGAGGGAAGCTCCAAATAATAATTTTCATTAAAATAATAGAGAATAAGGACTCAAAGAACTAAGGCTACTCTTCAGTACTCTTTCTATTGCACAGTCACACGTAGGTCTAGTAGCGAGGAATGACTTTTAAAGCGAGGGAAGCTCCAAATTATAATTTCCATTAAAATAAGAGAGAATAATGACTCAAAGAACTAAGACTACTCTTCAGTACTCTTTCTACTGTACAATCACACGTAGGTCCAGTAGCGAGGCGTGACTTTCAAAGGGAGGGAAGCTCCAAATAATAACTTTCTTTAAAATAAGAGAGAATAATGACTCAAAGAACTAAGGCTTTACTTCAGTACTCTTTCTACTGTACAATCACACGTAGGTCCAGTAGCGAAGCGTGACTTTCAAAGCGAGGGAAGCTCCAAATAATAACTTTCTTTAAAATAAGAGAGAATAATGACTCAAAGAACTAAGGCTTTACTTCAGTACTCTTTCTACTGTACAATCACACGTAGGTCCAGTAGCGAAGCGTGACTTTCAAAGGGAGGGAAGCTCTAAATAATAACTTTCTTTAAAATAAGAGAGAATAATGACTCAAAGAACTAAGGCTTTACTTCAGTACTCTTTCTACTGTACAATCACACGTAGGTCCAGTAGCGAAGCGTGACTTTCAAAGCGAGGGAAGCTCCAAATAATAACTTTCTTTAAAATAAGAGAGAATAATGACTCAAAGAACTAAGGCTTTACTTCAGTACTCTTTCTACTGTACAATCACACGTAGGTCCTGTAGCGAGGCGTAATTTTCAAAGTGAGGGAAGCTGCAAATAATAATTCTCATTAAAATAAGAGAGAATAATGACTCAAAGGACTAAGGCTACTCTTTAGCACTCTTTCTATTGTCCAGTAACATGTAGGTCCAGTAGCGAGGCGTGACTTTCAAAGTGAGGGAAGCTCCAAATAATAACTTTCTTTAAAATAAGAGAGAATAATGACTCAAAGAACTAAGGCTTTACTTCAGTACTCTTTCTACTGTACAATCACACGTAGGTCCAGTAGCGAAGCGTGACTTTCAAAGCGAGGGAAGCTCCAAATAATAACTTTCTTTAAAATAAGAGAGAATAATGACTCAAAGAACTAAGGCTTTACTTCAGTACTCTTTCTACTGTACAATCACACGTAGGTCCAGTAGCGAAGCGTGACTTTCAAAGGGAGGGAAGCTCCAAATAATAACTTTCTTTAAAATAAGAGAGAATAATGACTCAAAGAACTAAGGCTTTACTTCAGTACTCTTTCTACTGTACAATCACACGTAGGTCCAGTAGCGAAGCGTGACTTTCAAAGCGAGGGAAGCTCCAAATAATAACTTTCTTTAAAATAAGAGAGAATAATGACTCAAAGAACTAAGGCTTTACTTCAGTACTCTTTCTACTGTACAATCACACGTAGGTCCAGTAGCGAGGCGTAATTTTCAAAGTGAGGGAAGCTGCAAATAATAATTCTCATTAAAATAAGAGAGAATAATGACTCAAAGGACTAAGGCTACTCTTTAGCACTCTTTCTATTGTCCAGTCACATGTAGGTCCAGTAGCGAGGCGTGACTTTCAAAGTGAGGGAAGCTCCAAATAAGAATTTTCATTAAAATAAGAGAGAATAATGACTCAAAGAACTAAGATCTGTGTGTAAGTTTGCAGACAAATATTATGTGCTAGAGAGACTTACAGGAACGATGTACAGACGTGTTGTATTTGTGTAAAACAAAGGCTGATCGTACGTTATCAGTGAACCAATGAGTTTGGTGAAGATAAAGGGGTTTTAAGGCGAACTTCTTGCCTTCTTTTGACACAGTATATACGAGTAAAAATATATATACAAAATGAATCAAAATGACGAGAATTTAGGCCACTCCTAAAATTCTACTTATATATTTTACTTATTTATTATTATTTTAAACACTCCATGCTATAAGAAAACGGTAGGACCATAAACCGTGGAGCTTAGCATTTTCTGGAAGCCGAGAAGACGGCTAGAATTAAAAGTAATGCGCCTCATTTCCCTAAGGTCAGGAGTTCCGTGCCGGCAACGTGCGAAATCATCTCTTAACGACAGCAAACTGAAAGTACGTCAGTAGGCAAGAGAAATGACCTCCCAAGCGTCATTAGTGCCTTGCATCTAGAAAGCTCCTTTCACCTTTACGTGCTACTCACTGACACGACGTACTTACAGTACGCACTCCACGAAAAAATGCAATACGAGGTACATTGTTACCTCCAACGTTAAGTCATATCGGACGATGAATGAAATGATGTTCAAATGAGTACAGCGTACATAGAGCTTAGAGTTATGAGGCATTCACCTTTCAGGATAAGAGAAAACCTCAACGTTATGCCATATCGGACGATGAATGAAATGATCTTCAAATGAGTACAGGGTACACAGAGCATAGAGTTACCAGACATTCATCTTTCAGGATAAGAGAAAACCTCCAACGTTAAGTGATATCGGACGATGAATGAAATGATGTTCAAATGAGTACAGGGTACATAGATCTTAGAGTTACCAGACATTCATCTTTCGGGATAAGAGAAAACCTCCAACGTTAAGTCATATCGGACGATGAATGAAATGATGTTGAAATGAGTACAGGGTACATAGAGCTTAGTTACCAGACATTCATCTTTCAGGATAAGAGAAAACCTCCAACGTTAAGTCATATCGGACGATGAATGAAATGATGTTCAAATGAGTACAGGGTACATAGAGCTTAGAGTTACCAGACATTCATCTTTCAGGATAAGAGAAAACCTCCAACGTTAAGTCATATCGGACGATGAATGAAATGATGTTGAAATGAGTACAGGGTACATAGAGCTTAGAGTTACCGGACATTCATCTTTCAGGATAAGGGAAAACCTCCAACGTTGTCATATCGAACGATGAATGAAATGATGTTCAAATGAGTACAGGGTACATAGAGCTTAGAGTTACCAGACATTCATCTTTTAGGATAAGAGAAAACCTCCAACGTTAAGTCCTATCGGACGATGAATGAAATGATGTTGAAATGAGTACAGGGTACATAGAGCTTAGAGTTACCAGACATTCATCTTTCAGGATAAGGGAAAACCTCCAACGTTATCATATCGAACGATGAATGAAATGATGTTCAAATGAGTACAGGGTACATAGAGCTTAGAGTTACCAGACATTCATCTTTCAGGATAAGGGAAAACCTCCAACGTTGTCATATCGAACGATGAATGAAATGATGTTCAAATGAGTACAGGGTACATAGAGCTTAGAGTTACCAGACATTCATCTTTCAGGATAAGGGAAAACCTCCAACGTTGTCATATCGAACGATGAATGAAATGATGTTCAAATGAGTACAGGGTACATAGAGCTTAGAGTTACCAGACATTCATCTTTCAAGATAAGGGAAAACCTCCAACGTTAAGTCATATCGGACGATGAATGAAATGATGTTCAAATGAGTACAGGGTACATAGAGTTTAGAGGTACCAGACATTCATCTTTCAGGATAAGGGAAAACCTCCAACGTTAAGTCATATCGGACGATGAATGAAATGATGTTCAAATGAGTAGAGGGTACATAGAGTCTAGACTTACCAGATATTCATGTTTGAGGATAAGAGAAAACTCCGGAAAAGTCGTCACTGTCACTGAGACTGGGTTTTTGGAAGTATTATTAGCTGATTATTAACACGCCACGTAACAATGAAGAGAATTGAGGCCGTTAAGCCACATCTGTACCTTGTTCTGTAATTGGATAAGTGTAAGCCATTAAATCCGTGTTATTAACCTTAGGAGGCTTGGAAACAACGCTTGACAAAAGTTGTCTCCGCAAAAAAGGGCGCAGCATCAGGCGCGGAGCACACCAAACTCGATTTAGAAAACCTCCAGTGTTAATTAGCGCCGCGCTGTGGAAAGTATGCGAACTAATCTGCATCCAGCCAAGCTGTTTTGGCCTTAAGGCCACGTCGCTTCCAGGAAGATTAATGGCTAAAATATTACATCTGAGGCAGCGCGTCACTCTCTGGGCTAAAAAATATGGCAGCCTCCAACTTTGGTACGGGATGTATGAAAATAACGAAATCTCGTGCGATTACATACGCGTACATCTTTAGCACGTCTGCTTAGCAACGTGTTGCATTATTTATAATTACAAGGGCTGTTCAAAGAGAATGTTCTTAATTTTATTACGGTCATAAATTTTTGCTCTAAAATCCAATCTTATTATACTCTGTTAGCTTAATGTGAAACAAATCGCCGTAGTAGTTTCACTGTTGGTACTCCTGGTTCCCACCTGTGAGAACCAGGCAAGTTCAGACATGTTCAGTATCGCCTACCGCTGTAATGGAGGTAACACGCGAGGAACAATATGCGGCTTTGAAATTCCACTTTCGTCTCAACAAATCTTCAGTTGAGGCCTATACAATGTTACAGGAGGCCTATGGAGAGTCTGTTCTTCCCTACAGCACAGCTCGAAGGTGGTTTAAAATGTTTAAAGAGGGGAGACAATCAATTTCAAAGGAAGGTGAACCCAGTGCTCCAGTTACTGCTCTAACGGAAGAAAACATCAACACTGCTGCCGCAATTGTGAGGGAGGATCGACGAATTACCTTAAGATCACTTTCTGAAATACTGAACATTTCATTGGGTACCACCCACACGTTGGTGACAGAAACATTACACATGAGACGTGTTTGTGCGCGATGGGTTCCAAGACTGTTGATTCCCGAACAAAAGGACATTCGCATGCAGTTAAAGTTGATGTTAGAGGAAGATACGGAGTTTCTTTCAGACATAATCACTGCTGATGAAACTTGGCTACATCATTTTGATCCTGAGAGCAAACAGCAAAGCTCAGTGTGGAAATCTCCTTCATCACCAACCCCCAAAAAAAGCGGAAGTGGTTGCTTCTGCTGGGAAAGTTGTGGTCATTTCATTCTTTGATATTCATGGAATGGTTTATCAGCATGTTGTAACTGCACACACATCGGTAACTAGACAATACCAAAGCGATGTCCTGAAAACATAGGAGCATATCAGGAGCAAAAGACCACAATTCCGTGAAGCAGGCTGGATACTGTACCACGATAATGCGCGGCCGCATATTGCCAATGTTGTTGCTATTTGTCTTGCAAAATTCAACGTGAAGTGCATCCCTCACCCTCCTTATAGTGCGGATTTAGCCCCATGTAGCTTTTTTTTATTCCCGAACTTGAACAAACGCCTTCGAGGGATGCATTATTCATCATCAGAAGCAGTGGTGAAGGCTACGGAGGCGATGTTGAAGGATCGCTCAAGAAATGGTTTCCAGCATGTCTGGCAGAAACGCTGGGACAATTGCATCGCATTCAGGGGAGACTATTTTGAGAAAGACCATCAAAATTATGAGGATGAGTACAGGTACGATGTCAAAAAAGCCTCGTATTTACATTACAAAGTTTTTTGAGGTTCATTACAGTCGCTATAGCCTATTTGCTGTCAGAATAAAGTGTTCCACCACATTCCGTCTCAATAGGCTATTGTTTAACACAACATCTGCACGTTCACAGCCTTTTGTTTATACATCAGCCAGTGCATTGCTCAACATCTGAGAATCATTTTTTCACCTGTATCACATTGTAGAACAAAACACTCGGTATTTCTAACATAAAACCCTATATGAGCCTCTTACAGATATTATTCCGAAAGACGTCGACACTGCAGTACTTCTAATATTAGCTTTACCAGATCGTTTAGGATATTTGTCTGAATACATTCAATGTAATAACTATTTACCCGTCCTTGCACGTGTGTAACAAAGCCTCTTGTAGCTACTTCCTACTTCCATTTCGATCGCAAAGATGGCACTAAAACAAACGGCGAACACTACGGTTGCCCAAGTACTGTTCAAGATAAGCAAAACTAAGTTTTATACGATTAAAGATAAGGCATCAAGTCCTTCCTTGCATTAAATTACATAAATATATTATTTATATATTATAAAAGCTTGAATGTTTAATAAAAGCACGTAAAGCAAAGAGTTTAATAAATCCTGGAAATATTAAATGTGATTATATTTACAAATTGGACGACACCACTACGAGGGTGGTCTGTAAAGTTTCTGACCTCAACACGAAGATGGCAGCACTCGCAAATAAAACCAACTAAATGTCGTTGTTCATCTGTTGATAGTTACTCACCAAAGTTTTAATCATTTCGGACGCTCAGTTGTTATGTAACAGTAGTTTGAGTGAGCTGATGTGAGTGTTTTTATGAAAATGGACAAAATCGAGTATCGAACTGTCATTAAATATTTGTTTTTGAAATGCAATACGCCTACACAAAACAAGGATGAGTTGGATTCTGTGTATGCGGACTCTGCATTATCATTTACCACAGTGAAATTTTGGGTAGCTGAATTTAAACGTCACCGTAAGAGCTTGGGAGACGAAGAAGTATCGGGACGTCCAAAAACTGCTACTACCGACGAAAACATCCCCAAAGTTCACCAAATGGTCCTAGACGACCGTGGAATTAAACTGAGAGGTATAGCAGAGGCTACGAGCACGTCAAAAGAACGTGTTTATCACATATAAAATCAATATATAGACATGAGAAAGCTGTCCGAGCGTTAGGTGCCGCGTTTGCTCACGTTTGACCAGAAGCGTGTTCGAATGAACATTTGCAACGCTCTGTTGGCGCAGTTTATGCGCAGTAAATCCGAGTTTTGGTGCCGGTTAATTACTGTATACACAATTATACGCCCAAAACAAAAATACAGTCCAAACAGTGGCCTGCAAAGGAGGAACCGGCTCCAAGAATAACAAAAGCTGTTTTTTTTTTTGTTTTGAAATTGATGGCCAGTGTTTTTTTTTTTGGTAGGCATGGAATTATTTTAATCGATTATCTTCAAAATGGAAAAACCATTACAGGAGCATACTAAGCATCATTACATCATTACTTGACAAGCTGAAGGCAGAATTTGCAGAAAAATGGGAAAATTTGCAGAAAAAGAAAATCCTGTTTCACCAAGACAACGCACCGTCTCACACCTCAGCGGTTGCAATAGCGAAAATACACGAATTGGGGTTTGAACTGCTTGACTCACCAGATCCAGCCCCAAGCGGCTTCTTTGTTCCCTGATCTGAAAATATCGCTCGGAGCACAGAGGTTTTCGTCAAATGAAGAGACAAACACCATCGTGAACAATTATTTTATAGAGAAAAACGCCGAGTACTATTTGGACGAGTTACAGAGATGGGAGTATCGCTGGGAGAAGTGTGTAGAGTTACAAGGAGACTATGTTGAAAAACGCCGAGTACTATTTGGACGGGTTACAGAGATGAGAGTATCGCTGGGGAAGTATGTGGAGTTACAAGGAGACTATGTTGAAAAACGCCGAGTACTATTTGGACGAGTTACAGAGATGAGAGCATCGCTGGGAGAAGTGTGTAGAGTTACAAGGAGACTATGTTAAAACACGCCAACTACTATTTCGACGGGTTACAGAGATGGGAACTTCGCTGGAAGAAGTGTGTAGAGTTACAAGGAGACTGTGTTGAAAAACGTCGAGTACTATTTGGACGGGTTACAGAGATGAGGGCATCGCTGGGAGCAGTGTGTAGAGTTACAAGGAGACTAGGTTGAAAAACGTCGAGTACTATTTGGACGGGTTACAGAGATGGGAGCATTGCTGGGAGAAGTGTGTAGAGTTACAAGGAGACTAGGTTGAAAAACGCCGAGTACTATTTGGATGGGTTACAGAGATGGGAACTTCGCTGGAAGAAGTGTGTAGAGTTACAAGGAGACTAGGTTGAAAAGCGACGAGTACTATTGGGACGTGTTACAGTGATGTGAGCATCGCTGGGAGAAGTTTGTAGAGTTACAAGGAGACTATGTTGAAAAACGCCGAGTACTATTTGGACGGGATACAGAGATGGGAGCATCGCTGGGAGAAGTGTGTAGAGTTACAAGGAGACTATTTTGAAAAACGCCGAGTACTATTTGGACGGGTTACAGAGATGGGAGCATCGCTGGGAGAAGTGTGTAGAGTTACAAGGAGACTAGGTTGAAAAACGCCGAGTACTATTTGGACGGGTTACAGAGATGGGAACGTCGCTGGAAGAAGTGTGTAGAGTTACAAGGAGACTAGGTTGAAAAACGCCGAGTACTATTTGGACGGGTTACAGAGATGAGGGCATCGCTGGAAGAAGTGTGCAGAGTTACAAAGAGGCTATGTTGAAACACGCCGAGTACTATTTGGACGGGTTACAGAGATGGGAACTTCGCTGGAAGAAGTGTGTAGAGTTACAAGGAGACTAGGTTGAAAAACGCCGAGTACTATTTGGACGGGTTACAGAGATGGGAGCATCGCAGGGAGAAGTGTGTAGAGTTACAAGGAGACTAGGTTGAAAAACGCCGAGTACTATTTGGACGGGTTACAGAGATGGGAGCATCGCTGGAAGAAGTGTGCAGAGTTACAAGGAGGCTATGTTGAAACACGCCGAGTACTATTTGGACGGGTTACAGAGATGGGAACTTCGCTGGAAGAAGTGTGTTGAGTGACAAGGAGACTAGGTTGAAAAACGCCGAGTACTATTTGGACGGGTTACAGAGATGGGAGCATCGCAGGGAGAAGTGTGTAGAGTTACAAGGAGACTATGTTGAAAAACGCCGAGTACTATTTGGATGGGTTACGGAGATGGGAACATCGCTGGGAGAAGTGTGTAGAGTTACAAGGAGACTATGTTGAAAAACGCCGAGTACTATTTGGATGGGTTACGGAGATGGGAACATCGCTAGGAGAACTGTGTAGAGTTACTAGGAGACTGTTGAAAAAAGTAACAAATTCTGAAAGAATGTCTTGTATCTTTATTAGGTCGGAAGCTTTTCAGACCACCTATGTATTTCTCGATTCTCAATCTCGATATTAATTTCTACTATCGATAATCTCTACTTTTAATAAAAAGTATAAAGTCGATAGCTTGTTCACTAAGTTATGTTTTTATTAGTAGTTTTCTATATATCACCAGTTTTCTTTTTCTCTATTACTTTCAGGTGTCGTGTTCTGTACGCTTGACTAGTTCTTGTTGTAATGTGTAATTGTCTATTTTAGCTGTGCACACGGACCAGGAATGATCTAGCCGCCTCCAATATTTACTATAAAGTGAAATGTAAGAACATTTAAATTTTGAAGAGTCAGTGATTTAATATCGTAAAAAATCGAGGTCTCATATTCACCATAGTGTAGAGTATCATAGTCCTATCCCTAATTATAATTCCTGTCTGCAATAATACGTATACAAAACTTGGAGGATGTATTCATTCACAGAGGTTAAATAAAATGGACAAAAGATCGCCATAAGCGTTTGTCGGATGTTTAACTCTTCATCATGACAACATGAAGGGAAATACATAAAAACACAGACATATAGGGCAAGTGTGAATCATTACTCACATTGGAATTCGTTATAAAAGCAATTTGCATATCAAGACTGACTGGAGTTACTCTGTGTTGACTGAGCGGATATAAATACCCGTTAATTGCTTCCAGTTAGCGTGGAATAAGTGATTATTGCTGGCATGTGATGCCCCTGTCATTTACAGGACAGTCATTTGTCATCGCGATTTGAACAAACGTGATTCATGGCGTCCTATAACTGTCGTAGCCTTCAGCGTTTTGCTTGATTCACGGAAATGGAAGTTTCCACATGGATAAAACAATCTTTTATAATATGTGACATTCTGCTACTGTCTCTACCGCTTGCCATAGGTAGAGGAGTACTGCAACCTACACCTAGTGGAGATATTGATACCCACAATTTATACACAAATAACTCCGTAGTTTACTATTCCAAGGAAATTTATCCTTACCTCTCAACAAACATGGCCATCCTAACAACTCCATAACCAAACTATCTTTATATAAAGTTTACAGTTAAATGTACGTACCAAGTTCTTCACTTTTAACTATTTATCGTTGTCTAACAACAAACACGGAACAACTTCATAACCAAACTATCTTTATATAAAGTTTACAGTTTAATGTACGTACCAAGTTCTTCACTTTTAACTATTTATCGTTGTCTAGCAACAAACACGGAACAACTTCATAACCAAACTATCTTTATATAAAGTTTACAGTTAAATGTACGTACCAAGTTCTTCACTTTTAACTATTTATCGTTGTCTAGCAACAAACACGGAACAACTTCATAACCAAACTATCTTTATATAAAGTTTACAGTTAAATGTACGTACCAAGTTCTTCACTTTTAACTATTTATCGTTGTCTAGCAACAAACACGGAACAACTTCATAACCAAACTATCTTTATATAAAGTTTACAGTTTAATGTACGTACCAAGTTCTGCACTTTTAACTATTTATCGTTGTCTAACAACAAACACGGAACAACTTCATAACCAAACTATCTTTATATAAAGTTTACAGTTAAATGTACGTACCAAGTTCTTCATTTTTAACTATTTATCGTTGTCTAACAACAAACACGGAACAACTCCATAACCAAACTATCTCTATATAAAGTTTACAGTTAAATGTACGTACCAAGTTCTTCACTTTTAACTATTTATCGTTGTCTAACAACAAACACGGAACATCTCCATAACCAAGCTATCTTTATATAAAGTTTACAGTTAAATGTACGTACCAAGTTCTTCACTTTTAACTATTTATCGTTGTCTAACAACAAACACAGAACAACTTCATAACCAAACTATCTTTATATAAAGTTTACAGTTAAATGTACGTACCAAGTTCTTCACTTTTAACTATTTATCGTTGTCTAGCAACAAACACGGAACGACTCCATAGCCAAACTATCTTTATATACAGTTTACAGTTAAATGTACGTACCAAGTTCTTCACTTTTAACTATTTATCGTTGTCTAACAACAAACACGGAACAACTCCATAACCAAACTATATTTATATAAAGTTTACAGTTAAATGTACGTACCAAGTTCTTCACTTTTAACTATTTATCGTTGTCTAACAACAAACACGGAACAACTTCATAACCAAACTATCTTTATATAAAGCTTACAGTTAAATGTACGTACCAAGTTCTTCACTTTTAACTATTTATCGTTGTCTAGCAACAAACACGGAACAACTTCATAACCAAACTGTCTTTATATAAAGTTTACAGTTAAATGTACGTACCAAGTTCTTCACTTTTAACTATTTATCGTTGTCTAGCAACAAACACGGAATAACTTCATAACCAAACTGTCTTTATTTAAAGTTTACAGTTAAATGTACGTACCCAGTTCTTCACTTTTAACTATTTATCGTTGTATAGCAGACACGCCACACCTAGGCTACAGAGGAGGGTGATAAACTCTTGTTGATCTTTGAAGTACTCGTGTGTAAGCAGGTTTTCTGCACTCAAGAGCTGATGTTTGAGATGATGGACAGCAGTTGGCAAGGTGTCTTGAGGACTCTTGGGAGCATCAGCACGTTTGGTAGCTCTGCTCAGAGCTGAAGTATGATGACCGAGTATGCCGTTACAGTAGTAAACACAGTGTACAGTAACCTAGGATGCAGTTCAACCAGTACAGTCGCAGAAGGCCTCAGTGGCAGATTCTTGACAATCCTCGAGAACTTCAACAACTCTGTCGCTACGTCATCCTTGACTGTGTGAGTCATCAGAAAGTGTTCAATATGGTCAACAATCGCCATGGCAGACACAGCCGCTAAGTTACACACTCCCACAAGGACTACCAACTTCACGGTGCTGATTACTCCCCAGGAAGGGAAAACTGTAGCCGTTACTCTGCGACCCAGAAGGGTGGCTAAGAAACTGTACATGCTGTTGAATATAGTAAGGATGTCTGAGGCAATGATTAGTAAGAGGGGAAGGCCTAGTGCGGACTTGAGTTTCAGAGCTATTTCGTACAGTTCGCCATAAAGGAGCTTCAATTGGTTCACTGGGACAAGTTCTGATGTATGAAACAGACCATGTGTTCTGAAGAGGTCAGACAAAGGATTCAGGGAATCAACGCTGTCGTTCAGAAGTTGGTATCTTTGTGTCAACAGCAGCCAGCCATTCAGGTACATGATTATTACAAGAGTGTTCACCAAAAAGCAATACGTCTCTGTAATTCTATAAAAAACGTCCTCCATCTCACTCGCATATATTACAGCAACTGAAGCTGCGGGAAGAATTATCAACAGGAACACAGACATTTCTTTGACCAAACAAGATCTAGTTTTGATGTAGAGTTCAACAGAAACTTCCACCTTTGTGTCCCAAGAAGCTATTTCTTCCAGTATCTGCAGAAGTCGTGCAGAGGGCTGCTTCAGCTGATACACAACCACGCTGATGAAGCAGGAACAAGAGTGAATTGCAGCTGCGAGTCGAACGTCAAGTGACATGAGTGTTAGTGAACGGGTAACTATGGCGACGACACCGGCAAAGGGCAAGATCAGCAACAACATCGACCACACATTGCGTCTCCAAGTGACCACTCCGAAAATGCTGCACAGATAGTAGAATGGCTTCACTGCTTCAAATACCCCCTTCTTCACATTCCAAGCACTTTTTACTTTCAACTTCTTCATCACGCAAATTGGAAAATGATCGTTACTGGATCACTTCTGTCTGTAGTGATGTTTCTCTGTAAACAAAAGGTCTATGTGTTATAAGTACATGACTTTCTCTACACATATAATTCACTCTCTTATTTGTTCTCCAACTGAAACACTTTTCCATTTGTTAACAATGGCACATACTTTATGCTTTCAACACATTGTTGTTAAGACTGTCCAGAAGCATACAGGGCCTAGTGCGACAATTAAACATTTAAAAATGCACGTGCTGCTCTCTAATCTTATACAAACACTTATTGCTCTATCTACTTCAAGATAAACATTATCTTATTGTAGTTACAAGGGAATACAGTAGACTTTAAGTGATAGTCAAATGTTTTATATACATGACTTTCTCTACTCTTGTACAAACACTTATTGCTCTATCTAGTTCAAGATAAACATTATCTTATTGTAGTTACAAGGGAATACAGTAGACTTTAAGTGATAGTCAAATGTTTTATATACATGACTTTCTCTACTCTTGTACAAACACTTATTGCTCTATCTACTTCAAGATAAACATTATCTTATTGTAGTTACAAGGGAATACAGTAGACTTTAAGTGATAGTCAAATGTTTTATATACATGACTTTCTCTACTCTTGTACAAACACTTATTAGGATGAATGAAATGGTGCTCAAAGGAGTCAGGGTACATAGAGCTTAGAGTTACCAGACATTCATCTTTCAGGATGAGAGAAAACCTCCATCATTAAGTCATAACGGACGATGAATTAAATTATGTTCAAATGAGTCCAGAGTACATAGAGTTTAGAGTTATGATATATTGATATTTCCGGATAAGAGTAAGCCCTATAGAAAGCCTTATCCAGATAACTCACTGACCTGGATTTGAACTCGGGTCCTCTGTAATGTTAAGAGACAGGCTACTACCACGCTATAGAGGCGGGAGAAATCTCGTTTTTGAACACTTTCCCTATTTAGAACACCTACAAGTAAGTAAAGAGAATGTTGTACTTACCCTGTTGTGTATTAATTACCCTTTGCTCGATTATGTTGGACGTTACCTAAGATATGTGTAGACAGTTCTTACGCTGGGTGGTAGCTTCACTATGGTAATGAACAAACAGTCGGGCCTGGTTTGATTTTTTCCCCCCACAAGCAAATATTTACTTCAATTTGTGGAATGTGTCCTGGCGGTTCGATGCACTTTGCTGATTTCTGTCGTATCAAACAAAACAATCGTAAAGTATACAGTTCTGCTGATTGGTTCCCCGCCCCACCACTTGCTGGCTTTCCCTATACGCGCTCCTTCATATTTCACGTTTAAGTGCTTTCAAACATCCTTCTTTTGTTTTCCTCTACCGCTTACCTCTGTATCGCCAAAAAATATGCTACAGACAAAAGAATAATTATAATTAGGTAGTTGTTTCTCCTCTCATGCTAAAGTTAGATTGTTAGATTCCCTTTCAGTGTCCAGTACAGACATATTGTTTCAGGAAAGAATGATTATTATGTGTTTTAAATGGGAAGAGTACTGGAGTCCAGCTAATCAGATGCCGTATCACACTCATCGTTGTCAGCTTGTTACGTTACTCCTTTTATATTTCCCTCTCTCTCGCACACTCATACAACATGCAGGTCTGCTTGGCGCAGACGTAAGGGTAAGCAAATTATATTTTACAAACTTTTACAATGATGCAGTTGCCAAAATCAAAATTGGAAAAAGCATATTCCCAAATTATGCATATTTTTAAACACTATAACTATAATTATAGTTTATAAATTACCTGCCAGTGGCTCATCCATATCGCTGTCAATGTCACTTCCGTTAAAAGACAATTTGTCATTTTCACAGTCTTCATTGTCTGAGTCTTGCAAATTTATGATTATAGGTTCCAAAATCTCGTCAAGTGCTATTTCTTTCTTAAAATCGTCTTCTTGAAGGTTTCCTGCATTCCTTACGCAGTTTTCTCAGTTCTGGTGTGTTACCTTGTCAATTTCTTCGTGAACAAGTCGTTTAACGTTCGTCAGTTTAAAAGTATTATTTATTTTTGCAATCCCCTTTTTTATTTGAGCCCACACCAACTCAATTGGATTATATTGGCAGTGGTAAGGTGGGAGGCGTATTACCTCGTGTCCCATTTCAATTGCAAGTTGATCCAGCTGGTACACTTTTTCCGTGTTTTTAAACGGAAGTACTCTTTGCAATAACTCATGTTTAGTGTCTGTTTCCGAAAATTTTTTGAAGAACGTGTACACCTTAAAAATAGTACTTCGAGCCTGACCTCGCAATACGTGCCTTTTTGACTTGCCACTAAATTCACCGCAAGAAGCCATTGCATTATTTAACTCTTACTCTATTGTTATGTAAAGAACAACTGAATGATATTGATCTGAACTCTCCAGAGTAAATAAACACTTGTTATCCAGCATTCATTTATAAACATAAGCATACAGCATTCCACAGGCTAACAGGAAATAAGTTTGCTCTTTCTCGAATTTAACACCTTGACTTATTCACAGTAATTGTTTTATCACGTCATGTCAGTAGTTTAAATTTTAGTTCTGAGTAATTAAAAGTATATGTACATACACAGAAACCACTTTGAACCCTCTAGAGTAAATAGAGATTACGAACCATTCATAAACAAAGATATAATATGACCAGACACGTTCTGCCAGGGCAGCAGGAAATGTTTTGTTTCTTCTTGCTCGATTTGGCTTGTTCAAAGTAATTCTTTTGTCACGTCATGTGAAACATTTACTTTCAATTCTGAGTAATTACAGATATACGTACACACATACGTGCCAACTAATAATGATACTCATACAGTGCTTATGTCGCGATTTATTGTTATAATGCATGTAATAGTGCTTTATTTATTTGTATTAGGGCAAGACATAGAGACTAACAAGGCCCCTCTCCCCAATCTGGTCCAATGGACTCAAGACGGGATGGAAGTGGGTACACCACTTACGGGCGCCAACTCCAAAATGGGAAGGCTACCGATATGACCTCGTTATGGCCACCTGCTGATCTAGCACACCTTCTACTAGATGTGCTTGCTAGTACGCGGGAATATTAATGACTTCCCTCAACCTCGTCCAGAGACGTACCCGATCACCCACGGGTATCGGGAACCACTGCCCCCTCGAGTCCAACCCAATCCGAACAACTCCCTATCAGGGAGGGGCTCGAATGTTCGGCCCGAGGTTCTTCTAGTAACGTCAGAGGTAAAGTCTGTTTAGTTAACTCGTGTGCACGTCTGCCGACACATTTGACGATCCCTTATAATCGTTTTACAACACTGACCCTCCTTCTCCCAGTCCTTTCTGCAAGGTTGCCACATTTCTCGATACGTCGTGGGTGTCGTACGAAGTTTCGTCTAAATAAATTATTTTATGTCCATTACTGCGAAGCTTCCTTAGTTTTGACATATATATCGCCAAGCCACAATTCTACTCAATTCCATAATAACCCTTATCTTATTCAAAGTGCGGTATTTGAAACCCAACTCCTTTAGGAGACCGCGCAAAGTGCAGTGTCCATAAGGAAAATCACAAATTTCTTGCAAATGTGCAACCAATTCGTCTAAGGTGGGCGCTCTCCCTTTTGCATATAATCTATAAATTTCTCGACGAATTAAGTCGCATGTGAAATTAACAACTTTAGACATTTACTTTCACACTTGATCGGCGTCTTTGCTATTCCTTTGGTCACAATATTTCTTACTGTATTTCTGTGAATACCCAGAATTTATCATCAGGTCCATTGCATGACCCCTTACCAAGATTATTTGTCAGCACATATTTATATGTGTTCAAAACAAGCGCTTGACTTTGCTTAGAAAGAGTTCCCGTTATAACTTTGTTGTTTAAGGCTTTTCCAGTAACATAACTCGGCCCAGTTATTCACACTATTGTCATCACTTTGATTATTTTCACTTGACTGAAAGTTATCTACTACTTCATTTGCATTTATCACTGCATTTTCCTCCCACGGTCTCCACATCGTGACACACAACGAATTTCTGCACGTAATGAAACAGATCAACTGGAAGTTGGAACTTTGACAACTGAGACTTCACGTGGAGTAGACATACGACTGTCACTTCGAGAAAATCAGGGTTGCTATTGGTCCTCAACGACAGTGTTCCATTTCTGAAGTGTGGAGATAGATTTATGATGGTCATTAGTGGGCGGTAGGGTCAGGTTCCTTTGAGTTCGAACTGCACACCCGTTGACAAGACAGACTTTACCACGAGTGCTAAGGGTCCACAGCGCCCGCACCACAGCAGCTGAAGGGGACGGATCCCCTCAGTTACTCTAAGAAAAAAATAGCTCTGTAACATGGGAAAAACAAAATAATTCTGTAATTAGTATCTTTAGAGCGCGCAAAGAAATTAACCGATGCTTCGGCAAAGCGAGCCAGAATGCGTGCTTAACTGCACAACGTTGCACGCACCGCAACGTAGTAGCGGTAGATCAGCCACGCCTAACCCCGCCTTAAGTTCATTCCTATTTTGTAGCTACCTTAGCAGAGATTTGGGGCCATTCTTGGTCTCCCGAGGAGCTGCGATTTGTATCTCTGTGGTAACTTGAAGTATGCAAGACAAACCCATATACCCTGGAAGAATTAAAACAAAATAACATAGTACCAACACTATGACAGGCCAACATGGTCAGTAAAACCAACCAAAAACTGACCATTTCACGTGCAGATCAAATTCACGCAGTACTTCAATCAGCTTCAAAAATTTTAATAGATTATCTTGAATTTCTGCGCCGATTTATAACTTGCTGCTAACTTATAACGAACACATAATACTTATTTAATATATTAATACCTTAACCACTAAGATATTTAACAAGACTTTACCAAGACTTTTACAAGAAAACATAATGCTAAAAATCAGGTTTATTGTAAAGGTAAAGTGAAATGTTTCCAGTAGTGGTTATTAAAATTGTACATTAGACTTATTTGGTATGTTAGCAATGTAAAACATTTCATTTTGAGTTTCTGACTACATTATTGTTCGTTTTCCTCATAAAAAAGGGCAAATAGACCTGTGCTGCCATCTCCAGTTGATAGAATGAACTACTTCCATGGAGAAACTGATGTTTCAGCCATCTATTGACGCTTTTTCGAGAAGTCCCTTTTGTTTTATTTATGTTTTCTACTTTTCAAGTGCTAAGTCATTACTGTTTTGTTCCTTGTAGTCATGGAAACTACACACAAAATATTTATTTAGATTAAAGGGAAATATGAACAGAAAGTTTTGTGTGAATATTTGGAGATAAGTGAATAAACAAAGTCATTGAACGTTACATTTCAAATGTTTTTCTGCAGAGGATCATGGGTGTGTGGGTGCGTATCACAATTAAAAGGCAGAAGGGCAAATTTCCTAACTCCAGCGTCTTTTAGGAGTATGGTATGAAAATTTTTAGTAAAGCCACTCCCAAATTAATGTTTTAATGTGGAAAGTTTTCGTTATTTTCTTTTTCTTTCCTAAATATAAATTAAATGGAGATAAATGGGGTTAAAATTCCGAAAATTTCTAACAAAAGCTGTATTTGTCACGTAAATATTGTGACTTTGTGGGTTCGTGAAATGAAAAGTCCAATTACACCATTCGAAAATGCTCTTTATTTCCACCGACTTACAGTTAAACACTTGCCAATTACACAGAATTACGTAATGCACACAATTACGATTCACCAGTTCGTCCGTTACAATTCCACTTTGCTGTCGCGATTACGTACAATCCTCCGATGCACGTACACAGTCTTCTCGTCCTTACACTAGCACTGCACTCTTACGCTGAATGCCACGAACACTGACTAACTAACTGACCCAATTCACTCATTGCAGCCCTTTTTATAGAAATATCTAGAAGTCTCTGGTTTCAGTGAATTACCGCGAAAGTTCCAGATGGCAGTGGAAGGCGGGAAAGAGGCGGCCAGCGACAAGTGACATTTCCCTAATCATCCCCCCCATTAGTGACAGAGACTAATGGGATGGTGTGGTTGGCTGCCTCTGGTCCCGGTTGCGCTTTCCGCTAATTGGGTGACAATATGAAAGCTTTATATTAAAGATCGTAAGCTTTCACGGCCGGAGTCCATAATACAATTAATTATTTCCGGGCTGTTTTGCCGTGGTCTGTTGGTCTGTTGAACGTCCAAACGTTTCGTTCACAACTGCGGTAGACATCTTCAGTGGCGCGGTCAAAGTTTCCTTGTAGAGAGTTTCGCTGCGTTTCAGACGCAGTCATAAGTATTTATTAAAAGTCATAGAACATGGAAAGTGTAGAAAGAAGTGTAAGCAAGAGATAAGTGTTCTAAAGCAGCGCATACATCAAAATGACGGCTGCGGCCCTTCTAGTGTTAAAGAATGTATTTTCGACATTTGTATTAGCAATTTGTAGTGCAATACAGCATTTCCTTTACCTGATATTCACTAAGTGGTGGTGAAAGTTGTTTGAATAGTAAACAAGTGAATGTTGCAGGGTTTTTCCCGTAATTAACTCCAGGAAAGACAAAAGACGAATTACCCGCGTTTTCAGACACGTCCACACAGTAATTACCTCGGCGTTATAACCTCTCAAGTGACGCTTAGGGCGAGAATATCGATAGCCAGTTACGCAAGAGTCGACCTTATTAGCAATTTAACTGCTGCTGTTAGCGGTTCGGAATTCACTTACGACAAAAACTGATACTGCATCTATAGGGGCGGGAAAACAGTGACTGTCACTATACCTATACAAAATATACAAATTCGACAGCAGAATTCACTGAAAATGCATGTTTTAAGGTAACAGAACAGCGTAATTCTAAAAGGTAGGGTAAATCTCAAACTTGGCAGTAAATTTTCTTTACTCTTTGGTATGCAAACTCCCCATATACGAGGTCCATCCGAGTTACAAGTTATAACACCTCCTTTTTTCCAGGACTGGTACCAAATAGGTACTTCTGTTTTTTTAAATAAGCGTGGACTCTTTCTGAATGCGTGACAGAGATGGCAGCACTGTGCATTGCATGGAACTCTAGTGGCAGCGATGAGAGAGGACTGTTTTTTATATCTAAAATGGCGACGTTTTCATTGCAAGAACAGCTGTGATCGTTTGTTTTTTCTATTTTCGTGGTGTTGCACATATTGAAATTAATCACCAGTTGAGCGAGAAATGTGGTGATGGTACCATGGATGTGACACCTATTGAAATTCATCGCCAGTTGAGCGAGGCATGTGGTGATAGTACCATGGATGTGACACCTATTGAAATTCATCACCAGTTGAGTGAGGTACGTGGTAATGGTACCATGGTTGGTTTATTTTTAATTTTTTTTAATTTACGTCCTTCAACATTTACTCATATTGGACGATGAATGAAATGGGTGAAATGATGCTCAATGCGTCCGGGGTCCACGGAGCTTAGTGTTACCCGACATTCGTCTTTCAGGATAAGGGAAAACCCAGGAAAAAACCTTATCCAGGTAGCTCACCCTGACCAAGATTCGAACTCGGGATCTCTTGTACCTGAGGCAGACATGCTACCATCTACGCTACCGAGGCGGGCACCATGGATGTCACATCTATTGAAATTCATCGCCAGTTGAGTAAGACATGTGGTGAGGGCACCATGGATGTGACACCTACTGAAATTCATCGCCAGTTGAGTGAGACATGTGGTGAGGTACCATGAATGTGATACCTAATGAAATACAACGCCAATTGAGTGGGGCATGAGGTGATGGTACCATGGATGCGTCAAATGTGCGTTTCTGGGTGTGACAGTTCAATGAAGGCAGAACATGGGGTGACAACAATCCAAGATAGTTGAGTGAGGCATGTGGTGATGGTACCATGGATGTGTCTAATGTACGTTCCTGGGTGCGACAGTTCAATGAAGACAGAACATCGTGTGACAACAAACCAAGACAGTTAAGTGAGGCATGTGGTGATGGTACCATGGATGTGTCTAATGTACATTCCTGTGTGTGACAGTTCAATGAAGACAGAACATTCTGTGACTACAAACCAAGACAGTGAAGTTAGGCATGTGGTGATGGTATCATGGATGTGTCTAATGTACGTTCCTGGGTGTGACAGTTCAATGAAGACAGAACATCGTGTGTAAACAAACCAAGACAGTTAAGTGAGGCATGTGGTGTTGGTACCATGGATGTGTCTAATGTACGTTCCTGTGTGCGACAGTTCAATGAAGACAGAACATCGTGTGACAACAAACCAAGACAGTTGAGCGAGGCATGTGGTGATGGTACCATGGATGTGTCTAATGTACGTTCCTGGGTGTGACAGTTCAATGAAGGCAGAGAATCCTGTGACAACAAACCAAAACAGTTAAGTGAGGCATGTGGTGATGGTACCATGGATGTGACATCTATTGAAATTCATCGCAAGTTGAGTGAGGCATGTGGTAATGGTACCATGTATGTGTCTAATGTACGTTCCTGGGTATGACAGTTCAATGAAGACAGAACATCGTGTGACAACAAACCAAGACATTTAAGTGAGGCATGTGGTGATAGTACCATGGATGTGTCTAATGTGCGTTCCTGGGTGTGACAGTTCAATGAAGACAGAACTTCGTGTAACAACAAACCAAGACAGTTAAGTGAGGCATGGGGTGATGGTACCATGGATGTGTCTAATGTACGTTCCTGGGTGTGACAGTTCAATGAAGACAGAACATCGTGTGACAACAAACCAAGACAGTTAAGTGAGGCATGGGGTGATGGTACCATGGATGTGTCTAATGTACGTTCCTGGGTGTGACAGTTCAATGAAGGTAGAACATCGTGTGGCAACAAACCAAGACAGTTAAGTGAGGCATGTAGTGATGGTACTATGTATGTGTCTAATGTACGTTCCTGGGTGTGACAGTTCAATGAAGGCAGAACATCGTGTGACAACAAACCAAGACGGTTAAGTGAGACATGTGGTGATGGTACTATGTATGTGTCTAATGTACGTTCCTGGGTGTGACAGTTCAATGAAGGCAGAACATCGTGTGACAATAAACCAAGACAGTTAAGTGAGACATGTGGTGATGGTACCATGTATGTGTCTAATGTACGTTCCTGGGTGCGACAGTTCAATGAAGACAGAACATCGTGTGACAACAAACCAAGACAGCTAAGTGAGGCATGTGGTGATGGTACCATGGATGTGTCTAATGTACGTTCCTGGGTGTGACAGTTCAATGAAGACAGAACATCGTATGACAACAAACCAAGACAGTTAAGTGAGGCATGTGGTGATAGTCTCTTGGAAGTAACTAATGTACGTTCCTGGATGTGACAGTTCAATGAAGACAGAACATCGTGTGACAACAAACCAAGACAGTTGAGTGAGGCATGTGGTGATGGTACCATGGATGTGTCTAATGTACGTTCCTGGGTGTGACAGTTCAATGAAGGCAGAACATCGTGTGACAACAAACCAAGACAGTTGAGTGAGGCATGTGGTGATGGTACCATGGATGTGTCTAATGTACGTTCCTGGCTGTGACAGTTCAATGAAGACAGAACATCGCGTGACAACAAACCAAGACAGTTGAGTGAGGCATGTGGTGATGGTACCATGGATGTCTCTAATCTGCGTTCCTGGGTGTGACAGTTCAATGAAGACAGAACATCGCGTGACAACAAACCAAGACAGTTGAGTGAGGCATGTGGTGATGGTACCATGGATGTCTCTAATCTGCGTTCCTGGGTGTGACAGTTCAATGAAGACAGAACATCGCGTGACAACAAACCAAGACAGTTGAGTGAGGCATGTGGTGATGGTACCATGGATGCGTCTAATGTGTGTTCCTGGGTATGACAGTTCAATGAAGACAGAACATCGTGTGACAGCAAACCAAGACAGTTAAGTGAGGCATGTGGTGATGGTACCATGGATGTGGCTAATGTACGTTCCTGGCTGTGACAGTTCAATGAAGACAGAACATCGTGTGACAACAAACCAAGACAGTTAAATGAGGCATGTGGTGATGGTACCATGGATGTGTCTAATGTACGTTCCTGGGTGCGACAGTTCAATGAAGACAGAACATCGCGTGACAACAAACCAAGACAGTTGAGTGAGGCATGTGGTGATGGTACCATGGATGTGTCTAATGTACGTTCCTGGCTGTGACAGTTCAATGAAGACAGAACATCGCGTGACAACAAACCAAGACAGTTGAGTGAGGCATGTGGTGATGGTACCATGGATGTGTCTAATGTACGTTCCTGGGTGTGACAGCTCAATGAAGACAGAACATCGTGTGGCAACAAACCAAGACAGTTAAGTGAGGCATGTGGTGATGGTACCATGGATGTGTCTAATGTACGTTCCTGGGTCTGACAGTTCAATGAAGGCAGAACATCGTCTGACAACAAACCAAGACAGTTAAGTGAGGTATGTGGTGATGGTAACATGGATGTGTCTAATGTACGTTCCTGGGTGTGACAGTTCAATGAAGACAGAACATCGTGTGACAGCAAACCAAGACAGTTAAGTGAGGCATGTGGTGATGGTACCATGGATGTGGCTAATGTACGTTCCTGGCTGTGACAGTTCAATGAAGACAGAACATCGTGTGACAACAAACCAAGACAGTTAAATGAGGCATGTGGTGATGGTACCATGGATGTGTCTAATGTACGTTCCTGGGTGCGACAGTTCAATGAAGACAGAACATCGTGTCACAACAAACCAAAACAGTTGAGTGAGGCATGTGCTGATGGTTACATGGATGTGTCTAATGTACGTTCCTGGGTGCGACAGTTCAATGAAGACAGAACATCGTGTCACAACAAACCAAAACAGCTGAGTGAGGCATGTGCTGATGGTTACATGGATGTGTCTAATGTGTGTTCCTGGGTGCGACAGTTCAATGAAGCCAGAACATCGTGTTACAACAAACTAAGGCAGTTGAGTGAGGCATATGGTGATGGTACCATGGATGTGTCTAATGTACGTTCCTGGGTCTGACAGTTCAATGAAGGCAGAACATCGTGTGACAACAAACCAAGACAGTTGAGTGAGGCATGTGGTGATGGTACCATGAATGTGTCTAATGTACGTTCCTGGGTGCGACAGTTCAATGAAGACAGAACATCGTGTGAGAACAAACCAAGACAGTTAAGTGAAGCATGTGGTGATGGTACCATGGATGTGTCTAATGTACGTTCCTGGCTGTGACAGTTCAATGAAGACAGAACATTGTGTGGCAATAAACCAAGACAGTTAAGTGAGGCATGTGGTGATGGTATCATGGATATGTCTAATGTACGTTCCTGGGTGTGACAGTTCAATGAAGACAGAACATCGTATGACAACAAACCAAGACAGTTAAGTGAGGCATGTGGTGATAGTATCTTGGAAGTGTATAATGTACGTTCCTGGATGTGACAGTTCAATGAAGACAGAACATCGTGTGACAACAAACCAAGACAGTTGAGTGAGGCATGTGGTGATGGTACCATGGATGTGTCTAATGTACGTTCCTGGGTGTGACAGTTCAATGAAGGCAGAACATCGTGTGACAACAAACCAAGACAGTTGAGTGAGGCATGTGGTGATGGTACCATGGATGTGTCTAATGTACGTTCCTGGCTGTGACAGTTCAATGAAGACAGAACATCGCGTGACAACAAACCAAGACAGTTGAGTGAGGCATGTGGTGATGGTACCATGGATGTCTCTAATCTGCGTTCCTGGGTGTGACAGTTCAATGAAGACAGAACATCGCGTGACAACAAACCAAGACAGTTGAGTGAGGCATGTGGTGATGGTACCATGGATGTCTCTAATCTGCGTTCCTGGGTGTGAGAGTTCAATGAAGACAGAACATCGCGTGACAACAAACCAAGACAGTTGAGTGAGGCATGTGGTGATGGTACCATGGATGCGTCTAATGTACGTTCCTGGGTCTGACAGTTCAATGAAGGCAGAACATCGTCTGAGAACAAACCAAGACATTTAAGTGAGGTATGTGGTGATGGTAACATGGATGTGTCTAATGTACGTTCCTGGGTGTGACAGTTCAATGAAGACAGAACATCGTGTGACAACAAACCAAGACAGTTAAGTGAGGCATGTGGTGATGGTACCATGGATGTGTCTAATGTACGTTCCTGGGTGCTACAGTTCAATGAAGACAGAACATCGTGTTACAACAAACCAAAACAGTTGAGTGAGGCATGTGCTGATGGTTACATGGATGTGTCTAATGTACGTTCCTGGGTGCGACAGTTCAATGAAGACAGAACATCGTGTCACAACAAACCAAAACAGTTGAGTGAGGCATGTGCTGATGGTTACATGGATGTGTCTAATGTGTGTTCCTGGGTGCGACAGTTCAATGAAGACAGAACATCGTGTCACAACAAACCAAAACAGTTGAGTGAGGCATGTGCTGATGGTTACATGGATGTGTCTAATGTGTGTTCCTGGGTGCGACAGTTCAATGAAGACAGAACATCGTGTTACAACAAACCAAGACAGTTGAGTGAGGCATGTGGTGATGGTACCACGGATGTGTCTAATGTACGTCCCTGGGTGTGACAGTTCAATGAAGGCAGAACATCGTGTGACAACAAACCAAGACAGTTGAGTGAGGCATGTGGTGATGGTACCATGAATGTGTCTAATGTACGTTCCTGGGTGCGACAGTTCAATGAAGACAGAACATCGTGTGAGAACAAACCAAGACAGTTAAGTGAGGCATGTGGTGATGGTAGCATGGATGTGTCTAATGTACGTTCCTGGCTGTGACAGTTCAATGAAGACAGAACATTGTGTGGCAACAAACCAAGACAGTTAAGTGAGGCATGTGGTGATGGTATCATGGATATATCTAATGTACGTTCCTGGGTGTGACAGTTCAATGAAGACAGAACATCGTATGACAACAAACCAAGACAGTTGAGTGAGGCATGTGGTGATGGTACCATGGATGTGTCTAATGTACGTTCCTGGCTGTGACAGTTCAATGAAGACAGAACATCGCGTGACAACAAACCAAGACAGTTGAGTGAGGCATGTGGTGATGGTACCATGGATGTCTCTAATCTGCGTTCCTGGGTGTGACAGTTCAATGAAGACAGAACATCGCGTGACAACAAACCAAGACAGTTGAGTGAGGCATGTGGTGATGGTACCATGGATGTCTCTAATCTGCGTTCCTGGGTGTGACAGTTCAATGAAGACAGAACATCGCGTGACAACAAACCAAGACAGTTGAGTGAGGCATGTGGTGATGGTACCATGGATGCGTCTAATGTGTGTTCCTGGGTGCGACAGCTCAATGAAGGCAGAACATCGTGTGGCAACAAACCAAGACAGTTAAGTGAGGCATGTGGTGATGGTACCATGGATGTGTCTAATGTACGTTCCTGGGTCTGACAGTTCAATGAAGGCAGAACATCGTCTGACAACAAATCAAGACAGTTAAGTGAGGTATGTGGTGATGGTAACATGGATGTGTCTAATGTACGTTCCTGGGTGTGACAGTTCAATGAAGACAGAACATCGTGTGACAGCAAACCAAGACAGTTAAGTGAGGCATGTGGTGATGGTACCATGGATGTGTCTAATGTACGCTCCTGGCTGTGACAGTTCAATGAAGACAGAACATCGTGTGACAATAAACCAAGACAGTTAAATGAGGCATGTGGTGATGGTACCATGGATGTGTCTAATGTACGTTCCTGGGTGCGACAGTTCAATGAAGACAGAACATCGTGTCACAACAAACCAAAACAGTTGAGTGAGGCATGTGCTGATGGTTACATGGATGTGTCTAATGTACGTTCCTGGGTGCGACAGTTCAATGAAGACAGAACATCGTGTCACAACAAACCAAGACAGTTAAGTGAGGCATGTGGTGATGGTACCATGGATGTGTCTAATGTACGTTCCTGGGTCTGACAGTTCAATGAAGGCAGAACATCGTCTGACAACAAACCAAGACAGTTAAGTGAGGTATGCGGTGATGGTAACATGGATGCGTCTAATGTACGTTCCTGGGTGTGACAGTTCAATGAAGACAGAACATCGTGTGACAGCAAACCAAGACAGTTAAGTGAGGCATGTGGTAATGGTACCATGGATGTGTCTAATGTACGCTCCTGGCTGTGACAGTTCAATGAAGACAGAACATCGTGTGACAACAAACCAAGACAGTTAAATGAGGCATGTGGTGATGGTACCATGGATGTGTCTAATGTACGTTCCTGGGTGCTACAGTTCAATGAAGACAGAACATCGTGTCACAACAAACCAAAACAGTTGAGTGAGGCATGTGCTGATGGTTACATGGATGTGTCTAATGTACGTTCCTGGGTGCGACAGTTCAATGAAGACAGAACATCGTGTGACAACAAACCAAGACAGTTGAGTGAGGCATGTGCTGATGGTTACATGGATGTGTCTAATGTGTGTTCCTGGGTGCGACAGTTCAATGAAGACAGAACATCGTGTTACAACAAACCAAGACAGTTGAGTGAGGCATGTGGTGATGGTACCATGGATGTGTCTAATGTACGTTCCTGGGTGTGACAGTTCAATGAAGGCAGAACATCGTGTGACAACAAACCAAGACAGTTGAGTGAGGCATGTGGTGATGGTTACATGGATGTGTCTAATGTGTGTTCCTGGGTGCGACAGTTCAATGAAGACAGTACATCGTGTGACAACAAACCAAGACAGTTGAGTGAGGCATGTGGTGATGGTACCATGAATGTGTCTAATGTACGTTCCTGGGTGCGACAGTTCAATGAAGACAGAACATCGTGTGAGAACAAACCAAGACAGTTAAGTGAGGCATGTGATGTTGGTACCATGGATGTGTCTAATGTACGTTCCTGGGTGTGACAGTTCAATGAAGACAGAACATCGCGTGACAACAAATCAAGACAGTTAAGTGAGGCATGTGGTGATGGTATCATGGATGTGTCGAATGTACGTTCCTGGCTGTGACAGTTCAATGAAGACAGAATATCGTGTGACAACAAACCAAGACAGTTAAGTGAGACATGTGGTGATGGTACCATGAATGTGTCTAATGTACGTTCCTGGGTGCGACAGTTCATTGAAGACAGAACATCGTGTGAGAACAAACCAAGACAGTTAAGTGAGGCATGTAGTGATGGTACCATGGATGTGTCTAATGTACGTTCCTGGGTGTGACAGTTCAATGAAGACAGAACATCGTGTGACAACAAACCAAGACAGTTAAGTGAGACATGTGGTGATGGTATCATGGATGTGTCTAATGTACGTTCCTGAATGTGACAGTTCAATGAAGGCAGAACATCGTGTGATAACAAACCGAGACAGTTAAGTAAGGCATGTGGTGATGGTACCATGGATGTGTCTAATGTACGTTCCTGGGTGTGACAGGGCAATGAAGACAGAACATCGTGTGACAACAAACCAAGACAGTTAAGTGAGACATGTGGTGATGGTACCATGGATGTGTCTAATGTACGTTCCTGAATGTGACAGTTCAATGAAGGCAGAACATCGTGTGACAACAAACCAAGACAGTTAAGTGAGGCATGTGGTGATGGTATCATGGATGTGTCTAATGTACGTTCCTGGCTGTGACAGTTCAATTAAGGCAGAACATCGTGTGATAACAAATCAAGACAGTTAAGTGAGGCATGTGGTGATGGTATCATGGATGTGTCTAATGTACGTTCCTGGCTGTGACAGTTCAATGAAGACAGAACATCGTGTGACAACAAACCAAGACAGTTAAGTGAGACATGTGGTGATGGTACCATGGATGTGTCTAATGTACGTTCCTGAATGTGACAGTTCAATGAAGGCAGAACATCGTGTGATAACAAACCAAGACAGTTAAGTGAGACATGTGGTGATGGTACCATGGATGTGTCTAATGTACGTTCCTGGGTGTGACAGGTCAATGAAGACAGAACATCGTGTGACAACAAACCAAGACGGTTAAGTGAGACATGTGGTGATGGTACCATGAATGTGTCTAATGTACGTTCCTGAATGTGACAGTTCAATGAAGGCAGAACATCGTGTGATAACAAACCGAGACAGTTGCAGACATCGCCTCCAAAGTTGGCATTTCCGTGCTATCTGTGCACATAATCCTGCATGGAGATCTGAAAATGTGAAAAGTGTCTTCCAGGTGGGTGCCACGAATGGTGACGGATGATCACAAGGCTGCACACGTGACAAATATTCAGGCGATGTTGACGCGTGATGACAGCATGAATGGAACTTTCTTGCAATCGATTGTGGCAATGAATGAGACGTGGATGCCCGTTTTCAACCTTGAAACTAAGTGCCAGTCAGCTCAATGGAAGCACACAGACTCACAGCCACCATCAAATCGGGGTAGCGCCAGGGCTGACAAAATAATGGTGGCCATGTTCTGGGACAGTGGTGGTGTAATCCTTACTCATTGCATTCCAAAGGGCACTACGGTGTTAGCTGCATCCTAGCAAAACGTTTTGAAGAATGAAGTGCTCTCAGCATTGCAGGCCATTTAGTTATTCTTTCAACGTATTTGAGATACGAGGTGTCTCCGTATAATAAGGTCTCTAATTTTATTTAATATAGAAAACATGTTTATTGTTAATGAATGATACATTGATGGAAGGGCCGAACTTACAGCTGTTTTCCAACGTAAACACTATTGCGATCGATGCTGTTTTGCATGTGCTGTGGCAGTTTTTGTATACCCTTGTCATAGCACTCTCCCGCCAAGTTGCGCAGGTAGCGCTCAACCTTGTTTTTGAAACCATCGTCGGTCTGGAAATGTGTTCCACCCAGGTGTGACTTCAACTCAGGAAACAAATGATAATCACTAGGTGCTAAGTCTGGTCTGTAGGAGGGATAGGTGAGGATGTCACATCCGAACTGGGCCTGGAGATCAGCCGTTGCATGTGCAGTATGGGGACGAGAGTTTCGTGATAAAAAATCACTCCCTTCGTCAGCATTTTCGCTCCGAGTTTTAATGACACGTCGCAATTTTTTTAAATTCTCACAGTAGCTAGAGGTGTTTATTGTTGTGCCGGTAGGCATAAACTGGCACAACAATACACCTTTTCTGTCCCAGAACTAACTAGCCATCACTTTGCCGGCAGAAAATGTCTGAACTTTTGCGGCTTCGGCGAATTCGAATGCCGCCACTGACGAGAACGTTTCTTTAGTTTCTGGTGTTGTGTAGTGTACTCAGGTTTCATCGCCAGTGACAATTGAATCCAACAATTTCTCGCCCTGTTCTGTATAGCGCTCAAGGAATCGGTAGGCCGCTTCAACACGTTGCCGTTTATGGTCTTCGGCGAGCATTTGGGGACACACCTCGCACACACCTTGAGATAATGCAAATGTTCGGTCAAAGTCTTGTCAATCGTAGTCTTACTGACTTCAGGGATAAGTTCGTACAGCTCGTCAACTGTCACACGCCGATCTTTAAGCATTTCTTGCTCCACTTTTGCAATTGTTTCGGCTGAAACCGAAGGCCGGTCAAAACGCTTTTCGTCATGGACGTCTGTACGTCCGTCTTTGAACTCTCTGACCCTCTTTCGCGCGTTTTTGACGTCCATACACTGTGGCCCATAGACTTCGTATAACTGATGATGAATTTCAGTGGCCTTGGCACTCAAAAAACGGATCACTGCACGCAACTCACACTTCGTGGCGGAAGTGATAGGAAGCTCCATCGCAAACGGCTGCCCAGCCAAGACAGTGGTTGCAACGGGTTCATTCTGGTGGGGATTTGAAGGCGTGAAACCAAGCTACAAGCCAGTGTTGCCGGATCTCGCGCAATAGCGTTCATCACGGCTCCAGCACCTTGGAGACATTTTACGGACACACCTCATAACTGCTGACGTCAGTCCCGGGGACAGCACGCAGGGATAGTCCGGTTTGCAACTCGTAGCTTTAGTTTCATTACAATTACTGCTCATCATGTGGGTAGATCTGCCCTTTTTTTATTTAAACAACGGACACGCCTCGTACATTGGAAAATAAAACAGGAAAGAAGGAAATAAACAACGTTTCCTGTCGTCAAATTATTTACTTAATTGCTTTTGGAAGGGAAAGCTTGGGAGAAGGTAAAATGGACTGCTGTATGATTCTCGAACGAAAGTTCGCGGAGTGGCAAAGGGAAGCAAGATATGCTTTGCATGATAATTTTGCATCCTTAAAGCTATTAATGACATTTGAAGGACTTTTTGTGTAAATAACCCTACCGATTGGTCAATAAATAAATTTAAAAAAATTACTCCAGTTTGGGGCCTCGAAAAACAATTTCTGTTCTAATAGAAAACTTTATTTACTTTAGATAAGTGGGAATTCATTGGTTGTGACGTGTTCAAACTCCCAGCAGCGCTCTCTCAAGACAAGATAGAGGAACTAGTTCCACGCACGAGATATCAAAGCAGTATTGTAACTCCCCCGAGTACTTATTCATGTAAGACGTCAAGTTAAATGCATTCCAAATAATTTCCCGCGGGAGCGATGATGTTGCCACACCTGCAAAATGAAATGTAAACAAGGAAGCGCAGGCAATAAAATCTACATACGCTTGATGTATTATTAGAAGCGCGGGCTTGTTATGGCAAACCGATTGTTCCCAGACATTCATCTTTAACTAAACCCAACACTCTGGTAAAATAGCTAAATACTAAATTCAGCTATCTACTACCCAGACTATACAATTCTTTACTTTAAACAAAGTTACTATTGGTTTATTATTTTAATAATTATATCCACTTTCTAACTACTTAAAACACAGTCTGTATCAGTTAGATTTTTAGTAGAATGAGAACTTTCCATAATATTTCTTGTTATTTACTTGAATTTTCCAATAATTTTATCAAAAAGAGTAATTCCTGTTTTATCTCCTTTCCAATCAAAGGGAAAGTAAGATCAAAGCTCCTTAAAACATTTGACTATCACTTAAAGTCTACTGTATTCCCTTCTAACTACAATAAGATAATGTTTATCTTGAAGTAGATAGAGCAATAAGTGTTTGTACAAGGGTAGAGAAAGTCATGTATATAAAACATTTGACTATCACTTAAAGTCTACTCTATTCCCTTGTAACTACAATAAGATAATGTTTATCTTGAAGTAGATAGAGCAATAAGTGTTTGTACCAAGAGTAGAGAAAGTCATGAATATAAAACATTTGACTATCACTTAAAGTCTACTGTATTCCCTTGTAACTACAATAAGATAATGTTTATCTTGAAGTAGATAGAGCAATATGTGTTTGTACAAGAGTAGAGAAAGTCATGTATATAAAACATTTCCGTGAAGGTGTACAGGGTGAATCACCTAATACTTGCGAAGTTGAAAGGTTTTTGTTGTGTGGTTTTCACAACATTGTTTGGTAGTTAGGAGCTGTAGTTTTGGTCTATAAATAGACTTTAATAATTGTTAGAAGGTGTATTTTTGAAGCATACATGCACTTTTTTAAATCGCGGCAGTGCCTACTTAAATAAAAAAATAAAAAGTACGGTAATTTAGAATGTAGATTGTGTTTTCCGCAGGCTTCTAGAACCGCAGATTACTGACTCTGCGATTTTGTTTTAAAATACGGTATGCAAACTGACAAATTAAATGGATATGTGTCTTCAATGTTCGAGGAATTCTCCGAAATTCTTCTTAATAAGTCCGCAAATATATAACAAAATCGTTTATGGAAATGTTTATCATAAAATAGATATGACATTAAAGTTTTAAATCCATTATTTCAACTTTGTTTCAATAAAACATGTAAATATATAAAAATCCTGGCTCTACTTATGACAAAATCAACCTTTTTCTTTAGCCACATCGTCTGCAATTTGGCAGCGCTAAACTGGAAATGAATGAAGGTTTTAGTGGTTACATAATAAATGAAGGATATTACAAACGTCCAAAGAGAAGTAAAACCGGTATTCATTTGTTCCCTGCGGTTCAGTTTCAAATCGTGGCTAACTATATGGAAAGTGTTTTCTACTTCACTAACACGACTGCAAATGGCGTTAGACGATTGAATTAAAACACTAAACACGTTTCGCTGTAGTTATCGAAGCGCGATTAATCGATGTACCTCGCAACAGATGAACATCGCAACTAACCAAACGGACTGCTAGCGCGCGGGTGGATGTAATACACTACTACCCTCTGGCTCTAAAGTCGGTCTACACAACAGGATTAATGAGAATGCAAGGATAATGGTAGGAAAGAAGATAATCACAGGATAAAATTTGACATTTCATAATTTTGGGACTAATATTAATAGAGTAGATAGAGGAATAGTGTTGAGTGTAGTACATGAGAGCTTTTAAGCACTAACTGCAGCAAAGCAGTCGAAAAATAGTGAGATTTGGGCCAGTTTTGGACGCCAATTTGAAATCTATAAAAGTATATTTCTTTTCTCGTGAACATTGACCAAATGGTGCTAGATGACCGCCGAATTAAAGTGAGAGAGTTAACGAAGGCTATGAACATGTCAAAAGAACGTGTTTGTCATATATTAAATCAACATTTAGTCACGAGAGAGCAGTCCGCGTGTTAGGTACCTCGTTTTCTCACGTTAGACCAAAATCCTGTTCGAATGAAAATTTACAGCTCTGTTGGCGCAGTTTAGGCGCAATAAATCCGAGTTTTGGCACCGATTAATTACGTAGATGAAACTTGGATACCCAATTATACTCCCGAAACAAAAATACAGTCCGAACAGTGGACTACAAAGGGGGAACCGGCTCCATAAAAAGCAAAAAGCGTATTTTTTCGGCTGGGAAAGTAATGGCGACCGTTTTTTTTTTTTTCAACAAATAGTGCTAGGCAATTGCCGAATTAAAGCGAGAGAGATAGCAAAGGCTATGAACATGTCAAAAGAACGTGTTTGTCATATATTAAATCAACATTTAGACACGAGAAAGCAGTCCGCGTGTTGGGTACCTCGTTTGCTCACGTTAGACCAAAATCCTGTTCGAATGAACATTCCAACGCTCTGTTGGCGCAGTGTAGGCGCAATAAATCCGAGTTTTGGCACCGATTAATTACGTAGATGAAGCTTGGATAAACCATTATACGCCCAGAACAAAAATACAAAATACAGTCCAAACACTGAATTGCAAAGGGGCGAAACTTTTTTCCGGCTGGGAAGGTGATGGCGACTGTTTTTTGGAATAGTAATGGAATTATTTTAATCGACTATCTTCAGAAAGGAAAAGCCATTAAAGGAGGATACTACGTATCATAACTTGACAAGCTGAAGGCAGAGCTTGCGGGAAAACGGCCACATTTGCAGAAAAAGAAAATCCTGTTTCAGCAAGACAACGCACCGTCTCACACCTCAGCGGTTGCAATGGCGAATATCCACGAAATACGCAGTAATGGAGTTATTTTAATCGACTATCTTCAGAAAGGAAAAGCCATTAAAGGAGGATACTACGTATCATAACTTGACAAGCTGAAGGCAGAGCTTGCGGGAAAACGGCCACATTTGCAGAAAAAGAAAATCCTGTTTCAGCAAGACAACGCACCGTCTCACACCTCAGCGGTTGCAATGGCGAATATCCACGAAATACGCTTTGAACTGTGTGTATGTACAGAGTCTCCCATATATAATCGGACAAAGCAGAGCACTAAGTTTTGAAAATGAAAATCAACATTTTTTGTGCTATTTTATTGAAATTAATGATAATGGACAGTTACATGGCTCGTTCTTGTAAGAAGATAAATGTTATTTCACATAAAATTATGTAATGCGTGCTTTTTTAAGAATCAAAGAGAAATATGGCATTTTTTGGCCCTCAAAAGTAATCGAACATAACTAGAGTGTGATACAAAATATGGCTTAGTGCTTTGTGACTCTCCCACTTCTCACGACCTATTTGGTATGTTGTGAACCAGGTTTTTCAGGTAGGCTGTAGACAGTTTGCTCCATTCCTCCTGCAACCTCTCCTTCAAGTGCTGCTTGGAGGTGATGGGTCTTCCGCACGGCCTTCTCCAGTTTATCCCATACTGCTTCTATAGGATTAAGACCCGGGGACTGAGGAGCTGGATACAGTACATGAGGACAGTTGTAAAGTAATCATAGCTAAACAATGTGGGACGTATGCTTCGGATCATTATCCTGATAAAATGAGAAGCTGTCCAAAATATCCATCATTTCTGCATTTTGTTTTAAATTTTGCTGTAATAGTCTAAGATAGACTTCCTTGTTTATGGTTGTGTCTATGAGCACCAGCTTTCCCACTCCCGTAGAGGAAATACAGCCACATACCGTTACACTCCCTCCGCGGTGTTTGACTGTGCCTTGTAAATTGCGATCTTCCAGCTCCGTGTTTGGTTTCCTCCAGACAGCTACCCTGTCATCGGAACCAGCAAGGCTGTATTTGCTTTCGTCACAGAAAATAACTTGGTCCCACCAATCAGGTGTCTTGTTAACAAAGTCTGTGGCAAATTTAATAGCTTCCTTTTATTCTTGCTGGAAGTGTATGGCTTTTCTCTGGCTACGCAACCATTAAAATCTTGTTTTTGCATGGATTTCCTGAACGTTCCAGGGCTGTCAGTCCCAGTTCTTCCTGAATCTCAGCACAAATCACCGGAGCACTTATGCGTGGATTCCGTTTTACCTTCCGCATAATATAAGACTCCTGCCTATCAGTAAGAAGTTTTGGTCGCCCTGGCTTTGCTCGAGATTCAATTGTCTTCATACTTATACCAGTGAATTATATCACTAACTGTACTTTTGTTAAGATTCACAATCTCTGCTATTTCTCGGTATGTTTTGTTCTTTTCATAATGATAGATCATTAACTATCTCTGTTCAAAGGTACTCTGCTTACCTCTGGGCCCCATACTATGCTCTTGTCTTCTTCTTGGTGCACAGTTGACGTTTTCTCAGGGCTTCCCCAAACTGCTGATCTTAACCGATGCGCAGAGTGTGCTGCAGAGACTCTCATCTCCCCGCTGGACGAGAGATATGCTGCTACGAGATACTGACGTTGGTGTACAACGCTACCATAGCCGGACATCAAATTCACTTCCTTTGGATCAGAGGGCATGTCGGAATTCGATACAATGAAGTCGCCGATCGCCTGACGAAAGAGGGAGTCACCCAAGGCACCTTCCAAGGCATCCAACTGCCCTACACGGATTTCTTCCCGGTCCTTCATCGTGACGCCTATTGTCGCTGGAATGACGCCTGGATTCGTTCGCAGTCCATCAAAGGCAAACACTATGCCGCCGTTCAGACGCATCTATCCACGACCCCTTGGTTCTTCAGCTTCAGAATTGAACGTCGACATTTCACCTCCATCATTAGAATGCGACTTGGACATGGATGTTACCCGGCGCATCTACACCGACTACGTCTCATCGATTCCCCTGTATGTCCTGATGACCCAGGCGAAACCGCTGACCTTAATCATCTCCTGTTCAGTTGCTCTCGCTACCGAGCCCACCGTTCTTCCTTCCTCCGCCGCCTACTTCAACAGTCTGTTCCTTTTCCCGCTAGCGTCAACACCATATTACAGTTATGCCACAAACCTGTATACCAAGCTCTTCTACAATTTCTTAAAGAAAGTGATCTACAGATCTAGTCTCCTCCCAGCGTTTTAAATTTCCTTACATTATTTTTCTTATTTTTCCCTACGATGGCCATATGGAATTTTACCGAAGGGCCCCCCCCCCAAAAAAAAAATTGTTGATCGTGTATGTGAATGGCTTCCAGTCAACAGTCACGTGATCAATCAGTTTGAATCACAACGGCCGTGCTAGAATAATATTTAGAAACCAGCATAATTAAGTGTTTAGGTTTCCCTCCAAAGGAGGGCTCCGGAGAGAACACTTCTTCTACGATGTTGCTTTGTCTACTGACAGACTTCACCTACTCATTTGTATTGCATTTCATTTGTGATGTCCGATTGTTTTTGTGTCAAACTCATGACGTAAACAAGGTTGAATGAGGAAGCTCTTAATTTAGCCACATTTTCAATTTCTAAAATGGATATTCATAACAAATGATTTTTGCTTAACACAAAGAGTACCTTGAGATTGATACACATAATCTATCCTAAATTACAGAGCACTCCATAGTGAAATGCAAAGTCTGTCCGACTATTTATGGGAGTCAGTGCATATATCCGGAAGTTTTAAATTAGAACTTCCATAATATTTTTCGATTTTGTGGTAAGTTCTTCTTAATACTTAGCCTGTCTCTAGGGGGAAGGTAGACAATACCAGTTAACGATGCAAACTGAAAACTGTAGCTTTCTCGAGGGCCCCCTTTGACCAGAGCTAACTAAGGGAAAGAAGAACAGAATTCCAAGTCGTTTTTAAAGGCTCAATGAAGGAAAACAAAAGAACCGCGGGGGCATTAGCTAAGACGTGATGCGAATTCATACGGTATCGCTGCCGGCTCTTCGTTTGTCTGTCAGAAAACTTGCTCTTTTCTCTGGAAACAACACACAAATAACCAACATCTGCAGAAACGGCCCTGTTTTTATCGCAACGCGAGTTTCATATTAAGATCCGCTTGCTAGCAGGGGTAGGTATAAGAACACTATGGTCTGTGGCCCACATTTGGAAGATCCTGTTTTGATAACTGTGGCCGACCTACCTGACTCACGGGTTCTTTCAGGGGTCTTCCCCGGTCGTCAAGTTAATTACATCACCTGAATATCCTGTCCCACCATTTCAACTCCATCATGTCTACACGTCATCCCCCATCTACGAGGGCTGTTGGATAGAAAATGATCATAAAGTTTTTATGGCCATAATTTTTCGCACTAAAGTTCAATCTTATTATATTCTGTCAGATTAAACTGAAACAAATACGCCGTAGTAGTTTCATTGTTGGTACTCCTAGTTCCCGCCTGTGAGAACCAGGCAAGTTCAGCCATGTACAGTATCGCCTATTGCTGCAATGGAGGTAACACACGAGGAACAATATGCGGCTTTAAAATTCTGCTTTCGTCTCAACAAATCTTCAGTTGAGGCCTATACAATGTTACAGAAGGCCTATGGAGAGTCTGTTCTTCCCTACAGCACAGCTCGAAGGTGGTTTAAAATGTTTAAAGAGGGGAGACAGTCAATTTCAAAGGAAGGTGGAGCCGGTGCTCCAGTTAATGCTCTTACGGAAGAAAACATCAACACTGCTGCTGCCATTGTGAGAGAGGATCGACGAATTACCTTAAGATCACTTTCTGAAATACTGAACATTTCATTGGGTGTCACCCAGACGTTGGTGACAGAAACATTACACATGAGACGTGTTTGTGCGCGATGGGTTCCAAGACTGTTGACTCCCGAACAAAGGACATTCGCATGCAGGTCTGCATGCAGTTAAAGTTGATGTTAGAGGAAGATCCGGAGTTTCTTTCAAACGTAATCACTGCTGATGAAACTTGGCTACATCATTTTGATCCTGAGAGCAAACAGCAAAGTTCAGTGTGGAAATATCCTTCATCACCAACCCCCAAAACAGCAAAAGTGGTTGCTTCTGCTGGGAAAGTTTTGGTCATCTCATTCTTTGATATTCATGGAATGGTTTTTCAGCATGTTGTACCTGCACACACATCAGTAACTGGACAATACTACAGGGATGTCCTGAAAACATTGCAAGTCCATACCAGACGCAAAAATCCACATTTTCGTGAAGCAGGCTGGATGCTGCAGCACGATAATGCGCGGCCGCATATTGCCAATGTTGTTGCTGAATATCTTGCAAAAATCAACGTGAAGTGCATCCCTCACCCTCCCTATAGTCCGGATTTAGCCCCATGTGACCATTTTTATACCCTAATTTGAAGAAATGTCTTTGTGGGAGGCATTATCCATCATCAGAAGCAGTGGTGGAGGCTACGGAGGCGATTTTGAAGGATCTCTCAAAAATTGTTCCTAGCATGTCTTCGAAGACTGGCAGAAACGCTGGGACAAGTACATCGTATTCAGGGGAGACTATTTTGAGAAGCACCATCAAAATTATGAGGACGAGTAAAGGTACGTTGTCAAAAAAATTGTGATCGTCCTTTATTGGACAGCCCGCGTATATTCTTGTCATTTCTAGATATTTTGAACTGGAATTTAGGCAATCAATAAGGTCGTCATCTGACCTCATTGTCTACTCTTACTCTTAGTTAAGATTTCTTACTTCCCCTTTAGTGCAAATTTCCTCCAAAATGAATCACGTTTAAAGGAATTTCTCGGAAACAAATGTTTGGAAGAGGAAATTAATAAAGATTTCGACGTGAGCCTACCAATTTCTCCGGAAATTAATTTAGTTTTCTGTGAGGTGCCACGTACCTGATAATGGCGGAAGACAAAACGCCAGCTGTGCAAAAATGGAGATAACACTTCCAGAAATTGAAATTTATGACAGAGATTCCAGGAAAATGTCGAAATGAACAGAGTCGCTTTTTCACAAGAATTAGTTGTCCTCGGATTCTGTAATCCTTTTGATCCGGTCAACCTACGAGAATAAATCGGTTTGCTTTACGTGTCAGAGGCTAATGTCATCCAAAATGTGGTTGCTGTTTCCATGACAGTATGGGATAGCGCTTATTAGTCAGTAATAACAGAATTCATTGTAATATACAGGATGCTTCGGAATCGCCGTCAATTATTTATACATTCTATACATGCGTTGCAACTTGTTTCCTTGTTACAGGGGTATACAAAGTTCACTGTGCGCAGGGCTGTAGCTCTTTAGGGGAGAGTAGTACAATGTCGCTCATCTAATATTCTTGAGAGACAATGATTACAGCAGATACTGCATACCAATGACATCTAGCGGACAGTCGGGGTAACGCACAGGAGTATCGTGGCCGTGGAGCAGAGGCCAGTGAAGTATCAGGATTTTCTATGAGAGCTGTTTAATAAAGAATGACCACAACATTTTTTGACAATGTACCTTTACTCATACTCATAATTTTGATGGTCCTTCTCAAAATAGTGTCCCCTGAATGCGATGCACTTGTTCCAGCGTTTCTGTCAGTCTTCAAAGACATGCTGGAAACAATTTTTGAGAGATCCTTCAAAATCGCCTCCGCAGCCTTCACCACTGCTTCTGATGATGGATAATGCCTCCCACGAAGGCCTTTCTTCAAGTTAGGGAATAGAAAAAAGTCACAAGGAGCTAAATCCGGACTATAGGGAGGGTGAGCGGTGCACTTCGCGTTGGTTTTTGCAACATATTCAGCAACAACATTGGAAATATGTGGCCGCGCATTATCGTGGTGCAGCATCCAGCCTGCTTCACGGAAATGTGGCCTTTTGCGCCTGATAAAGACTTGGAATGTTTTCAGGACATCCCTGTAGTATTTTTTTCGTAATTTACGTTTTCCAACATTAAGTCATATCGGACGATGAATGGAATTGATGAAATGATGCTCAGATGAGTCCAGGGTCCAAGCTTAGAGCTACCCGATATTCGTCTTTCAGGATAATGGAAAACCCAGGAAAAACCTTATCCAGGTAACTCACCCCGACCGAGATTCGAACTCGGGACCTCTTGAACGTGAGGCAGACAGGCTGCCGCCACGCTACCGAGGCGGCCGTCTCTGTAGTATTGTGCAGTTACTGATGTGTGTGCAGGTACAACATGCTGATAAACCATTCTATGAATATCAAAGAATGAGATGACCATAACTTTCCCAGCAGATACAACCACTTTTGCTTGTTTTGGGGAGTTGGTGATGAAGGAGATTTCCACACTGAGCTTTGCTATTTGCTCTCAGGATCAAAATGATGTAGCCAAGTTTCATCAGCAGTGATTACGTTTGAAACAAACTCCGGATTTTCCTCTAACATCAACTTTAACTTCATGCAGGCCTTATGTTTTGTCTAATAGTTACAGTAACTTATTTTTTTTCATATTTTATAAAATTGAAAATGACCTGAGGAATTTTGAATTTATTTATTATTTAGTGACAATAATGGCATTGTTTACAAAGAAATTTAATTTTAAAATGCGGTTACTTGAACCATATATTCATTATTAGTCTGTGACTGTTATTAATTTATTATTATGAAAGATATGGTTAATTTTTGTTTATGTGCATTTTTGTATATTTCAAGGACATTTTATAGCTCATTTTTACAGAATTTTTAGGTCAACAACTTCCGGGTCCTAGTGATCACCATCACTTTACCCTGCAAATGGAACAACTTTTGCCTGTTTTGGTGTTGGAGAACCTGGCAAATTCCACACTCTGCTGGCTTGTTTTTCTTCAGGATCATAGTGATGCAGCCATGACTCATCACCGGTGATAATCGAAGCTTATTTTGGAAAAATTGAATATATGTAAATCTGTTCACGAAAGGCATAGTTTGCGGTGAGTTTTACTTTTATATTCGTATCGCATCTTTGGAGAACATAAACAAACATGTATTTCGAGTGAAGTGTCGGTATTTATCCTTTTTACCTGTATTTACTATTAATGTAAAATGTAAGAAGGTTAGAATATATTTTGAAGAGATATAAACTGTTTGTGTCGTATGATTTACCACGGATGTTCCTTCTTTTCAATTATATCAACAGCGAGTTAAAATACTTTATTAAGCTTTCTTATTTACTAGTGGAGTTAAATCAATACTCTTATCTAATTACTCTCAATTTTAATTGTACTTAGTCTTTGGTTCCGTTTATCACTTACAAACTCGCGAAGCATTTAATCCTAAGCTTAACATCCTATGCCTCTCTGTGAACTCCGGAAAAGGTGCAGATTAACACCAACTGAACGGTTTTATGCTTTTTAATTCCACTAATCCGCCCAAATACTACGTACAAAGAAGCCTTTGAGGTGAGAAAAGCGCCTTTTTACAAAGTTCATAATCTTGGTATCTCACCGTACCTTCTGATTTCAATATTATAACACTCTGACTATTTAGTAAGCATTTTGTCACTTTTAGGGCAGCAGCGGGCGGTAATAAAAGCGTAAAATATTTTATATTATACATTTGTTCTATAGAAACAGGTCACTAGCCACAATTCGACTTTCAAATGTTTGCATATACAACCTTAGACACATAAACAAATGAGCAGCTACCAGAAAAGAAGTTTGATTCGGAAAACATCTGAAGTATTCCATGACGCTGTGTACACAATATACGCTCTAATACCACTCTGGCTTCATTATGCGATAGATAGATGGTTTGTGGCTTAGCCGTATGTAAGCTAGAACTTATGTGTCTCGTAAGTAGAGCAATTCTTGATGTACATGTTTCTTTTTATTATTGTTACTTTAACATCGATGCCTTATGTTGTTCTTTCAAAAGATACATAATAATATTTTAAACACATTCATTTACAAAAACGTAAATAACATATTCTTGCCATTTTCAAAATAAATGCAATGTTATTACAATGGCTGTTCAATAAAGAATTATCATAACTTTTACGGTCATATTTTTTCGCACTAGAATTCAATCTTATTATATTCTGTTAGCTTAATGTGAAACAAACACGCCGTAGTAGTTTCATTGTTGGTACTCCTGGTTCCCGCCTGTGAGAACCAGGCAAGTTCAGACATGTTCAGTATCGCCTACCACTGCAATGGAGGTAACACGTGAGGAACAATATGCGGCTGAAATTCTGCTTTCGTCTCAACAAATCTTCAGTTGAGGCCTATACAATGTTACAGGAGGCCTATGGAGAGTCTGTTCTTCCCTACAGCACAGCTCGAAGGTGGTTTAAAATGTTTAAAGAGGGGAGAGAACCAATTTCAAAGGAAGGTGGACACGTTACTGCTCTTACGGAAGAAAACATCAACACTGCTACTGCCATTGTGAGAGAGGATCGACGAATTACCTTAAGATCACTTTCTGAAATACTAAACATTTCATTGGGTGCCACCCACACGTTGGTGACAGAAACATTACACATGAGACGTGTTTGTGCGCGATGGGTTCCAAGACTGTTGATTCCCGAACAAAAGGACATTCGTATGCAGGTCTGCATGCAGTTAAAGTTCATGTTAGAGGAAGATGCCGAGTTTCTTTCAAACGTAATCACTGCTGATGAAACTTGGCTACATCATTTTGATCCTGAGAGCAAACAGCAAAGCTCAGTGTGAAAATCTCCTTCATCACCAACCCTCCAAAAAGCAAAAGTGGTTGCTTCTGCTGGGAAAGTTATGGTCATCTCATTCTTTGATATTCATGGAATGGTTTATCAGCATGTTGTACCTGCACACACATCAGTAACTGGACAATACTACAGGAATGTCCTGAAAACATTGCAAGTCCATATCAGGTGCAAAAGACCACATTTCCGTGAAGCAGGCTGAATGCTGCACCAGGATAATGCGCGGCCGCATATTGCTAATGTTTTTGCTGAATACCTTGTAAAAATCAACGTGAAAAGCAACCCTCACCCTCCCTATAGTCCGAATTTAGCCCCATGTGACTTTTTTCTATTCCCTAACTTGAAGAAACGCCTTCGTGGGAGGCATTATCCATAATCAGAAGCAGTGGTGAAGGCTGTGGAGGCGATTTTGAAGGATCTCTCAAAAATGGTTTTCAGCATGTCTTTGAAGACTGGTAGAAATTCTGAGACAAGTGCATCGCCTTCAGGGGAGACTATTTTGAGAAAGACCATCAGAATTATGAGGATGAGTGAAGGTACGTCGTCAAAAAAGAAAAAAAAAAGGTTCATTCATTACTGAACAGCGCTCGTCACTACAGGGGATTTCGGGAGTTCATTTAGTTACGGCGTTATGTGAACTGAACTAATAACAACTGAACTAGTTCAATTTTGCGAAGTAATGGTGAACTAGTTTACATTTATGAAGTCATTCAGTAAACTCCAAGCAAAAGTTCAATGAGGCTGTCGAAGTGCCAGTTTTTAAAGCTTGACCAAGTCGCATGTATTAAAATAAATAGGTAATAACGGATAGAGCTGGTCATTTGTGTGTGCGGGGTAGCACAGGTCTGGAAGTTGGTGACCACCGCACTTCGGTCAGCTTCTATAACTTAGCAGAGTTTGGGAAATAACGTCGTGCCCCACCAGGTGGCACAAATGGCTTCCAGCTTATGGTCGGGCATAAAGTAGACGAAAGAAGCCGATCTTCACTCATTCCGTGATTCGGGGGCGCCCGTACCCACGTTCCAGAGTTATCACGTCGTTTTATACTTTACTTCCCAAGTTAGGAGGCACAGGATCGATACTGACTACCTGAGGCTTGAATTTACCGGACATCTTTAGCGTTTATTATTATTATTATTATTATTATTATTATTATTATTATTATTATTATTATTATTATTATTATTATTATTATTATTATTATTATTATTATTATTATTATTATTATTATTATTATTATTATTATTATTAATACTACTACTATGAAAGGTCAAAGCCAGAATGAAAAATTCAATGCCATAGCCAGGATTTGAACCACGTATCTTCTGGTTTCCGTCCAGCCACTCTAAACCATTGAGCTACTGTGGCCAACGTGCCAACATGGCATTAAATTCTCCAACTGACTCGTGTTTTACCCGATAAACCACTAGTGCACGATTTCACCAACAGATGGTGAAATCCACGTTAACAAATGTAACGTAACAATTGTCACAGCGCTAAAACTAATGTTAAATTTCTTACAATTCACCAACCTGTTTTCTTAAAATGTTAACAAACCTGTGTTAACGCCAAGAAACTTGTAAATATCGCAGCTATAGAAGGCTATGGATGATTTTCTGAACGCACTCCGATGCGGTTTTGTTTTCATTTTCGTATGCACAAATGGCGGATGAACAAAATCATAAATAAAGCCGTGAGACAAATTTCTCATCTACGGAGAAAATATTGGTAACGAATTTAATTCAAATGCATGTGTCATTACTACAAGCAGCAAACAATATGTCAGTATTACGTAAATTTAAAACGAGGAGCGAAGAAGGACAAGTGACGAGTTACTTGAATGTTACTAGACGGGAGGTGAACAATGTATTATCCACATAATTCAATGAATTATAAAATCGCAGAGTTATTAATACTTGAAGCAAAGACGAGATTGCCATATTCCCTTCGATACATATTCTAACCTCTCTTGTACTTCCGCAGTAACCTTCATAGCAACATGTTTCGACAGTCTATAACTCCGTAAAACAATTTTCTTCGGATAGTTCCTCAAAATCATTTCTTCTCATAGGCCGTACTCTATTATGAATGCCATATAGACGGTCTTAAATATAGAAAATCGACATCAACAGCTGAGTTCATGCTCGCCATCTTGACTATTTACAATTGTTAAGGACTTAACATTGGAAATTCGGCTTGTTAGTTTAACACGAGATTTAACACGAGTTTTACTCTAACGCTTGTTGGTGAAATGCAAGTTTTGTTTTAACTATTGGTAAACTTGTGTTATGTCTTAACATTTGTTGGTGAAATCGGGCATAGGAGTTCTCATAAACACATGACACAACTACTATATTGGCGACTTAGTATGCTGTAAGTACTTTAAGGCCCGGGATTTATAGTAAACCACTAGGAGTTCTCATAAACACATGAGACAACTACCTTAATGACGACTTACTATGCTGTAAGTACTTTAAGGCCCGGACTTTATAGTAAACCACTAGGAGTTCTCATAAATACATGAGACAACTACCTTAATGACGACTTACTATGCTGTAAGTACTTTAAGACCCGGGCTTTATAGTAAACCACTAGGAGTTCTCATAAACGCATGAGACAGCTACCTTAATGACGACTTACTATGCTGTAACTACTTTAAGGCCCGGGCTTTATAGTAAACCACTAGGAATTCTCATAAACACATGAGACAACTACCTTAATGACGACTTACTATGCTGTAAGTACTTTAAGGTCCGGGCTTTATAGTAAACCACTAGGAGTTCTCATAAACACATGAGACAACTACCTTAATGACGACTTACTATGCTGTAAGTACTTTAAGGTCCGGGCTTTACAGTAAACCACTAGGAGTTCTCATAAACACATGAGACAACTACCTTAATGACGACTTACTATGCTGTAAGTACTTTAAGGTCCGGGCTTTATAGTAAACCACTAGGAGTTCCCATAAACACATGAGAGAACTACCTTAATAGCGACTTACTATGCTGTAAGTACTTTAAGACCCGGGCTTTATAGTAAACCACTAGGAGTTCTCATAAACACATGAGACAACTACCTTAATGACGACTTACTATGCTGTAAGTACTTTAAGACCCGGGCTTTATAGTAAACCACTAGGAGGTCTCATAAACACATGAGACAACTACCTTAATGACGACTTACTATGCTGTAAGTACTTTAAGACCCGGGCTTTATAGTAAACCACTAGGAGTTCTCATAAACACATGAGACAACTACCTTAATGACGACTTACTATGCTGTAAGTACTTTAAGGCCCGGGCTTTATAGTAAACCACTAGGAGTTCTCATAAACACATGACACAACTACCTTAATGACGACTTACTATGCTGTAAGTACTTTAAGACCCGGGCTTTATAGTTCGGACCACTATTAGGTCAATTAATGGAAATTAATTGTTCGTTCACACTAGCCGTGTGTAGGACGCACTATGAAAGGGTAGAGCCATACTGAAAAATTCAATGCCATAGCCGGGATTTGAATGTCTTTTTGTTCGGGAATCAACAATCTTGGAACCCATCGCGCACAAACACGTCTCATGTGTAATGTTTCTGTCACCAACGTGTGGGTGGCACCCAATGAAATGTTCAGTATTTCAGAAAGTGATCTTAAGGTAATTCGTCGATCCTCTCTCACAATGGCAGCAGCAGTGTTGATGTTTTCTTCTGTAAGAGCAGTAACTGCTGCACCGGAACCACCTTCATTTGAAATTGATTGTCTCCCCTCTTTAAACATTTTAAACCACCTTCGAGCTGTGCTGTAGGGAAGAACAGACTCTCCATAGGCCTCCTGTAACATTGTATAGGCCTCAACTGAAGATTTGCTGAGACGAAAGCAGAATTTCAAAACAGCATATAGTTCCTCGCGTGTTACCTCCATTGCAGCGGGAGGCGATACTGAACATGTCTGAACTTGCCTGGTTCTCACAGGCGGGAACCAGGAGTACCAACAATGAAACTACTACGGCGTGTTTGCTTGACATTAAGTTAACAGAATATAATAAGTTCTAATTTTACTGTAACACTTATGACCGTAAAAAATTATGATTATTGTTTATTGAACAGACCTCGTAAAAGTGTAGAAATGTGTTATTTTGTTCTCATGATTACATTATGTACTGAATTTGAATGTTGCATTCCGATTCGTCCGCTATGACAATCCTATTGCGGACGATTAGATTTTGTTTCCGCTCAGAATAAAAATGAACACTTAAATATATAGTAAGTTTTTCAACGAAAAAGTTACTATTTGACGTAATCTAGAATATTCAGGCTTCAGTGTAAGGTAAAAGCTGTCTTATTGACGTAACAAATAGAGCTTTTGTAATAGATTTTCCGTTTTTTTTCTCGGAAACATCGTTTTCTTGAAGGTTCAAAACGTGCATTTCCAGTCGAACACAATACTTTTCTTCCTGTACAGGTAAGGAGTACAAATACCATACAAGGGCTGACAGTCAGAGGAAGGGAAGGACTGCTGTGGAAGATTTTGGTACTCAGCAAGCAGCATCCTGTCAGAAGTAAAAAGTTGTGATGAGAAATGTCCAAAAGAAAAAGTTTCATTTTTCACGAGCGGAAAACCGACAGTCTTTTGGTTGCGTTTCATGTCTAATCACAAAGAATGGCGGAGACACAAACAAAAATTAGCCGTCTGTTGAAGAAGAGGAGCACTTCGGCGTCTTCCGGGACGGATGGAGTCCATCCCGTGTCGGAAATGAGTGATGGCTTAACAAAATGGATTTGGGTCGGCGCCTACACCGTCTCTCTTAAATATTCTCAACATCATCTCCTCATTTTTACGTTCTCTACCAGACTTCTTATGTTAAAGAAACCTTAAGTCTGCACTCACATGACTTTCGCTACTCAACCTCGTATGATGAAGTACATAGAGAGAGCAATAAGTATTTGTACCAAAGTACAGAAAGTCATGTGACTGCACTACTTGTTAAACTGAACTCTTAACACACTAAAATATTTAAATCAATGACTTATTAATATTTTATTAAGTGAAAATACAAAATTTAAGAAATACAAAAATGAGCATACGGTACATAGAGCTTAGAGTTACCAGACATTCATCTTTCAGTATAAGAGAAAACCTCCAACGTTAAGTCATATCGGACGATGAATGAAATGATGTTCAAATGAGTACAGGGTACATAGAGCTTAGAGTTACCAGACATTCATCTTTCAGGATAAGGGAATCCTCCAACGTGTCATATCGGACAATGAATGAAATGATGTTCAAATGAGTACAGGGTACATAGAGCTTAGAGTTACCAGACATTCATCTTTCAGGATAAGAGGAAACCTCCAACGTTAAGTCATATCGAACGATGAATGAAATGATGTACAAATGAGTACAGTGTACATAGAGCTTAGATTTACCACACATCTTTCAGGATAAGAGAAAACCTCCAACGTTAAGTCATATCGGATGATGAATGAAATGATGTTCAAATGAGTACAGGGTACATAGAGCTTAGAGTGAACAGACATTCATCTTTCAGGATAAGAGAAAACCTCCAACGTTAAGTCCTATCGGACGATGAATGAAATGATGTTCAAATGAGTACAGGGTACATAGAGCTTAGAGTTACCAGACATTCATCTTTCAGGATAAGAGAAAACCTCCAACGTTAAGTCATATCGGACGATGAATGAAATGATGTTCAAATGAGTACAGGGTGCATAGAGCTTAGAGTTATTAGACATTCATCTTTCAGGATAAGAGAAAACGTCCAACGTTAAGTCATATCGGACGATGAATGAAATGATGTTCAAATGAGTACAGGGTACATAGAGCTTAGAGTTACCAGACTTTCATCTTTCAGGATAAGAGAAAACCTCCAACGTTAAGTCATATCGGACGATGAATGAAATGATGTTCAAATGAGTACAGGGTACATAGAGCTTAGAGTTAACATTCATTTTTCAGGATAAGAGAAAACCTCCAACGTTAAGTCATATCGGACGATGAATGAAATGATGTTTAAATGAGTACAGCGTACATAGAGCTTGGAGTTACCAGATATTCATTTTTCAGGATAAGAGAAAACCTCCAACGTTAAGTCATATCGGACGATGAATGAAATGATGTTTAAATGAGTACAGCGTACATAGAGTTTAGAGTTACCAGACATTCATTTTTCAGGATAAGAGAAAACCTCCAACGTTAAGTCATATCGGACGATGAATGAAATGATGTTCAAATGAGTACACGGTACATACAGCTTAGAGTTACCAGACATTCATCTTTCAGGATAAGAGAAAACCTCCAACGTTAAGTCATATCGGACGATGAATGAAATGATGTTTAAATGAGTACAGGGTACATAGAGTTTAGAGTTACCAGATATTCATTTTTCAGGATAAGAGAAAACCTCCTACAGGTGCTAAAAAGGTAAGAATATAACAAGAAACCAATTTTATAAAAAGGCGAAATAAAAATAAATCAATGCTAAAACTTGAGATTGTATTTTTGAAACATTGCTTATCGTGCTGGAGATTTTACGTGTTCACTGAGTACTCTTTGGCTTGTTTACTCCTTCTGTTGGCAGCAATGTTGCTGATGAACCTCATGCTGAAGAAGTAGATTATCTCAATAAGGCTCAGGATACTGAACCCCAGGTAGAACCCTAGCAGACCACCGCAGTTAGCTGAAACAAAAGCATAACGACTTTTAAACAGTAGCTAGGGCCACAATCAGAAACAGGAATATTCCGTGAATCCGTTTCCTATAATAGTTCATAAAGTTTGCGGCACAGTAAATAGAAACAGAACCTTGGTACATTTTATTTGTCTACCTTATTTTTAATAAAATAATACCAATTTTTGTTAGATTATTATGATATTAGAACTCATACAGCTCAAAGTACAATGAACAAAATTCAGAAACTAGAATGAAACAATTGTTTAGGTTCATGCTTTATTACATGGAAGCAATTTTGTAAACAATAAAACAGCTGAAATCGGCATCAACACATTTTTCGCATTAAAAACCAGAAATCTTTGCGAAATAGCAAATCCCGCTGAAACTTACTTAAAATATGGAATCCATTGGTCTCTGATTTTAGGATTACATTCATTTGCTGAAACAACACTTCTAAAGCGCAATTTTGCACTGTGTTTTTACGGTATTTACGAAGGCTGTTCAATAAATAATGATCACAATTTTTTTTGACAACGTACCTTTACTCATGCTCATAATTTTGATGGTCCTTCTCAAAATAGTCTCTCCTGAATGCGATGCACTTGTCCCAGTGTTTCTGTCAGTCTTCAAAGACATGCTGGGAACCATTTTTTGAGAGATCCTTCAAAATCGCCTCCGCAGCCTTCACCACTGCTTCTGATGATGGATAATACCTCCCACGAAGGCGTTTCTTCAAGTTAGGGAATAGAAAAAAGTCACATGGGGCTAAATCCGGACTATAGAGAGGGTGAGGGATGTACTTCACGTTGATTTTTGCAAGATATTCAGCAACAACATTGGCAATATGCGGCCGCGCATTATCGTGGTGCAGCATCCAGCCTGCTTCACGGAAATGTGGTCTTTTGCGCCTGATATGGACTTGCAATGTTTTCAGGACGTCCCTGTAGTATTGTCCAGTTACTGATGTGTGTGCAGGTACAACATGCTGATAAACCATTCTATGAATATCAAAGAATGAGTTGACCATAACTTTCCCAGCAGAAGCAACCACTTTTTTTTTGGGGGGGGGGGGGGGGTTGGTGATGAAGGAGATTTCCACACTGAGCTTTGCTGTTTGCTCTCAGGATCAAAATGATGTAGCCAAGTTTCATCAGTAGTGATTACCTTTGAAAGAAACTCCGGATCTTCCTCTAACATCAACTTTAACTGCAAGCAGACCTGCATGCGAATGTCCTTTTGTTCGGGAATCAACAGTCTTGGAACCCATCGCGCACAAACACGTCTCATGTGTAATGTTTCTGTCACCAACGTGAGGGTGGCACCCAATGAAATGTTCAGTATTTCAGAAAGTGATCTTAAGGTAATTCGTCGATCCTCTCTCACAATGGCAGCAGCAGTGTTGATGCTTTCTTCCGTAAGAGCAGTGACTGGAGCAGCAGGTCTACCTTTCTTTGAAATTGATTGTCTTCCCTCTTTAAACATTTTAAACCACCTTCGAGCTGTGCTGTAGGGAACAACAGACTCTCCATAGGCCTCCTGTAACATTGTATAGGCCTCAACTGAAGATTTGTTCAGACGAAAGCAGAATTTCCAAGCCGCATATTGTTTCTCACGTGTTACCTCCATTGCAGCGGTAGGCGATACTGAACAAGTCTGAACTTACCTGGTTCTTACAGGCGGGGACCAGGAGTACCAACAATGAAACTACTACGGCGTGTTTGTTTCACATTAAGCTAACAGAATATAATAAGAATGAATTTTAGTGCGAAAAATTATGACCGTAAAAGAATTATGGCCATTCTTTATTGAACAACCTTCATATGAACATCAAAACTTGAGCACTGGTCCGGAAAACATGAGATAAACAATTTGTTAAAATATTCTAAAACTTAGTTCCTTGTCAGAAATACGGATACGTCCACTTACCGATGAAGTCTGCAACTCCATAAAGTTCCCTTCTCATGCTTTTCACAAAAAAGCGATTGTTGAAATACAACGTAACATACGCCGATCTGCTGAATCTGAAAAAAAAAAATGAACATCGTATTGAATAAATCAATATAACACTAACGTAAATGCAGGGAAAGATGACTAAAATCTAGCTCTGTCGTAGTAGAACATGTCCCTTAAACTCTAATAGTTCAAGTGAGTTACTTTGTGGCTATTTGTATTTGATAGATGACTATTGTTGTTGCTTTGTACTCTGTATTCCTTATTGTCGTTTCATAGTGTTCCGCCAACTAGAGAAAATTATTTGATGACCAGATAACACAAGAAATTTTTTTACCCCAGAATCTGAAAAAGTGATATATTTAGATAAAGGTCCATGTCCGTGGTTGTTAAAAACAGAGGAAGGCAGCTTCGAGAGTTGTGACGTATTTCAGCCGGAAGCGAGTCCTGCAGTGCGTGTGACGTCAGGAAAAGCCATGTAGTACCACGTGTCCTATATAAATGACGCTGTGAGTACAGAATCTGAGGGTTCAGTAGCACACTCGATGACAACAATGTATCTGCCACGTACCAAACCAATTATTACAGATGTGTGCAAATTATTAGACTCAATGGTGAGATTTTTAACATATAACGTTTATTTTCTACTTATTTAACAGAAATAATATTACAAAATATTTTTTCAACTCTTATGCCCGATTTCAACAACAAATGTTAAGACTTAACACGAGTTTAGCAATAGTTAAAACAAAACTTGCATTTCACCAACAAGTGTTAGCGTAACACTCGTGTTAAATCTCTTGTTAAATTAACAAGGCGAATTTCTAATGTTAAGTCCTTAACAATTGTAAATAGTCAAGATGGCGAGCATGAACTCAGCTGTTGTTGTCGATTTGCTATATTTAAGACTGTCTAAATGGCATTCATAATAGAGTACGGCCTATGAGGGGAAATGATTTTGAGGAACTATCCGAAGAAAAGTGTTTTACGGAGGTATAGACTGCCGAAACATGTCGCTATGAAGGTTACTGCGGAAGTACAAGAGAGGTTAGAACATACATCGAAAGGAATGTGGCGATCTCGCCTTTGCTTCAAGTATTAATAACTTTGCGATTTTATAATTCACTGAATTATGTGGATAATACATTGTCCACCTCCCGTCTTGAAACGTTCAAGTCACTCGTCACTTGTCTTTCTTCGCTCCTCGTTTAAAATTTACGTAATAATGAGTTAGAACATGCATCGAAAGGAATATGTCGATCTCGCCTTTGCTTCAAGTATTAATAACTTTACGATTTTATAATTCACTGAATTATGTGTATACTACACCGTCCGCCTCCCGTTTTGAAACGTTCAAGTCACTTGTTCTTCGCACCTCGTTTTAAATTTACGTAATATTGACAAGTTATTAGGTGCTTGTAGTAATGACACATGCATTTGAATTAAATTCGTTTCCAATAGTGTGTATGTGTGTGTGTGTGTAGTGTTTAACGCCCGCTTTTACTACATACGGCACCGCAGGCGATGACACTGAAGATACATGAGAGGAAGATGGAGCACCGGTGGAATGAGATGGCGAGGGAAACCGGAGATCCCGGAGAAAACCCGCCCCAGCGCCGTGTTGTCCACCACAAATCTCACTTTGCGGTCGCCTGGGATCGAACCCGGGCCGCCTTGGTGAGAGCCAAGCGGTCTAACCACTGAGCCACGGCGCGGCCTTCGTTTCCAATATTTTCTCCGCGACATCTTTCTCTTTTACATTCACTGCATCCGTCCATTTATTTTCCACGATATCCTTACACTTCGTCACCATTTCAATTAACAATTCTTTCTCCGTCTCCCGGCTTTATTTATGATTTTGTTCATCCGCCATTTGTGCAGACGAAAATGTAAACAAAAGCGAGTCTGAGTACGTTCAGAAAATCATCCATAGCCTTCTATAGCTGTGATATTTACAAGTTTCTTGGCGTTAACACAGGTTTGTTAACATTTTAAGAAAACAGGTTGGTGAAATGCAAGAAATTTAACATAAGTGTTAGCACTGTGACAATTGTTACGTTACATTTGTTAACGTCGATTTTAACATCTGTTGGTGAAATCGGGGATTAGTATTTTGTATGCATTCTTTAGCCTTTATTACCATTTTGATGCGTTGAGGCATGCTCTCTACAAGGGTGGAGCACTTTCCCTTTATTTCTTCATCTCTCTGCCAAATGCTTATCACGCCCTCAATAAGCTGAACTTTTGTTGTTATTTTCAATTTTTTCAGTCTCTGTTTAACAATATCCCACAGATTCTCTATTGGATTTAAATCAGGACTATTCCCCGGCCATGGTAGTACTTTTACATTGTTTTCTTTGAGGAACTGGGTTACAGATTTTGTTCTATGACAGGGAGCACTGTCATTTTTGAACACAAAATCACCATTTGGAGACCATTCTTTACTTTGCGGAAATAGTCTTGTTTCTAATCCACTTTTATACTGTTTCTGCTTCATAGATCCCACAACTATGTATAATCTTCCAGGTCCATGGACAGACATGCAGCTCCAGACCGTTTTTGATGTTGGGTGCTTTACTCTTTGATCGACACACTGAGGGGGAAATGCTTCTTTATCTGTCCTTCTGACATATTGGCTGCTCTCTTCACATACTTCAAACATGGATTCATCTGAGAAAATTACCTGAAACAATAAAAACCTCTATTAATACTAAACAGTTTTAAAATTGCTCAAAGATAGTATAACAAAACCAGCAATGGGAGAAGCTAAGTTTAGGCTGTATATTTCATTTTCATAAAATTTACATGTACTTATTTTAATTTTATGCCATATACAATTTTCATAGTATTTACCTTTCTCCAAAATTTCACTGGATGTTTCTGCAGCTCTTTGGCCATTGCAGGTGTCAGTTTAGCCATTTTATGCTTGACATAATCTTCTGCAAACTACTGAGGCTGATATTTCTGTACCGTACTGCTTTAGTTGATTACTGAGGTCAATGCTCGTTGCTCTTCTATTTTGTTTTGCCACCTGCACACGTTTTCTTTGCATCCTTGGCGATAGCTTTCTTTTCTTCCCGCATTTTCCATCCCTTTGTGAGGTCAACGTCTCACCGAATGTTAAAGCTTGATTAATGCGACAACAGATTTTTGTGAAATACACAATTTCTTAGCTATTTCACGTTGTGAATAAAGAGTTTCCTTCAAAAGGCTCTCAGTTACAGCTACTTTCCTTGGGGATAAGTCAGCAGTTTTTACCCATAACCTCACTTTTCAATCAATGTGAATGCTAAAGATAAGATACACGATTTTACCTGGCTTGAGATCAATTAATAATAAACACTGAGGATATATTAGCCATAAAACACAATATTAACAATCTTCAGTTACTACATTCATCAAATGAAAGCAATATCACCAAACAGTTGGATAAACAGACATGAAGAAAATGGCTGCTCTTCATTCAGAGCTACCACCATATAACTATAAGTAAAAGAAAAATCCTCCAACTATTTATAAGAGAGAAATTTCATTGAATACGCTTCATATTATGGCAAGGAAAAGAATTACCACAAATTGAAATAGGTTACGGCGGTAAATAAATGTTATTTTGAATTTTAAACTGAAGCAAAGTAAAAAAAGAAAATATGAATGAGTCTAATAACTTCCACAGGTCTGTAAATTTACAGTGTGACGATTTATTGAAGGACAAATATGGGATTCCCTGTTTGGGGTTATAGGCACAATAGACCAAGTTTGTACCTCCGCACCGAATTTCCTATAGAGTGTAGGCCAATCTGGTTGCATAATCTTTGGTATTTTAAGTGAGCTACTTTATGAGTTTGGTAACCACGAAACAATAAAATGGAAACAGAAATCACAATATGGAGCGGAAGTTTCAAAGATACATATACTTAATTTAGGACACTTCTTTTTTCAAACAGAAATATTTGATCGTTAGATATTTTCTCAGTATGCAATCCAGCTGCTCCTTACCCTTATTCAATAAAGTTAAATTAAACTTAAGCTATAATAAATGAGCCTAACATAAATTTGTTATAAAAGTTTGTAAGCAAATACAAATCTTTTTCTCTGCGATAAGATGTTACTTGTAGTGCCATCTCTGGACAGCAAGGAGAGGTCGGTGATTCTTTGGCAACCGAATAAATCCTTCGCGGTAGAAAATGTAAATAAAAGAACGTCTCACCGAAAGGTTTTGTCTTTCAGTATTCAATTGTTTTTAATCAGCAAAGGAGAAAATGATAAGGAAATTCTATACATTAGATCGGAAAAGAAAATTCATAGCATTGGTGGCAGTATGTATAGTTGGTGACGAAAAGCTCCGGTAAAAGCTTATTCAGATAACTCACCGTGACCCAAATTCGAACTCGGGACCTCTTCAACGCTGGCTGTATAGATATTACATTTTTTTTTTTTTAATTTACGTCATCCAACATTTAGTCATGTCGGACGATGAATGAAATGGGTGAAATAATGTTCAATGCGTCCGGGTCCCATGGGTGTGTAGTGTTTAACGCCCGCTTTTACTACATACGGCACCGCAGGCGGTGACACTGATGATACATGAGAGTGATGATACTTGGGAGTGTACCTGGCAAGTATTACTGGACGGGACGAACAAGTAAATTCCACATATAGGAATGCGTGGAAGGCATTACATTTCGTAATGAGAATATTGAAAAAGGGGAGCGCTAGGTCCAGGGAAATTGCCTACAAGGCCTTAGTGCGGCCGGTTATGGAATATGGAGTAGCATGCTGGGACCCGTATAGAGCTAACCAAATCGATCCATTAGAAAAAATACAGAAGAGGACAATAAAATCCATAAAAAGAGGCAAGTATTTTGGGCCTATAAAAGGAGATGAGACTAAATGGGAGGAATTAAGAATTAGGCGTAAAAAACATAGGTTGGTAGCATTATTCAAAGCTAATGCTGGTGTAAAGGCATGGGTGGACGTTAGTGTAAGGTTAGATAATCCGGATTATTATGGACGAAACGATCATAGGTATAAAATTAAGGGTAGAAGATACAGAACCGACGTAGGAAAATTTTCTTTTGTTAATAGAACCATTGAAGAATGGAATGAATTGCCTGTAGCAGTCTTTCAGGGCTGTCCCCTGTCGCTGAAGAAATTTAGAAAAAATCTAGATGGTTTATAGTTTAACTTTTGAATTATAATGGTATATAATATGTAAATAGAGAAGTAGTTAGATATGTTTTAAGTGACTAAAGTAAAATAATATCATGTTTGTATTGTTTATTGTGTTATTGTTGTAAATCTAGTATTTGTAATTTGATCTGTATTCTTAACTCTGCCACCGGGTAGTACCCAATTGCAGTGAATAAATACATACATACATACATACATACATACATACATACATACATACATACATACATACATACATACATACATACATACATACATACATACATACATACATACATACATACATACATACATACATACATACATACATACATACATACATACGTACATACATACATGAGATGAAGATGGAGCACCGGTGGAATGAGATAGCGGGGGAAACCGGAGATCCCGGAGAAAACCCGCCCCAGCGCCATGTTGTCTACCACAAATCTCACTTTGCGGTCGCCTGGGATCGAACCCGGGCCACGTTGGTGAGAGCCAAGCGGTCTAACCACTGAGCCATGGTGCGGCCTGGGGTCCATGGAGCTTAGAGTTACTCGACATTCGTCTTTCAGGATAAGGGAAAACCCCGGAAAAACCTTATCCAGGTAACTCACCCTGACCGAGATTCGAACACGGGACCTCTTGAACGTAAGGCAGACATGCTACCATCTACGCTACCGCGGCCGGCATTACATCAGTGAGAAAAGCTGTAGATTAAAAGTTCTATGTTCATTAAAATGTCTTGTAAAATGATGTATGAGGTACGTCCAGAAAGTAAGTTCTGTTTGTTAATAAACTTAAATTGTGTACAGAAAAATTATTTATTACACAAAATTCTACAACTCTTAAACTACTTTTCCACATAACTGCCGAAATTTTGCAGGCATTTGTCATAGCGAGACACAAGTTTTTGTAAACCTTCTTCATAGAAGTTTGCCGCCTGTGTCTTCAACCAGTTGGAAACATTTTCTTTCAGCTCTTCGTCATTGTTGAAGTGTTGACCGCCAAGGAAACATTTGAGATACAAAAACAGATGAAAGTCGCTAGGAGCGAGGTCAGGGCTGTATAGGGGTGGTCAAACACGTCCCAGCCAAATCCCTGTAGGACGTTTTACGTCGCATTTGCAGTTTGTGGTCGTGCGTTGTCGTGAAGAAACGCAACACCTTTTGACAGCATTCCTCGGTGCTTGTTCTGTATTGCGTGGTGCAATTTCCTAAGTGTCTCGCAATAAACTTCTGCTTTCATTGTTTGACCACGCGGTAAGAAATCAATGAGTAAGATGCCTTTCCTATCCCAGAACACGACCCGTAGGGGAGGGATCCGTCCCTTTCAGCTGCCGTGGTGAGGGCGCCGCGGACCCCTAGCACTCGTGGTACCCCTGACGTTACTAGAGGAACCTCGGGCCGAACATTCGAGCCCCTCCCTGATAGGGAGTTGTTCGGATTGGGTTGGACTCGAGGGGGCAGTGGTTCCCATTAGCCGTGGGAGATCGGGTACGTCTCCGGACGGGGTTGAGGGAAGCCATTAAGTCTCCCGGGTTCTAGCCTGCAAAGCTAGTAGAAGGCGTGCTAGGTCACCAGGCGGCCCCACCGAGGTTTTGCGGTAGTCTTCACCTTGAGTGTTGACGCGCGTAAGTGGCGTATCCACTTCCATCACGTCTTGAGTCCATAGGACGAGATGGGGTTCTTGTTAGTCTCTAGGTCTTGCCCTATGGAAAGCCCCACGGAGGACGCCGAGCGCCCTTTGGGACAGCTCGGATACTCCCTGGTTGAAGGAGGCCCGGGTTCAGTTCCTACGGGTTCAGGACTAATGGGAGTAGTACCTCTGGCTCAACAACTGTGTCACCCATAGGGGACCCTTAGCGCTCGTAGTACCTCTGACGTTACTAGAATAAACCTCGGGCCGAACATTCGTGCCCCTCCCTCTGGAGGTTGTTCGGATTGGGTTGGTCTCGAGGGGGCAGTGTGTTCCCGACACCCACGGGGAATTGGGTACCTCCGGCCAGGCTACGGCCGCCTTGAGGGGGTAAAGGGTTGCCTCATAAGTCCCAGGTACTAGCCTACAGAGCTAGTAGCTAGTGTGCTAGATCACCGGCGGCCCTACCAAGGTTATTTGGTAGCTGGTTCATCAAGGACCGACGCGTAAGTGGCGTATCCACTTCCGTCCTGTCTGCCTTGTGCAGCGGGGGGCAATTTATAAAATAGGTAATGTGCTATGGTAAAATCCCGAGAGCCCCGGGTTCTGGTCGTACGGTTCCAGGACTGATGGGAGTAGATCCTCGCACTTATTGTTCCAGAACCCTCCCGTAGGGGAGGGGATCCGTCCCTTTCAGCTGCCGTGGTGCGGGCGCTGCGTACCCCAAGTACTCGTGGTACCTCTGACGTACCTCTGATAGGGAGTTGTTCGGATTGGGTTGGACTCGAGGGAGCAGTGTTTCGCGATACCCGTGGGAGATCGGGTACGTATCCGGACGGGGTTGAGGGAAGCCATATATCCCCGGGTACTAGCCCGCATAGCTAGTAGAAGGTGTGCTAGATCACCAGGCGGCCCCACCGAGGTTATATCGGTAGCCTTCCCATTTTGGAGTTGGCGCGCGTAAGTGGCGTATCCACTTCCATCCCGTCTTGAGTCCACAGGACCAGATGGGGGGGCTTGTTAGTCTCTAGGCCTTGCCCTATGGAAAGCCCCACGGAGGCACCGGGTGCCATTTTGTGACAGCTTGGTAACTCCCTGGTCGAAGAAGGCCTGGATCCTTGGTCCTCCGGGTCCAGGACTAATGGAAGTAGAGCCTCTGGTGCTAGATGTCCCAGAACACTGTGCACATCATTTTTCGAGGTGTCAAGATTTGTTTCGGCTTAACCTTTGCTGGGGATGAGGTGTGCCTCCATTCCATTGATTGACGCTTACTTTCAGGGGTGTCGTAAGAAACCCAAGTTTCATCTCCTGTGACTATCTGTGTCAGAAATTCTTCGCCGTCTTCATCATAACGGGTCAAAAACTGAAGTACACTACCCATCCGTTTTGTTTTGAGTTGCTCAGTAAGAATCTTTGGCACTCAACCTGAGCAAAGTTTATGAAATTTCAGTTTTTTGGTAACAATTTCATTCATGAACTAGTGAACGTGACATTTGAGGAAATTCCATAGCGAGAGCACTAATTGTAAACTTGCAGTTTTCCTGGATCTTGTCATCAATCGAGTGAACTAGTTCTTCTGTAACCAAAGATGGACGCCCACTTCGTTCTTCATCGTGCACTTCACTACGTCCTTCATTGAACTGTTGGACCCATCTTCACTCATCGCATTTTGTCCGGTAAACATCGCAAATTTGCCGATAAATGTCAATTGATTTCACTTTTCTAGCATTCAGAAAACGAATCACAGATCCGATTTCACAAGCGGCGGGATTTTCAATCAACACCGACATTGTAAACAAGCACAACAAAGCGTATGTGTCTGACAGCGATCTCACAATGGCGCATGTGCAGAACTGCGATCGCAGCTCTGCAGCGCAGATAAATTGAAACAGAACTTACTTTCTGGACGCCCTTGTATTGCATGTAATGCAAGGAAAATGAAACAAACCAAATTAACTGAATAGTTTAAAGCGGAAGCAATTTCCAAGTAATGTTTGTACATAACTTTATCGTTTGTCAAGTTTTATACAGGCAGGCACGCTGTATTACTTTAAAAATGATGCAGCGGTACTTACTCTTCAGATTTATCTGGCCGATCCTGTAGAAGGATGGAAGTAGTAGCTTCTAGCTTCAACGGGGCCTGGGATGACGACTCGACGTCATATTTGATCTCTGTACACGCAGGCAAACAGGAGCAGGTTCCTTGTGGTCTCTCTCCAGAATAGAATATCTCTAAAAAAATAAACTTCTTTAGTTATTGTAATATATTCTTGGGATTTTGTACTGCGTAAAGAAGTAGAAATGTATTTTTATAAGACTATTTTAAACATTTATTCTCGCTGTCTGCATAAAGCTCAGAAAAAAAGACACTCGACAAATGAAGGGGATAGTTGAAAGCAAGTTACCTCTCGCCTCTTTGATGCAACGCTTCATAGACTCAGCACATATCGGTGTCTTCTTACTGCCTGCAATTTAAACAATACATTCTGTTACTAGACAAACGAGTGTCAGTGTACTGTTAATACTACGTGCTATAGGCCATACATAAACGCGTATGAAAAATATAGTTCACAGATTATTTTTAAAGACTTCACATATAATTTTTACACACGAGGGCTGTACAAAAAAAATCATCATAATTTGTTTACAGTCATAAATTTTCGCACTAAAATTCAATCTTATTTCGCTTAATATGAAACAAACATGCCACAGTAGTTTCATTGTTAGTACTCCTGGTTCCCGCCTGTGAGAACCAGGCAAGTTCAGACATGTTCAGTATCACCTACCGCTGCAATGGAGGTAACACGCGAGGAACAATATGCGGCTTGGAAATTCTGTTTTCGTCTCAACAAATCTTCAATTGATGCCTATACAATGTTACAGGAGGCCTATGGAGAGTGTTCTTCCCTACAGCACAGCTCGAAGGTGGTTTAAAATGTTTAAAGAGGGGAGACAATCAATTTCAAAGGAAGGTGGACCCAGTGCTACAGTTACTGCTCTTACGGAAGAAAACATCAACACTGCTGCTGCCATTGTGAGAGAGGATCGACGAATTACCTTAAGATCACTTTCTGAAATACTGAACATTTCATTGGTTGCCACCCACACGTTGGTGACAGAAACATTACACATGAGACGTGTTTGTGCGCGATGGGTTCCAAAACTGTTGATTCCCGAAAAAAAGGACATTAGTAGGAAGGTCTGCATGCAGTTAAAGTTAAAGTTAGAGAAAGATCCGGAGTTTATTTTAAACGTAATCACTGCTGATGAAACTTGGCTATATCATTTTGATCCAATGCTACCAACCTATGTTTTTTACGCCTAATTCTTAATTCCTCCCATTTAGTCTCATCTCCTTTTATAGGCTCAAAATACTTGCCTCTTTTTATGAATTTTATTGCCCTCTTCTGTATTTTTTCTAATGGATAGATTTGGTTAGCTCTATACGGGTCCCAGCATGCTACTCCATATTCCATAACCGACCGCACTAAGGCCTTGTAGGCAATTTCCCTGGACCTAGCGCTCCCCTTTTTCAATATTCTCATTACGAAATGTAATGCCTTCCACGCATTCCTAGTTGTGGAATTTACTTGTTCGTCCCATCCAGCATTACTTGCCAGGTACACTCCCAAGTATTTGCAGCTGTCCACCTGTGGAATTTGCACCCCTCCCATGTGATAGTTAACAATAATTTTGCCCTTAGTTCTACTAAAAACAATGGACTTACTTTTCTTGGCATTAATTGACATTTTGTTAGCCGCAGGCTAATTACAGATTTCATTTAAATCATCCTGAAGAGCGGTTTCATGCACCTTATTCCGAATTTTATTATAAATGATACAATCGTCTGCAAACAACCTTATCTGGCAGTTAATATTAACAGCAATGTCATTATCAAAAACGAGAAACAGTAAAGGTCCTAGTACTGAGCCTTGCGGCACACCCGAACTTACGGTTCCCCTATCGGACAGAGCTTTACCTCATCCTATGAGGATGAGTAAAGGTACTTTGTCAAAAAAAATAATCATTCTTTATTGAACAACTCTCGTTTCCATTTACTTCGGTACTGTCTTTTAAGTTTGACCCAAGTTACTGAACCTAACCATTTCTAGCAGTATTGCCAACAAAAGCAATAGAAATCTCAAAGTCGTTAGAATAGTAAACAAAGATTTAGGCATCATCAGGTAAACAAAGAAAGCTATCATTTCCTAAACTGAATAAAGGTTTTACATCTAAGAATCATAAACCTGAAGCTTTTACTATGGGCACTGCCTCCTCTAATTCAAACGACATGTCCTGTACACAGAATAGCAATGATAACAACGCAGCATCGACTTCATTCGTTCCCAAAATTTCTACATTAAAAACAGGGATAATAATCTTTTTCGAAACCTTTAAAACAATTTAGCACTTAAAATATTCATATAGAACACCACTTTACCAACTACAATGAAAAATGATGCAAATACTGAAGATGTTTATGCTAATAATACTAACAAACTGGTGTTTTTACTGTTATACCAAACATGAGCCGTACTCACGTGGCATGAAGTAGGCCACGCAGCCGCAGTGGCTCAGCGTGTAGTTGGTGAGGCACTCCACATTGCAGTTCTGTTCCGTATACACCTGGAAGTACCTGAGCTCACGTTCCCCGTCAAAGTAGCATCCTCGTCTCTTAGGGTCATAGCTCCGGAGTGCTGGGTCGGTCTGAGAGACGAACGGTCTCACACCGATCAGCGTGTCGAACGACATCGGTATCCTGAAGAAGTTGTCCAGCACCAAGGGGAAGTCAGCTGGGCTGTGGACTGCCATCTGTTGACAAAATAACTCATACTTCTGAAAAAGTTAAAAGACTCGCCATTTAATTTCTTACGTCATCCCAAACGATGGACAAAACGTAATACTTTTAATGAACGTTAAGTCATAACGGACGATGAATGAAAAGATGTTCAAATGAGTACAGGGTACACAGAGCTTAGGGTTACCAGACATTCATCTTTCAGGATAAGGGAAAACCTCCAACGTTAAGTCATATCGGACGATGAATGAAATGATGTTCAAATGTGTACAGGGTACATAGAGCTTAGACTTACCAGACATTCATCTTTCAGGATAAGAGAAAACCTCCAACGTTAAGTCATATCGGACGATGAATGAAATGATGTTCAAATGAGTACAGTGTACATAGAGCTTAGACTTACCAGACATTCATCTTTCAGGATAAGAGAAAACCTCCAACGTTAAGTCATATTGCACGATGAATGAAAAGATGTTCAAATGAGTACAGGGTACACAGAGCTTAGGGTTACCAGACATTCATCTTTCAGGATAAGGGAAAACCTCCAACGTTAAGTCATATCGGACGATGAATGAAATGATGTTCAAATGAGTACAGGGTACATAGAGCTTAGACTTACCAGACATTCATCTTTCAGGATAAGAGAAAACCTCCAACGTTAAGTCATATCGGACGATGAATGAAATGATGTTCAAATGAGTACAGGGTACATAGAGCTTAGACTTACCAGACATTCATCTTTCAGGATAAGAGAAAACCTCCAACGTTAAGTCATATCGGACGATGAATGAAATGATGTTCAAATGAGTACAGGGTACATAGAGCTTAGACTTACCAGACATTCATCTTTCAGGATAAGAGAAAACCTCCAACGTTAAGTCATATCGGACGATGAATGAAATGATGTTCAAATGAGTACAGGGTACATAGAGCTTAGACTTACCAGACATTCATCTTTCAGGATAAGAGAAAACCTCCAACGTTAAGTCATATCGCACGATGAATGAAATGATGTTCAAATGAGTACAGTGTACATAGAGCTTAGACTTACCAGACATTCATCTTTCAGGATAAGAGAAAACCTCCAACGTTAAGTCATATTGCACGATGAATGAAATGATGTTCAAATGAGTACAGGGTACATAGAGCTTAGAGTTACCAGACATTCATCTTTCAGGATAAGAGAAAACCTTCAACGTTAAGTCATATCGGACGATGAATGAAATGATGTTCAAATGAGTACAGGGTACATAGAGCTTAGACTTACCAGACATTCATCTTTCAGGATAAGAGAAAACCTTCAACGTTAAGTCATATCGGACGATGAATGAAATGATGTTCAAATGAGTACAGTGTACATAGAGCTTAGACTTACCAGACATTCATCTTTCAGGATAAGAGAAAACCTCCAACGTTAAATCATATCAGACGATGAATGAAATGATGTTCAAATGAGTACAGTGTACATAGAGCTTAGACTTACCAGACATTCATCTTTCAGGATAAGAGAAAACCTCCAACGTTAAGTCATATCGCACGATGAATGAAATGATGTTCAAATGAGTACAGGGTACATAGAGCTTAGAGTTACCAGACATTCATCTTTCAGGATAAGAGAAAACCTTCAACGTTAAGTCATATCGGACGATGAATGAAATGATGTTCAAATGAGTACAGGGTACATAGAGCTTAGACTTACCAGACATTCATCTTTCAGGATAAGAGAAAACCTCCAACGTTAAGTCATATCGCACGATGAATGAAATGATGTTCAAATGAGTACAGGGTGCATAGAGCTTAGAGCTACCAGACATTCATCTTCCAGTATAAGGGTAAACCTCCAACGTTAAGTCATATCGGACGATGAATGAAATGATGTTCATATGAGTACAGGGTACATAGAGCTTAGTGTTACCAGACATTCATCTTTCAGGATAAGAGAAAACCTTCAACGTTAAGTCATATCGGACGATGAATGAAATGATGTTCAAATGAGTACAGGGTACATAGAGCTTAGACTTACCAGACATTCATCTTTCAGGATAAGAGAAAACCTCCAACGTTAAGTCATATCGCACGATGAATGAAATGATGTTCAAATGAGTACAGGGTGCATAGAGCTTAGAGCTACCAGACATTCATCTTCCAGTATAAGGGTAAACCTCCAACGTTAAGTCATATCGGACGATGAATGAAATGATGTTCATATGAGTACAGGGTACATAGAGCTTAGAGTTACCAGACATTCATCTTTCAGGATAAGAGAAAACCTCCAACGTTAAGTCATATCGGACGATGAATGAAATGATGTTCAAATGAGTACAGGGTACATAGAGCTTAGAGTTACCAGACATTCATCTTTCAGGATAAGAGCTAACCTACAACGTTAAGTCATATCGGCCGAAGAATGAAATAATGTTCAAATGAGTACAGGGTACATTGAGCTTACTGTTACCAGACATTCATCTTTCAGGATAAGAGAAAGCCTCCAACGTTAAGTCATATCGGACGATGAATGAAATGATGTTCAAATGACTACAGGATACATAGAGCTTAGAGTTACCAGACATTCATCTATATATGATTAAATGGACGTATACCTTAAACGCATCTACTGGTATACGACACAGAGGATCTACTTCCTCGCTGAGGAGGACAAGTGGTATCTTGAGTCCTGCTCTTGATCCTGCAGAGTGGGTTCTCCAGGGATAGTCTCGAGGGACCTTCCTATATCCGCCCTCCAGATTCCAGTTCGATACAGGTCGATCCTTGTACGACCACCAGCCTCTCTGCAACCTGTAAGCATAGTCACGTGCACAAACCATTGTCTAGATAAAATGTTCAGGAATATACGAGGCGTGTCGGTAAAATAAGGTCTGTGCAATTTTATTTAATATAGAAAACATGTTTATTGATGGAAAGGCGAAACCTACAGCTATTTTTCAACGTAATCACCATTGCGATCGATGCACTTTTGTATGCGCTGTGGCGGTTTTTGTATACCCTTGTCATAGCACTCTCCCGTCAAATGTGCAGGTAGCGCTTAACCTCGTTTTTCAAATCATCGTCCGTCAGTTGTCACTTCAACTCAGGAAACAGATGATAATCACTAAATGCTAAGTCTGGACTGTAGCGGAAGATGGGTGAGGATGTGCCATCCGAACTGAGCCAGGAGATCAACCATTGCATGTGCAGTATGGCGGCGAGCGTTGTCGCGATGAAAAGTCACTCCCTTCGTCAGCATTCCCCTCCTTCGATTTTGAATGGCACTTTCGCAATTTTTTAAAGTTTCACAGTAGCTAGCGCCATTTATTGTTGTGCCGGTAGGCATAAACTCGCACAACAATACACCTTTTCTGTCCCAGAACACACTGGCCATCACATTGTCGGAAGAAAATGTCTGTTTGAACTTTCGCGACTTCGGCGAATTCGAATGCCGCCACTGACGAGAACGTTCTTTAGTTTCTGGTGTTGTGTAGTGCACCAAGGTTTCATCGCCAGTGACAATTGAATCCAACAATTCCTCGTCCTGTTCTGCATAGCGCTCCAGAAATCGGTGGAGCGCTTCAGCACGTTGCCGTTTACGGTCTTCGGTGAGCATTTTGGGGACCCACCTCGCACACACCTTGCGATAATGCAAATGTTCGGTCAAAATCTTGTCAATCGTAGTCTTACTGACTTCAGGGATAAGTTCGTACAGCTCGTCAACTGTCACACGCCGATCTTTAAGCATTTCTTGTTCCACTTTTGCAATTGTTTCGGCTGAAACCGAAGTCCGACCAGAACGCTTTCCGTCATGGACGTCTGTACGTCTGTCTTTGAACTCTCTGACCCACTTTTGTACGTTTTTGACGTCCATACACTGTGACCCATAGACTTCGCATAACTGACGGTCAATTTCAGCGGGGTAGTTAATGCCAGAGGATCTACTCCCATTAGTCCTGGAACCGTAGGACCAAGGACCGGGACCTTCTTCGACCAGGGAGTTACCGAGCTGTCCCAAAAGGGTGCCCAGCGCCTCCGAGGGGCTTTCCGTAGGGCAAGACCTAGAGACTAACAAGCCCCCCTCTCCATCTGGTCCTGTGGACTGAAGACGGGATGGAACTGCATACGCCACTTACGCGCGCTAACTCTAAAATGGGAAGGCTACCGATTAACCTCGATAGGGCCGTCTGGTGATCTAGCACACCTTCTACTAGCTATCCTGGCTAGTACGCGGGAGTATATGGCTTCCCTCAACCCCGTCCGGGGACGTACCCGATCTCCCACGGGTATCGGGAACCACTACCCCTTCGAGTCCAACCCAATCCGAACAACTGCCTTTCAGGGAGGGGCTCGAATGTTCGGTTCAAGGTTCCTCTGGTAACGTCAGAGATACCACGAGTGCTAAAATCCGCAGCACCCGCACCACGGCAGCTGTAGGGGATGGATGCCCTCCCATATGAGAAGCGGGGGTAGTGTCCTACATGCAACAAGCACTTAGTGGTGGAAGTGATAGGAAGCTCACCGCAAACGGCTGCCCAGCTAAGACTAATGACCGCAACGGGTTCATTGTGGCGGGAATTTGAAGGGTTGAAACCAAGTTACACGCCAGTGTTGCCGGATGTCGCGTAATAGCGTTCCTCAGCGTCTAGGAGACTTTATTTTAGTCACACGCCTCGTATGTAGCTTTAAGTATTGTAGCTGTGAAGAACGTGGAAATTCCACAACGATTTCCATTTGAGATACCTGAAATGTATTCTATAACAATCATTGTACTACTTAGATTTTAGTACTAAATAAATAAATAAAATCTGAAAATCTAATCCCGGTACCTAATTTCTTATACCGGGACATGATTTCCAAATTCTAATTTATTAACTACCACATAAATACAAAAATACAATTTAAACAATCATTTTTCAGATAATAAAATAAAAAACAAAAATTAAAAAGAAAAAATTTTAAACAAATACAAAAACTACCAATTTAAAAATTTACGATTTAACTAATAAAAATTTACTGGACTCCAGTATACAAATAACTGGCAACCAGCTACAATTACAAAATAAGTCTACAATACCGGAAACCGATACTTAATGTACTGGTAACCAGTACATTTAAAACTTATCAATTTACCATTTTAACTGATAGTAACCTTCTTAAAAACTTACAAAACATTTAACCAAAAACTTATATAAAAATAATTCATAAAATTTACATTACAACAATCACAAAATTTACAAATTATTTACTCCAAATTCTTTAAACAAATTAAAATACATTATATCAATTTATATAAACAAACAATTTCAATTATTATTTCTAATTCTACACCAATCAATATTTTTTTCAAATCTACTTTATATCAAATAAAATATAAATTTCAAATTCAAAAATAACAATACAATTCAAACATATTAAACAAACAATAATTATACATTCAATAACCTTCATATATTTCAAAATTGAACCATTACAATAACCTTCAAACAACCAAACCAAACAATTCAATTTAATTTATTTATTTCATTTATTTATAATTTAATTTTTTTTCCTTATTAACACAAAAATATCAAATTAACATTATACTAAACCACATTTCAACTATTAAATCTCCTAGATCTTCAACATAATTATATATATAAAAATTCCTATTTACTTAGATTTTAGTACTATGTGTCAAACGTAATTTTACATCAAACAAGCTTTTGTTTTCAGTTTCACTGCCTTGTGTCACAGTGGGACAAGTATCTCAAGAGCCAGGGCCAATGCTTCTAACATACAGGTACTACTCTGTGTAATTATGGCTCCGGCTCTTTTCTTTTTGAACGATACCTTATGCATTACAGTACATGAGTAATCTCCTTTATTAACTTCAGGGTAAGGAGTACGACAGTAACAGAGTTTGTGATTTATCTCTCACCTCTTTGCTGAAATACGAGGGCTGTTCAATAAAGAATGATCACAATTTTTTTGACAACGTAACTTTACTCATCCTCATAATTTTGATGGCCCTTCTCAAAATAGTCTCCCTTGAATGCGATGCAATTGTCCCAGCGTTTCTGCCAGTCTTCAAAGACATGCTGGAAACATTGTTTGAGAGATCCTTCAAAATTGCCTCCGCAGCCTTCACCACTGCTTCTGATGATGGATAATGCCTCCCACGAAGACGTTTCTGCAAGTTAGGGAATAGAAAAAACTCACATAGGACTATAGGGAGGGTGAGGAAGCACTTCACGTTGATTTTTGCAAGATATTCAGCAACAACATAAGCAATATGCGGCCGCGCATTATCGTGGTGCAGTATACAGCCTGCTTGACGGAAATGTGGTCTTTTGCGCCTGATATGGACTTGCAATGTTTTCAGGATATCCCTGTAGTATTGTCCAGTTACTGATGTGTGTGCAGGTACAACTTGCTGATAAACCATTCCATGAATATCAAAGAATGACATGGCCATAACTTTCCCAACAGAAGCAATCACTTTTGTTTTTTTGGGGGTTGGTGATGAAGGAGATTTCCACACTGAGCTTTGCTGTTTGCTCTCAGGATCAAAATGATGTAGCCAAGTTTCATCAGCAGTGATTACGTTTGAAAGAATCTCCGGATCTTCCTCTAACATCAACTTTAACTGCATGTTACCTCTGTTGCAGCGGTAGGTGATACTGAACATGTCTGAACTTGCCTGGTTCTCACAGGCGGGAACCAGGAATACCAACAATAAAACTACTACGTTGTCGTTTTTTTTCACATTAAGCTAACAGAATATAATAAGTTTGAATTTTAGTGCGAAAAATTATGACCGTAAAAAATTATAATCATTCTTTATTGAACAGCCCTCTTGGCACAGCGTTACTCACGTGATTGAATGGTAGAGTTGTGCAGGCGGCAGTCCGTTGAATGTGTAACAGAGCCCATCGTCAGTGATGGTGAGACTGAATATGTTCTCGCAGTACTCGAACTCCTGATGCCAGATACACCTCAGATCACCAAACACGTCCGTAGCCTTCGGCGACACCTGGAACAGTACATTGACATCACTTTCTGTTCAACTGCCTTTAGGTCCCGTAAACTAAAAGTTCTTACTGGTAAACTATAAGAGATAGTCTGGAACTCAAAGCACTGTATGTCATGCCGAGATGTATTTGGCACAGAATATCAATTCAAATTCAACTTCAAAAAGAGGACATTAAATATAGAATTCCAGAAGTCAGAACGGCTGACTGCAAATTAATATAAATTTAGAAACCAAATTACAGATATATAAATAAGGAATTTGAAACATGCTAACCATCTTTTTCTTTTTTGTAATTTACATGCTCCAACGTTACCATATTGGACGATGCACGAAATGATGTTCAAATGAGTATAGGGCACATAGAGCTTAGAGTTACTAGACATTCTTCTTTCAGGATAAGAGAATACATCCAACGTTAAGTCCTATCGGACGATGAATGAAATGATGTTCAAATGAGTACAGGGTACATAGAGCTTAGAGTTACCAGACATTCATCTTTCAGGATAAGAGAAAACCTCCAACGTTAAGTCATATCGGACGATGAATAAAATGATGTTCAAAAGAGTACAGGGTACATAGAGCTTAGAGTTACCAGACATTCATCTTTCAGGATAAGAGAAAACCTCCAACGTTAAGTCACATCGGACGATGAATGAAATAATATTCAAATGAGTACAGGGTACATAGAGCTTAGAGTTACCAGACATTCATCTTTCAGGATAAGAGAAAACCTCCAACGTTAAGTCCTATCGGACGATGAATGAAATAATATTCAAATGAGTACAGGGTACATAGAGCTTAGAGTTACCAGACATTCATCTTTCAGGATAAGAGAAAACCTCCAACGTTAAGTCATATCGGACGATGAATGAAATAATATTCAAATGAGTACAGGGTACATAGAGCTTAGAGTTACCAGACATTCATCTTTCAGGATAAGAGAAAACCTCCAACGTTAAGTCATATCGGACGATGAATGAAATAATATTCAAATGAGTACAGGGTACATAGAGCTTAGAGTTACCAGACATTCATCTTTCAGGAAAAGAGAAAACCTCCAACGTTGTCATATCAGACGATGAATGAATGATGTTCAAATGAGTACAAGGTTCATAGAGCTTAGAGTTACCAGACATTCATCTTTCAGGATAAGAGAAAACCTCCAAGGTTAAGTCATATCAGACGATGAATGAATGATGTTCAAATGAGTACAGGGTACATAGAGCTTAGAGTTACCAGACATTCATCTTTCAGGATAAGAGAAAACCTCCAACGTTAAGCCATATCAGACGATGAATGAAATGATGTTCAAATGAGTACAGGGTACATAGACCTTAGAGTTATCAACATTCATCTTTCAGGATAAGAGAAAACCTCCAACGTTAAGTTATATCGGACGATGAATGAAATGATGTTCAAATGAGTACAGGGTACATAGAGCTTAGATTTATCAGACATTCATCTTTCAGGATAAGAGAAAACCTCCAACGTTAAGTCATATCGGACGATGAATGAAATGATGTTCAAATGAGTACAGGGTACATAGAGCTTAGAGTTATCAACATTCATCTTTCAGGATAAGGGAAAGCCTCCAGCGTTAATTTATATCGGACGATGAATGATATGATGTTCAAATGAGTACAGGTTGCATAGAGCTTAGAGTTATCAGACATTCATCTTTCAGGATAAGGGAAAACCTCCAACGTTAAGTCATATCAGACGATGAATGAAATGATGTTCAAATGAGTACAGGGTACATAGAGCTTAGAGTTATCAGACATTCCTCTTTCAGGATAAGAGAAAACCTCCAACGTTAAGTCATATCGGACGATGAATGAAATGATGTACAAATGAGTACAGGGTACATAGAGCTTAGAGTTACCAGACATTCATCTTTCAGGATAAGAGAAAACCTCCAACGTTAACTCATATTGGTGATGAATGAAATGATGTTCAAATGAGTACAGGGTACATAGAGCTTAGAGTTATCAGACATTCATCTTTCAGGATAAGAGAAAACCTCCAACGTTAAGTCATATCGGACGATGAATGAAATGATGTTCAAATGAGTACAGGGTACATAGAGCTTAGAGTTATCAACATTCATCTTTCAGGATAAGGGAAAGCCTCCAGCGTTAATTTATATCGGACGATGAATGATATGATGTTCAAATGAGTACAGGTTGCATAGAGCTTAGAGTTATCAGACATTCATCTTTCAGGATAAGAGAAAACCTCCAACGTTAAGTCATATCGGACGATGAATGAAATGATGTTCAAATGAGTACAGGGTACATAGAGCTTAGAGTTATCAGACATTCATCTTTCAGGATAAGGGAAAACCTCCAACGTTAAGTCATATCGGACGATGAATGAAATGATGTACAAATGAGTACAGGGTACATAGAGCTTAGAGTTACCAGACATTCATCTTTCAGGATAAGAGGAAACCTCCAACGTTAACTCATATTGGTGATGAATGAAATGATGTACAAATGAGTACAGGGTACATAGAGCTTAGAGTTACCAGACATTCATCTTTCAGGATAAGAGAAAACCTCCAACGTTAACTCATATTGGTGATGAATGAAATGATGTTCAAATGAGTACAGGGTACATAGAGCTTAGAGTTACCAGACATTCATCTTTCAGGATAAGAGAAAACCTCCAACGTTAAGTCATATCGGACGATGAATGAAATGATGTTCAAATGAGTACAGGCTACATAAAGCTTAGAGTTACCAGACATTCATCTTTCAGGATAAGAGAAACCCTCGAAAAGCATTGTAGGGATAACTCACACTATTAGAGAGATTCGAACTCTGAACCTCTTAAAATTGAGGCAGGCACACCATTACCGCACTACATAGGAGAGAAACTTTGTAACTTTGTGTCGGCTTTCCCACTTGCAGGTTCTTGCGCTAAGGTTTTCTAAGAATTTAAGTAATTGCGCAAGAGGCTTCCATGGGATGGAAATCTCTGGATTACGAAGAGGAAGTGATTTGTTGGGATTACGGTAATCTCCTCTTGGTGAGTTACGCTGGTTTATCAACTGTTCCCTGCGACATTATATACCAAACAAGAAAGTACTACATTGTTTTACGGCGTTCACATAATTCCTGAAACAAAAGAAGGAAAAGCGAACATTATTCAGGAAAATTGTTAAGTCAGCAAGTCCACACGTCTCTTTAATGTTTCCTTTTATGTCTTTAACACGCAAACACTTATATTAGTAGTAATCTCTGTTTTATATACACAAGTTTCACCTCTTACACGGAGCTACACGCAGATTTTGAACACTGCAGTTTAGATACTACACGTAAATTGCTTCGCTGCCTATTTGCACGGAACGCCAACTCAACTTGTAACAACTACAAAACAAGAATGAGCGTAAGGTGGGCCTAGGCGTGGCGGGTCTGTCACTGACTAGCCAGTGAGTTGAGGGCGACGTTGTACAGTTAAGCATGCGGAACAGCTCGCTTTATGTTTCTTCATGGCTATTAAATATGTTCACGTCCTCAAATTTTTAGGACAATCTGCTATAAGGCGGTAGATGAAGTTATTTTATACATTCTAGAAGCGCTAAACATGCACAAAAATAATAAAAGGAAAGTGAAAGGGTTACACTGCGGGTCATCAGGTTGAATGTTCACATACCTCATTTAAGAACTCGATGAATTTTTCTGAAGTCGTCTCGTTGCTACCAAACTTTGTGACGTCACATATAATACTTGAGTACTCCAATTTTTCCTTCCTGAAAATTTGAGATGAAAGTGAAGATCATGTGTATGATGCATTTTTGATCAATACTAATACACCAAGTGGCTAGAAAATGCAGGATTTTGCAGTTGTAACTCCTGCACTGACTTTCCAGAAAAAGGATCATGATTAAATACATACATGAATTTCTCTACTCTTGTACAAACACTTATTGCTCTATCTACTTCAAGATAAACATTATCTTATTGTAGTTACAAGGAAATACAGCAGACTTTAAGTGACAATCAAATGTTTTATGTACATGACTTTCTCTACTCTTGTACAAACACTTATTGCTCTATCTACTTCAAGATAAACATCTTATTGTAGTTACAAGTGAATACAGTAGACTTTAAGTGATAGTCAAATGTTTTATATACATGACTTTCACTACTCTTGTACAAACACTTATTGCTCTATCTACTTCAAGATAAACATTATCTTATTGTAGTTACAAGGGAATACAGTAGACTTTAAGTGATAGTCAAAAGTTTTATATACACGACTTTCTCTACTCTTGTACAAACACTTATTGCTGTATCTACTTCAAGATAAACATTATCTTATTGTAGTTACAAGGGAATACAGTAGACTTTAAGTGATAGTCAAATGTTTTATATACATGACTCTCTCTACTCTTGCACAAACACGTATTGCTCTATCCACTTCAAGATAAACATTATCTTATTGTAGTTACAAGGGAATACAGTAGACTTTAAGCGATAGTCAAATGTTTTATATACATGACTTTCTCTACTCTTGTACAAACACTTATTGCTCTGTCCACTTCAAGATAAACATTATCTTATTGCAGTTACAAGGGAATACAGTAGACTTTAAGCGATAGTCAAATGTTTTATATACATGACTTTCTCTACTCTTGTACAAACACTTATTGCTCTATCTACTTCAAGATAAACATTATCTTATTGTAGTTTCAAGGGAATACAGTAGACTTTAAGTGATAGTGAAATGTTACTATGTTCCGAGTGTTACTTACATATCAGTGTCGGCGGTCTCGTTATGCATGTTCTGGGTGTAGTTCAGGAGGAGGCTGGTGAAGTTGAGGACCGACCTCTTGATCTTCACCTCGCTACAGAGTGTGATGGCTGGGAAGGGTATCTCCCAGATGGATGAAGCTTTGTCGTCAAACGATACCAACACAGGGGAGTCTTGCCATCGCCTCCATATCTTGACAATCAGTGCCAGAGCAATCCCTGTGCTGGTCAGGAACACGCACATCCAGAAGATTCTGCAATACACAGGCGTGTCAGAAACGAGATAAGCCACGCGCTCGTCCAGAGCAAATACAAGACTAGAGTTTATTGCAATTAAGTGTTAGTTAGCATTAGGCAACGTACGACAGTTAAGGACACAATAAAACACAAAAGTTAAAATTATGTTCAATAAAAGATGATCATAATTTGTTTTTGACAGTATATCTTTGCACAACTTCATAATTTTGCTGGTTGTACTTAAAATTGTTTTCTTTAAATGCAATGCACTTAACCCAGCATTTCTGCTGGTATTCAAATACTTGCTGGCAACAATTTTTTGAGAGATCTTCAAAACCAGTTCTGCAGCCTTCACTAGATATAGATTACATTGATTTGCGTTCAGTAGGTTCACTTGTATTCAGAAAAGGCTGTAAACATTGAACGTGTCCAGAGGTATAAAGTTTAATAGCATATATATGTACAAAAGTTAACATAAGACACATATTATAGTACACAGGCAATATGAACAACAATATTGAAAACAAAGCAATGATAATTATATATGATACAAAATGAAACACTTTTCAAACCAGCTTTCACTTGGCTTATGCCAGTACGTCTTAACCTTTTTGCAATGGATACCATTCTTGTTATTTATTAAATACATATACATTAAAAATAAACTTTCAAAATGCATCAAAGATTTATTTATAATGATTTGGCATTGGAACAGTTAGATACTACTTACAGAGCTACAGAAGCATTATCAGGATAATTTGTCATTCAGATAATCTTGTACAGAATAAAAAGATTTTGAGCAAAGGTGCTCTCTAACAGCATATTTAAAAGCACCGAAATTATCATTTTTTTCTTTAAGAACATTAGGTACTGCGCCAAATATTTTGATAGTTTCATAATGCACACCTTCCTGGAAGCAAGAAAGTTTAGCACTGGGATAATGGATATTATACGTTTGTCTAGTGTTTATTCTGTGAATTACATTATTTGTTTCAAATAAGGTACGATTGCATACAAAGAATTTTAGGATCGAGAATATATACATGCAGGGAATCGTTAATATTATCAATCTTGTAAAAATATCTTCACAGGAACATCTGTTGTGGGTGTTAATAATGATTTTTATAACCATCTTTTGCATAGACATATTTTTTTACTACTATATTTTTCGTATTCCTGGGTCCCGCTGTGAGAGACTTTTAAATTCTGCTTTCGTCTCAACAAATCTTCAGTTGAGGCCTATACAGTGTTACAGGAGGACTATGGAGAGTCTGTTCTTCCCTACAGCACAGCTCGAAGGTGGTTTAAAATGTTTAAAGAGTGGAGACAATCAATTTCAAAGGAAGGTGGGCCCGGTGCTGCTGTTACTGCTCTCACGGAAGAAAACATCAACACTGCTGCTGTCGTTGTGAGAGAGGATCGACGAATTACCTTAAGATCAATTTCTGAAATAATGAACATTTCATTCGGTGCCACCCACACGTTGGTGACAGAAACATTACACATGAGACGTGTTTGTGCGCGATGGGTTCCAAGACTGTTGATTCCCGAACAAAAGGACATTCGTATGTAGGTTTGCATGCAGTTGAATTTGATGTTGGAGGAAGTTCCGGAGTTTCTTTCAAACGTAATCACTGCTGATGGAACTTGGCTACATCATTTTGATCCTGAGAGCTAACAGCAAAGCTCAGTGTAGAAATCTCCTTCATCACCAACGCCCAAAAAAAGCAAAAGTGGTTGCTTCTGCTGGGAAAGTTATGGTCATCTCATTCTTTGATATTCATGGGATGGTTTACCAGCATGTTGTACCTGCACACACATCAGTAACTGGACAATACTACAGGGATGTCCTGAAAACATTACAAGTCCATATCAGGCGCAGAAGGCCACATTTCCATGAAACAGGCTGGATGCTGCACCACGATCATGGGCGGCCGCATATTGCCAATGTTGTTGCTGAATATCTTGCAAGAATAAACGTGAAGTACATCCCTCACCCTCCCTATAGTCCGGATTTAGCCCCATGTGACTTTTTCTATTCCCTAACTTGAAGAAACGCCTTAGTGGGAGGCATTATCCATCATCAGAAGCAGTGGTGAAGGCTGCGGAGGCGATTTTGACGGTCTCTCAAAAATGGTTTCCAGCATGTCTTTGAAGACTGGCGGAAACGCTGGGACATGTGCATCGCATTCAGGGGAGACTATTTTGAGAAGGACCATCACAATTATGAGGTTGAATAAAGGCGTGTATAAAAAAATTGTGATCATTATTTATTGAACAGCCAAGGTAGGTTTAAGATGAGCAAATTTATAATATTTAGAGACTGAGAAGATAAGGTATTGATAGGACGGGATATACGGAGGAAATTCGGCATTTACACAGATTCATCTTTGTACCTAGGTAACCTGGGAGCAAAGTTGAGGCGAACGAGGCAGAGAGGGTGCCCACCTAAAAGAGCCACGTCTACCATTCCACCAGTTGGAAAATCCCCGACAGTTTGGTACAGTCTATTGAATCTTTGGTTGGAATGTAATCTCTACAGTGTTTACCTACGTGGTAGAGAGGTGTTACCTGTCGAACCAGGAGCGATTCCTCTCCCCGACGTACTTCAGCCCATGCAGACTGGTACACCGACAATATTCGCTCCATTGTTTTTTCAAGGACTTCCTTACTTTGTCTCCATCAGGACAATCCTTGGCCATGTTCTTCTTATCGTCTGTAACATCCTCCATCCTGAAAAATAATCGCTCAGTTTTACTTCAATGATTATACGCTTAATAGCGATAGCACCTCGATAAAATGGATATCTCGAACTTTCGATACTATCGAAGTATTCCAATTAGGGAATGACACTCGATAGTTGCGATATTTCGATACATACATGCTATCGACTTGAAGCCATACTTAAGAAAGTTCACTCGATACTTCGGTGGTGATTCTACAGTTTTTATTGTAATTTAAAATCACAAAATATTACTGCACGTTTAACATTCAAAAGCCCAAGAGATTGTCAGAAATGTGGTATCTGTACAGTAACAATATACAAGAAAACAATCGTGTGTCAACTGTCAGTTAACAGTTCCCAAGAAGAAATCACTACATATCTCCTGTCACCTCCTCTTTCTAGTATACTGGATTACTGGAAAACATCTGAACATCTCTTAAAGACTATTTAGTACAGCAGTACTCATATGTTACACAAAAAGACGTTGACTTTGAACCAGAAAGAGTAAGCACGCTTGTACTTTTGAACAAAATCTTATTAAAGTGAACTGTTTTGTTTTAAATGTATATTCAATAACTAAATTTACCATTTTCGATAGAAGACAGGACAAACCGACATTCCACCTCGGCAAAAGACGATTTTACAAGAATTTTTAAAACTCGTCTAATCAAATCAGTAACAAAGGCCAGTCACAGGAAGTCATTAGCGTGTAGCAGAGCTTATCAAGCTGTAATCAACATTATCGCAGGAAATGTGAATAACAAAACTATTATCTAAGTCAGGGGGCGCTGGTGTAGCGCAGTGGTTTCGTTCGCGGCTCCCGAGTTCAATTCCCGGCTCTGGGGGTGGTAATTTTAAATCGACCCTATCCACGCCTTCACATCTGTCTTATTCAGCTGCCGTTGTGCGAGCGCTGAGGACCCTGAGCACTCGTGGTACCTCTGCCGTTACTAGAGGAACCTCGGGCCGAAGTGCCGAGCCCCTCCCGTCGGGGAGCTGTTCGGATTGGGTTGGACTCGAAGAGGCAGTGTGTTCCCGACAACCACGGGGAATTGGGTACCTCCGGCCGGGCTACGGTCGCTGGGAGGGGGCAGAGGGTTGCCTAATAAGTCCCGGGTACTAGCCTGCAGAGCTAGTAGATGGTGTGCTAGATCACCAGGCTACGGCCGCCTGGAGGGGGTAGAGGGTTGTCTAATAAGTCCCGGATCCTAGCCTGCAGAGGTAGTAGAAGGTGTGCTAGATCACCAGGCTACGGCCGCCCGGAGGGGCTAGAGGGTTGCCTAATAAGTCCCGCGTACTAGCCTGCAGAGCTAGTAGAAGGTGTGCTAGATCACCAGGCTACGGCCGCCCGGAGGGGCTAGAGGGTTGCGTAATAAGTCCCGGGTACTAGCCTGCAGAGCTAGTAGATGGTGTGCTAGATCACCAGGCTACGGCCGCCCGGAGGGGCTAGAGGGTTGCCTAATAAGTCCCGCGTACTAGCCTGCAGAGCTAGTAGAAGGTGTGCTAGATCACCAGGTTACGGTCGCTGGGAGGGGGCAGAGGGTTGCCTAATAAGTCCCGGGTACTAGCCTGCAGAGCTAGTAGATGGTGTGCTAGATCACCAGGCTACGGCCGCCTGGAGGGGGTAGAGGGTTGTCTAATAAGTCCCGATCCTAGCCTGCAGAGGTAGTAGAAGGTGTGCTAGATCACCAGGCTACGGCCGCCCGGAGGGGCTAGAGGGTTGCCTAATAAGTCCCGCGTACTAGCCTGCAGAGCTAGTAGAAGGTGTGCTAGATCACCAGGCTACGGCCGCCCGGAGGGGCTAGAGGGTTGCCTAATAAGTCCCGGGTACTAGCCTGCAGAGCTAGTAGATGGTGTGCTAGATCACCAGGCTACGGCCGCCCGGAGGGGCTAGAGGGTTGCCTAATAAGTCCCGCGTACTAGCCTGCAGAGCTAGTAGAAGGTGTGCTAGATCACCAGGTTACGGCCGCCTGGAGGGGCTAGAGGGTTGCCTAATAAGTCCCGCGTACTAGCCTGCAGAGCTAGTAGAAGGTGTGCTAGATCACCAGGCTACGGCCGCCCGGAGGGGATAGAGGGTTGCCTAATAAGTCCCGCGTACTAGCCTGCAGAGCTAGTAGAAGGTGTGCTAGATCACCAGGCTACGGCCGCCCGGAGGGGCTAGAGGGTTGCCTAATAAGTCCCGCGTACTAGCCTGCAGAGCTAGTAGAAGGTGTGCTAGATCACCAGGCTACGGCCGCCCGGAGGGGCTAGAGGGTTGCCTAATAAGTCCCGCGTACTAGCCTGCAGAGCTAGTAGAAGGTGTGCTAGATCACCAGGCTACGGCCGCCCGGAGGGGCTAGAGGGTTGTCTAATAAGTCCCGGGTCGTAGACTGCAGAGCTAGTAGAAGGTGTGCTAGATCCAATTTCCCAATTTCGATTCTCGGTTGTGGTAAGTTACCTCGCTAAGGATTTTTCCAAGGGTTTTCACTTATTGTGAGAAACAAATGTTGGGTTACGCTAAGCTCTATGGACCCTGGACTCATTTGAACTCAATTTAATTCATCGTCAGACATGTCTTAACGTTGGAGCACCTAAAAATAGTAAATAAAATAGTTAAGGACAAATCTTTCTTAGGAAGCGATACGACAAAGTCCTTCCAATTCGAACTACAGTTTACGTTCAAAAATTTGCTAAATTTGCTTAAAATATATGTTAAAGATATGTTAAAGCCAAATGAAATGTTTATCTTGAATTTTCCTTGAATGTCCTCAAAAGTGCTCTACATTCTGAATGACTTTTCTATAACTGATAAACTGTAAGAGATACACAGAAGATATATGCAAGGACGGTCTGAAAAGTGTCCGACATCAACATGAATGGCATCTCTCGTAAACAAAAGCTAGTGAATTTCGTTGTTCATCTGTTGACAACTACTCACCGAAGTTTCAGCCATTTCGGACGCTCAGTCGCTATGTAACAGTCGTTTGAGTGAGTGTTTTAATGAAAATGGACATTAAATATTTAAATATTTGTCTATGAAAGGCAATACGCCCACGCAAATTACAGATGAGTTGTATTCTGTGTATAGGGAATCTGCACCATCATTTACCACAGTGAAGTTTTGGGCAACTGAATTTAAACGTAGCCGTAAGAGCTTGGGAAACGATAAACGTTCGGGACATCCAAAAACTGCAACTACCGACGAAAACGTTGCCAAAGATCACCAAATGGTGCTAGACGACCGCCGAATTGAAGTGAGAGAGATAGCAGAGGCTATGAACATGTCAAAAGAACGTGTTTGTCACATATTAAATCAACATTTAGACATGAGAATGCTGTCCGCATGTTGGGCGCCGCGTTTGCTCACGTTAGACCAAAAACGTGTTCTAATGAACATTTCCGGCGCTCTGTTGGCGCAGTTTAGGCGCAATGAATCCAAGTTTTGGCGCCGATTAATTGCTGTAGATGAAACTTGATTACACCATTATACGCTCGAAACAAAAATACAGTCCAAACAGAGGATTGCAAAGGGAGAACCGGCTCTAAAAACATTAAAATCAGTTTTGTGGGCTGGGGAAGTGATGGAGACGGATTTTTGGGATAGTCATGGTTTTATTTTAATCATATTAAAAATATTAATCATATTAAAAATCATTACTTGACAAGATGAAGGTAGAACTTGCGGAAAAACAGCCACATTTACAGAAAAAGAAAATCCTGTCTCACCAGGACAACGCACCGTCTCACACCCCAGCGGTTGCAATGGCGAAAATCTGCGATTTACGGTTTGAACTGCTTGACTCGCCGGATCTAGCCCCTAGCGACTTCTTTTTGTTCCCTCATCTAAAAATTGCACTCCGAGGACAGAGATTTTCATCAAATGAAGGGGCAATCAGTTTCGTAAACAATTATTTTGCAGATAAAAAATTCGAGTACTATTTGGACGGGTTATAGAGATGGGAGTATCGCTGGGAGAAGTGTGTAGAGTTACAAAGAGACTATGTTGAAAAACGTCGAGTACTATTTGGACGGGTTACAGAGATGGGAACATCGCTGGGAGAAGTGTGTAGAGTTACAAGGAGACTATGTTGAAAAACGTCGAGTACTATTTGGACGGGTTACAGAGATGGGAACATCGCTGGGAGAAGTGTGTAGAGTTACAAAGAGACTATGTTGAAAAACGCCGAGTACTATTTGGACGGGTTACAGAGATGGGACCATTGCTGGGAGAAGTGTGTAGAGTTACAAGGAGACTATGTTGAAAAACGCCGAGTACTATTTGGACGGGTTATAGAGATGGGAGTATCGCTGGGAGAAGTGTGTAGAGTTACAAAGAGACTATGTTGAAAAACGCCGAGTACTATTTGGACGGGTTACAGAGATGGGAACATTGCTGGGAGAAGTGTGTAGAGTTACAAGGAGACTATGTTGAAAAACGCTGCGTACTATTTGGACGGGTCACAGAGATAAGAGCATCGCTGGGAGAAGTGTGTAGAGTTACAAGGAGACTATGTTGAAAAACGCCGAGTACTATTTGGACGGGTTACAGAGATGGGAACATCGCTGGGAGAAGTGTGTAGAGTTACAAGAGACTATGTTGAAAAACGCCGAGTACTACTTGGACGGGTTACAGAGATGGGAACATCGCTGGGAGAAGTGTGTAGAGTTACAAGGAGACTATGTTGAAAAACGCCGAGTACTATTTGGACGGGTTACAGAGATGGGAACATCGCTGGGAGAAGTGTGTAGAGTTACAAGGAGACTATGTTGAAAAACGCCGAGTACTATTTGGACGGGTTACAGAGATGGGAACATCGCTGGGAGAAGTGTTTAGAGTTACAAGAGACTATGTTGAAAAACGCCGAGTACTATTTGGACGGGTTACAGAGATGGGAACATCGCTGGGAGAAGTGTGTAGAGTTACAAGGAGACTATGTTGAAAAACGCCGAGTACTATTTGGACGGGTTACAGAGATGGGAACATCGCTGGGAGAAGTGTGTAGAGTTACAAGAGACTATGTTGAAAAACGCCGAGTACTATTTGGATGGGTTACAGAGATGAGAACATCGCTGGGAGAAGTGTGTAGAGTTACAAGGAGACTATGTTGAAAAACGCCGAGTACTATTTGGACCGGTTACAGAGATGGGAACATCGCTGGGAGAAGTGTGTAGAGTTACAAGAGACTATGTTGAAAAACGCCGAGTACTATTTGGACGTTTTACAAGGATGGGGGCATCGCTGGGAGAAGTATGTAGAGTTACAAGGAGACTATGTTTAAAAACAAAAAGTAAATTCGGAAAGAAATGTCGTGTATCTTTATTAGTTCTGAAACATTTGAGACCATCCTCGTATCTTCTTAAAAATACAATTAATGTCATTCAAACTTTTTATGGACCCAATTTCCGAGGTATACCTCGTTATTAGTTGAATTTTCCAACACTTAAGCGTTTCACAGAATTTCAAAGACAGCACTTAACAAAGAAACTACACCGCAAATGTTAAAATTTAATTCAGTCGTATAAGCCCATCTCGGTAGCTTACAAGAACTCACGTACAAAACAAAAAGTGAATACCTGCGAAATAAGGATATAAGAGTAATCGAAGGATAAGCATTATTCGCCAGAGTACACAGTACACTAATTAGAGAAAACCTCAGATTATAAACTTCGTCAAGAACTCAGGAAAAAATGGAAGGAGCACGTTGATAGAATGGAACATCAGTTGGCAAAGGGGGAGAAAGAAGTTCCACTGAATGGCAAAAGAGACATAGGAAGGCCTCAGGAAAGATGGATATTATCCACTGAGAAAGAATCTTGAAGTTTGTCAACAAACAGGAATTTTTCCTACTGAATAAGAATAAGATATGGTATTTAATTTGAAAATCTTCCAAGTATTCGACTTGAAAATTTACAAATAATTCGCCTTCGCAGAATAATCCTTATATGAAAAACTTTTTTTCGAAAAAGACCTTCACTGATTCAGTTATAATGCTTTGTTTTGAACAGGCTTTCCTGCTACTTTACGTAGAAGTAAGTATATCTTAATCATTTGTTTTCATCGCTTTGAAACTTCTCTGAAACAATTGCTTATCGCTGAATCCTACGTTCGTCTGTTCTAGCTACAAATATGTTTAACAAATGCACATCTCCAGATGTAGATTAGCGTGAAGTGTTGATGCTGAACTTACCTTAGAGGAGAACGCTGAACTCTACTGCTAAGTGGTGCTCGACAAACTGTCACATGCTGGGCGTTTCATTGCCCAAAGAGAAAACCTGAAATATTTGCGACACGTCAGGTAATGTGTTAAACTGCAGTTCGTGTTTGTCACTTGTTTCTCGCTTTCTCATTCTTCAGCACAACCAGCTGATGAAACATCTCTATTAATTTATACCTTCACAGTATTGTTTATTTTCTAACCTGTTTATAGATGAATGTCCAATCAATTATAATTTATAGTAGAATTATAGATCTTTTATTGACTTCCTCATCAACAGTTTTGATAATTCTATATCTTAAGATATAATTCTCTTTATTTATTTTACCTTCTTCACCATAAACATCTCTTCCCCCTCTTAACTTTTGAAATAAGTTTCATTCTTCTAAGTTCAACATTCTTTACTGGAATTTTAATGCTCTTACTATAATCTTCTCCTAATTTGCCGTTTTTACTAGTTCTATCTGTGCTACCTACGGAATAAATTAATAGAATGTATATGTATAAAAAATAATAGCCAAAATAGAATAGATTTCCACGTACGGGATTCGGCACTCCAACCAGTCTTGGCCCGCCTCGGTAGCATAGACGGTAGCGTGTCTGCTCAAGTTCACAGATCCCGAGTTCAAATCCTGCTCAGGAGACTTATCTGTATAAGGTCATTCTGAAAGACGACTATCGGGTAACTGTAAGCTCTGAGGATCCTGTACTCATTTGGACATCATTTCATTCATCGTCCGATATGACTTAACGTTGGAGGTTTTCTCATATCCTGAAAGGTGAATGTCTGGTAACTCTAAGCTCTATGTACCCTGTACTCATTTGAACATCATTTCATTCATCGCCCGATATGACTTAACGTTGGAGGTTTTCTCTTATCATGAAAGATGAGTGTCTGGTAACTCTAAGCTCTATGTACCCTGTACTCATTTGGACATCATTTCATTCATCGTCCGATATGACTTAACGTTGGAGGTTTTCTCATATCCTGAAAGGTGAATGTCTGGTAACTCTAAGCTCTATGTACCCTGTACTCATTTGGACATCATTTCATTCATCGTCCGATATGACTTAACGTTGGAGGTTTTCTCATATCCTGAAAGGTGAATGTCTGGTAACTCTAAGCTCTATGTACCCTGTACTCATTTGAACATCATTTCATTCATCGTCCGATATGACTTAACGTTGGAGGTTTTCTCTTATCCTGAAAGATGAATGTCTGGTAACTCTAAGCTCTATGTACACTGTACTCATTTGAACATCATTTCATTCATCGTCCGATATGACTTAACGTTGGAGGTTTTCTCTTATCCTGAAAGATGAATGTCTGGTAACTCTAAGCTCTATGTACCCTGTACTCATTTGGACATCATTTCATTCATCGTCCGATATGACTTAACGTTGGAGGTTTTCTCTTATCCTGAAAGATGAATGTCTGGTAACTCTAAGCTCTATGTACACTGTACTCATTTGAACATCATTTCATTCATCGTCCGATATGACTTAACGTTGGAAGTTTTCTCTTATCCTGAGAGATGAATGTCTGGTAACTCTAAGCTCTATGTACACTGTACTCATTTGAACATCATTTCATTCATCGTCCGATATGACTTAACGTTGGAGGGTTTCTCTTACCTTGAAGAATGAATGTCTGGTAACTCTAAGCTCTATGTACCCTGTACTCATTTAAACATCATTTCATTCATCGTCCGATATGACTTAACGTTGGAGGGTTTCTCTTACCTTGAAGAATGAATGTCTGGTAACTCTAAGCTCTATGTACCCTGTACTCATTTGAACATCATTTCATTCATCGTCCGATATGACTTAACGTTGGAGGTTTTCTCGTATCCTGAAAGATGAATGTCTGGTAACTCTAAGCTCTATGTACCCTGTACTCATTTGAACATCATTTCATTCATCGTCCGATATGACTTAACGTTGGAGGGTTTCCTTTATTCTGAAAGATGAATGTCTGGTAACTCTAAGGTCTATGTACCCTGTACTCATTTGAACATCATTTCATTCATCGTCCGATATGACTTAACGTTGGAGGTTTTCTCTTATCCTGAAAGATGAATGTCTGGTAACTCTAAGCTCTATGTACGCTGTACTCATTTGAACATCATTTCATTCATCGTCCGATATGACTTAACATTGGAGGTTTACCCTTATCCGGAAAAATTAATGTCTGGTAACTCTAAGCTCTATGTACCCTGTACTCATTTGAACATGATTTCATTCATCGTCCGATATGACAACTATGGAGGACATAAATTAAAAAAAGTCTTGGTCTATTGTACCTATTATTTATCTGGCGATCCGGGAAAACGCCCTGAATAGCCCATGGCTATAGGATTTTAATCCAGCCCTGCGGATTGAGTGCCAGAGACGAAACCACCTGCCACTTCAAGTATGTGACACAAAGATTTAAAACAAAAGCGAAGAAAAATTACGTTACATGGAAAACTTTGGAAAATGTTGATTTTGTCAGAATATTTTAATGCTGGGTAATAAATATAATGATCTCGAATAATCAATGAGTTGAAAAAATATGTTAATGCAATGCATCAATGCTAATTTGAAAAGATGGGGTAGGTTCGTAAGTAATTTTTCAAGGGTTTTTTAGGTCATGAAAAGGGAAATTTTGATATTACAAATTTGAATGGAAGGAACTATAAACAGTCATCGTCGAGAAGTGAATTAGCTGACAGCCAAAGAAAGTGCTAACAAGCATTGTTTCACACATTATTTGGTTAATGGTCAGGTATCATCCAGTTCGATCCAGTTGTTCCAGAATTACTTTTGGTTGTGTCACGACGGCACTTAAACCAGCGCTCCTAGCGGCAAGACCATCAAACACAATTCCGTGTAAATATCGGTTTGAGATGCAGGGATACAGTTAGGGAATGCCCTAGTAATATCAACACAGTAACAGTTATTTATGGCTCTTCCTAAGTAGATGCTTATTAGCGAATGAAAAAAAAATTAACGACCAAGGCGTTAGCGCCGAGAGCATGAGAGCATAAAATTAAACCTGGCTAGTCCCAGAATTATGAAAATATTTAAAATTGTCGAACCAAAGATTTATAATCGATCCTTTTATTAGTCGTAGGATGATATTGGAACTTCTGAATAGCGAAGAATCGCAACTGTAGCGAGGCAAAAAGGAAAAAAAAAAAAAAAAGAAAAGAAAGAAAGAAAAAAGATAAAAAAGCCTACTGTGTTTAAAACTGGACGGTTCAGGTGACGGAAGCTTTATACCTGAAGAAATTTGAATTGATAATCTTAATTAGCTGCCACAGGAGTCACCTGCAATTTATGACAAAAAATATTTGTTTTAAGAATGGTGGAGTTCAAAAACTTCAGAAATATTTGCTGTGAAGTGAGTTTATCTTATTTTTCAAAGAAAACACAGTTACTAATCTCATATACTCTGCGGTCGAAGTACTCTATACGCTTCTTTCTTCTTTTTCAGAGAGCTAAATAAAAATTGAACATCGAAATAAGGCAACTAGAAAGTAATCGATAGTCAAAGAGATTATAATGCAATCCCTTTGACGTTATATTAGAGTAAGCGTTCCTGAAGAATGATGCGTCTTTGTCTTACAAATTTTAACTTTATTCTTTTGTTATGTTGACTCTGGTAGAGATAATTCGACTCTTTACAGAGATTATTCATGTCTAACAGTAAAAGGTCTACTTTTCAGTAACAAAAGTATCACGTAATGATGTGTTTTTGTCTCATATTGACTCTGGTAGAGATAATTCGACTCTTTACAGAGATTATTCATGTCTAACAGTAAAAGGTCTACTTTTCAGTAACAAAAGTATCGCGTAATGATGTATTTTTGTCTCATATTGACTCTGGTAGAGATAATTCGACTCTTTACAGAGATTATTCATGTCTAACAGTAAAAGGTCTACTTTTCAGTAACAAAAGTATCACGTAATGATGTGTTTTTGTCTCATATTGACTCTGGTAGAGATAATTCGACTCTTTACAGAGATTATTCATGTCTAACAGCAAAAGCCCACGTTTCAGTAACAAAAGTATCACGTAATGATATGTTTTTGTCTCATATTGACTCTGGTAGAGATAATTCGACTCTTTACAGAGATTATTCATGTCTAACAGTAAAAGGCCTACTTTTCAGTAACAAAAGTATCACGTAATGATGTGTCTTTGTCTTATATTGACTCGGGTAGAGATAATTCGATTCTTTACAGAGATTATTCATGTCTAACTGTAAAAGGCCTACTTTTCAGTAACAAAAGTATCGTGTAGTGATGTGCTTTTTTGTCTCATATTGACTCTGGTAGAGATAATTCGACTCTTTACAGAGATTATTCATGTCTTACAGTAAAAGTTCTACTTTTCAGTAACAAAAGCATCACGTAATGACGAGTTTTTGTCTCATATTGACTCTGATAGAGATAATTCGACTCTTTACAGAGATTATTCATGTCCAACAGTAAAAGGCCTACTTTTCAGTAACAAAAGTATCACGTAATGATGTGTTTTTGTCTCATATTGACTCTGATAGAGATAATTCGACTCCTTACAGAGATTATTCATGTCAAACAGTAAAAGGCCTACTTTTCAGAAACAAAGGTATCACGTAATAATGTGCTTTTGTTATCTGGTAGATAAATTTAATTAGTAATTATTTTCTAAGCTGCATTACTTGTTAATTGTAAAGTCATGACCTACAGGGACAGTTAAATTCAGTTTTAAAATTTAAAAATTAAGAAACTATATTAAATATTGAAATTTTTAGCTGCATATATGGCTTGCACCGAGTAACGAACCCCCGCTTCCATGAACATGGTGCGCATGACATATTTCTTGAAGGTATTGGACCGTGTTGGCTGGTCAGGGGTGATGCCTACTCTACCATACCGTAGTTACTTCCAACTTAATGGTTATATACGATAGGGGAACGTCCCCACACAACCTAACTCATATTTACGCAGGAATATACAGCAATCCAATGTATTCATATGTCCACCTCTGTGGCGTGGCAGTGGCGTGCCTTATGTGATAGATTTTTTATCAGATTTTCGCTATGTGGTTGTTTTAGCGTTTCGTACTCTTTACATAGCCAAGATATTAAAATAAAATAAACTTCCTCGGTGACAAAAGTACAAATACTTGCAAATTCAATTCAATAACGGAAAATATTTCCTAAGTAACTACCTCCTGCAAAAAGATAAGTTTAGAATCGAAGGATAAGGTACAAACAACTTCACCAAGATCCGCCACCACAAGCTACTGTCAACTGTTAGTTTAAATTAGCCCTCAACAGAGCAATTAGGTTTACATGTTACAAATAATGACAATGTGCTGGTACTATATGAGTTTCATCTTGCTTATTGGGAAATAAGAAAACAAAAGAGATGCGCTAAGGAAATCAACGGATAAGTAACAGTGATCGTGAGAAATCACGTCATTATCGAGCTGATTGAGAGGTTTCTACAATAAGAAGGGGAAAAGACGGACATGTTTCTTTCTGAGAGAATATTTCTTGTGTTTATGTCCTAACTGAATCTTAAATTTAGAGGCAAAAGACGAAAAACACCCCTGTTTATAATTATGCAATTTTTCAGAATTTGTTTTTCAACATAGTCTCCTTGTAACTCTACACACTTCTCCCAGCAATGTTCTCATCTCTGTAACCCGTCCAAATAGTACTCGGCGTTTTTCAACATAGTCTCCTTGTAACTCTACACACTTCTCCCAGCGAGGCTCTCATCTCTGTAACCCGTCCAAATAGTACTCGGCGTTTTTCAATATAGTCTCCTTGTAACTCTACACACTTCTCCCAGCGAGGCTCTCATCTCTGTAACACGTCCAAATAGTACTCGGCGTTTTTCAACATAGTCTCCTTGTAACTCTACACACTTCTCCCAGCGATGCTACCATCTCTGTAACTCGTCCAAATAGTACTCGGCGTTTTTCAACATAGTCTCCTTGTAACTCTACACACTTCTCCCAGCGATGTTCACATCTCTGTAACCCGTCCCAATAGTTTTCGGCATTTTTCAATATAGTCTCCTTGTAACTCTACACACTTCTCCCAGCGATGCTCCCATCTCTATAACCCGTCCAAATAGTACTCGGCGTTTATCAACATAGTCTCCTTGTAACTCTACACACTTCTCCCGGCGATGCTCACATCTCTGTAACCCGTCCAAATAGTACTCGGCGTTTTTCAACATAGTCTCCTTGTAACTCTACACACTTCTCCCAGCGATGTTCACATCTCTGTAACCCGTCCAAATAGTTCTCGGCATTTTTCAATATAGTCTCCTTGTAACTCTACACACTTCTCCCAGCGATGCTCTCATCTCTGTAACCCGTCCAAATAGTACTCGGCGTTTATCAACATAGTCTCCTTGTAACTCTACACACTTCTCCCGGCGATGCTCACATCTCTGTAACCCGTCCAAATAGTACTCGGCGTTTTTCAACATAGTCTCCTTGTAACTCTACACACTTCTCCCAGCGATGTTCTCATCTCTGTAACCCGTCCAAATAGTACTCGGCGTTTTTCAACATAGTCTCCTTGTAACTCTACACACTTCTCCCGGCGATGCTCACATCTCTGTAACCCGTCCAAATAGTACTCGGCGTTTTTCAACATAGTCTCCTTGTAACTCTACACACTTCTCCCAGCGATGCTCCCATCTCTATAACCCGTCCAAATAGTACTCGGCGTTTTTCAACATAGTCTCCTTGTAACTCTACACACTTCTCCCGGCGATGCTCACATCTCTGTAACCCGTCCAAATAGTACTCGGCGTTTTTCAACATAGTCTCCTTGTAACTCTACACACTTCTCCCAGCGATGCTCCCATCTCTATAACCCGTCCAAATAGTACTCGGCGTTTTTCAACATAGTCTCCTTGTAACTCTACACACTTCTCCCGGCGATGTTCACATCTCTGTAACCCGTCCAAATAGTACTCGGCGTTTTTCAACATAGTCTCCTTGTAACTCTACACACTTCTCCCAGCGATGTTCACATCTCTGTAACCCGTCCAAATAGTTCTCGGCATTTTTCAATATAGTCTCCTTGTAACTCTACACACTTCTCCCAGCGATGTTCACATCTCTGTAACCCGTCCAAATAGTACTCGGCGTTTTTCAACATAGTCTCCTTGTAACTCTACACACTTCTCCCAGCGATGTTCACATCTCTGTAACCCGTCCAAATAGTACTCGGCGTTTTTCAACATAGTCTCCTTGTAACTCTACACACTTCTCCCAGCGATGTTCACATCTCTGTAACACGTCCAAATAGTACTCGGCGTTTTTCAACATAGTCTCCTTGTAACTCTACACACTTCTCCCAGCGATGTTCTCATCTCTGTAACACGTCCAAATAGTACTCGGCGTTTTTCAACATAGTCTCCTTGTAACTCTACACACTTCTCCCAGCGATGTTCTCATCTCTGTAACCCGTCCAAATAGTACTCGGCGTTTTTCAACATAGTCTCCTTGTAACTCTACACACTTCTCCGAGCGATGTTCACATCTCTGTAACACGTCCAAATAGTACTCGGCGTTTTTCAACATAGTCTCCTTGTAACTCTACACACTTCTCCCAGCGATGTTCTCATCTCTGTAACACGTCCAAATAGTACTCGGCGTTTTTCAACATAGTCTCCTTGTAACTCTACACACTTCTCCCAGCGATGTTCTCATCTCTGTAACACGTCCAAATAGTACTCGGCGTTTTTCAACATAGTCTCCTTGTAACTCTACACACTTCTCCCAGCGATGTTCTCATCTCTGTAACCCGTCCAAATAGTACTCGGCGTTTTTCAACATAGTCTCCTTGTAACTCTACACACTTCTCCCAGCGATGTTCACATCTCTGTAACACGTCCAAATAGTACTCGGCGTTTTTCAACATAGTCTCCTTGTAACTCTACACACTTCTCCCAGCGATGCTCCCATCTCTATAACCCGTCCAAATAGTACTCGGCGTTTTTCAACATAGTCTCCTTGTAACTCTACACACTTCTCCCGGCGATGTTCACATCTCTGTAACCCGTCCAAATAGTACTCGGCGTTTTTCAACATAGTCTCCTTGTAACTCTACACACTTCTCCCAGCGATGTTCACATCTCTGTAACCCGTCCAAATAGTTCTCGGCATTTTTCAATATAGTCTCCTTGTAACTCTACACACTTCTCCCAGCGATGTTCACATCTCTGTAACCCGTCCAAATAGTACTCGGCGTTTTTCAACATAGTCTCCTTGTAACTCTACACACTTCTCCCAGCGATGTTCACATCTCTGTAACACGTCCAAATAGTACTCGGCGTTTTTCAACATAGTCTCCTTGTAACTCTACACACTTCTCCCAGCGATGTTCTCATCTCTGTAACCCGTCCAAATAGTACTCGGCGTTTTTCAACATAGTCTCCTTGTAACTCTACACACTTCTACCAGCGATGTTCCCATCTCTGTAACCCGTCCAAATAGTACTCGGCGTTTTTCAACATAGTCTCCTTGTAACTCTACACACTTCTCCCAGCGATGTTCTCATCTCTGTAACCCGTCCAAATAGTACTCGGCGTTTTTCAACATAGTCTCCTTGTAACTCTACACACTTCTCCCAGCGATGTTCTCATCTCTGTAACCCGTCCAAATAGTACTCGGCGTTTTTCAACATAGTCTCCTTGTAACTCTACACACTTCTCCCAGCGATGTTCACATCTCTGTAACCCGTCCAAATAGTACTCGGCGTTTTTCAACATAGTCTCCTTGTAACTCTACACACTTCTCCCAGCGATGTTCACATCTCTGTAACACGTCCAAATAGTACTCGGCGTTTTTCAACATAGTCTCCTTGTAACTCTACACACTTCTCCCAGCGATGTTCTCATCTCTGTAACCCGTCCAAATAGTATTCGGCGTTTTTCAACATAGTCTCCTTGTAACTCTACACACTTCTACCAGCGATGTTCACATCTCTGTAACACGTCCAAATAGTACTCGGCGTTTTTCAACATAGTCTCCTTGTAACTCTACACACTTCTCCCAGCGATGTTCTCATCTCTGTAACCCGTCCAAATAGTACTCGGCGTTTTTCAACATAGTCTCCTTGTAACTCTACACACTTCTCCCAGCGACGTTCCCATCTCTGTAACCCGTCCAAATAGTACTCGGTGTTTTTCAACATAGTCTCCTTGTAACTCTACACACTTCTCCCAGCAATGTTCCCATCTCTGTAACCCGTCCAAATAGTACTCGGCGTTTTTCAACATAGTCTCCTTGTAACTCTACACACTTCTCCCGGCGATGCTCACATCTCTGTAACCCGTCCAAATAGTACTCGGCGTTTTTCAACATAGTCTCCTTGTAACTCTACACACTTCTCCCAGCGATGCTCCCATCTCTATAACCCGTCCAAATAGTACTCGGCGTTTTTCAACATAGTCTCCTTGTAACTCTACACACTTCTCCCGGCGATGTTCACATCTCTGTAACCCGTCCAAATAGTACTCGGCGTTTTTCAACATAGTCTCCTTGTAACTCTACACACTTCTCCCAGCGATGTTCACATCTCTGTAACCCGTCCAAATAGTTCTCGGCATTTTTCAGTATAGTCTCCTTGTAACTCTACACACTTCTCCCAGCGATGTTCACATCTCTGTAACCCGTCCAAATAGTACTCGGCGTTTTTCAACATGGTCTCCTTGTAACTCTACACACTTCTCCCAGCGATGTTCACATCTCTGTAACCCGTCCAAATAGTACTCGGCGTTTTTCAACATAGTCTCCTTGTAACTCTACACACTTCTCCCAGCGATGTTCACATCTCTGTAACACGTCCAAATAGTACTCGGCGTTTTTCAACATAGTCTCCTTGTAACTCTACACACTTCTCCCAGCGATGTTCTCATCTCTGTAACACGTCCAAATAGTACTCGGCGTTTTTCAACATAGTCTCCTTGTAACTCTACACACTTCTCCCAGCGATGTTCTCATCTCTGTAACCCGTCCAAATAGTACTCGGCGTTTTTCAACATAGTCTCCTTGTAACTCTACACACTTCTCCGAGCGATGTTCACATCTCTGTAACACGTCCAAATAGTACTCGGCGTTTTTCAACATAGTCTCCTTGTAACTCTACACACTTCTCCCAGCGATGTTCTCATCTCTGTAACACGTCCAAATAGTACTCGGCGTTTTTCAACATAGTCTCCTTGTAACTCTACACACTTCTCCCAGCGATGTTCTCATCTCTGTAACACGTCCAAATAGTACTCGGCGTTTTTCAACATAGTCTCCTTGTAACTCTACACACTTCTCCCAGCGATGTTCTCATCTCTGTAACCCGTCCAAATAGTACTCGGCGTTTTTCAACATAGTCTCCTTGTAACTCTACACACTTCTCCCAGCGATGTTCACATCTCTGTAACACGTCCAAATAGTACTCGGCGTTTTTCAACATAGTCTCCTTGTAACTCTACACACTTCTCCCAGCGATGCTCCCATCTCTATAACCCGTCCAAATAGTACTCGGCGTTTTTCAACATAGTCTCCTTGTAACTCTACACACTTCTCCCGGCGATGTTCACATCTCTGTAACCCGTCCAAATAGTACTCGGCGTTTTTCAACATAGTCTCCTTGTAACTCTACACACTTCTCCCAGCGAAGTTCACATCTCTGTAACCCGTCCAAATAGTTCTCGGCATTTTTCAATATAGTCTCCTTGTAACTCTACACACTTCTCCCAGCGATGTTCACATCTCTGTAACCCGTCCAAATAGTACTCGGCGTTTTTCAACATAGTCTCCTTGTAACTCTACACACTTCTCCCAGCGATGTTCACATCTCTGTAACACGTCCAAATAGTACTCGGCGTTTTTCAACATAGTCTCCTTGTAACTCTACACACTTCTCCCAGCGATGTTCTCATCTCTGTAACACGTCCAAATAGTACTCGGCGTTTTTCAACATAGTCTCCTTGTAACTCTACACACTTCTCCCAGCGATGTTCTCATCTCTGTAACCCGTCCAAATAGTACTCGGCGTTTTTCAACATAGTCTCCTTGTAACTCTACACACTTCTACCAGCGATGTTCCCATCTCTGTAACCCGTCCAAATAGTACTCGGCGTTTTTCAACATAGTCTCCTTGTAACTCTACACACTTCTCCCAGCGATGTTCTCATCTCTGTAACCCGTCCAAATAGTACTCGGCGTTTTTCAACATAGTCTCCTTGTAACTCTACACACTTCTCCCAGCGATGTTCTCATCTCTGTAACCCGTCCAAATAGTACTCGGCGTTTTTCAACATAGTCTCCTTGTAACTCTACACACTTCTCCCAGCGATGTTCACATCTCTGTAACCCGTCCAAATAGTACTCGGCGTTTTTCAACATAGTCTCCTTGTAACTCTACACACTTCTCCCAGCGATGCTCCCATCTCTGTAACCCGTCCAAATAGTACTCGGCGTTTTTCAACATAGTCTCCTTGTAACTCTACACACTTCTCCCAGCGATGTTCACATCTCTGTAACACGTCCAAATAGTACTCGGCGTTTTTCAACATAGTCTCCTTGTAACTCTACACACTTCTCCCAGCGATGTTCTCATCTCTGTAACCCGTCCAAATAGTATTCGGCGTTTTTCAACATAGTCTCCTTGTAACTCTACACACTTCTACCAGCGATGTTCACATCTCTGTAACACGTCCAAATAGTACTCGGCGTTTTTCAACATAGTCTCCTTGTAACTCTACACACTTCTCCCAGCGATGTTCTCATCTCTGTAACCCGTCCAAATAGTACTCGGCGTTTTTCAACATAGTCTCCTTGTAACTCTACACACTTCTCCCAGCGACGTTCCCATCTCTGTAACCCGTCCAAATAGTACTCGGTGTTTTTCAACATAGTCTCCTTGTAACTCTACACACTTCTCCCAGCAATGTTCCCATCTCTGTAACCCGTCCAAATAGTACTCGGCGTTTTTCAACATAGTCTCCTTGTAACTCTACACACTTCTCCCAGCAATGTTCTCATCTCTGTAACCCGTCCAAATAGTACTCGGCGTTTTTCAACATAGTCTCCTTGTAACTCTATACACTTCTCCCAGCGATGTTCACATCTCTGTAACACGTCCAAATAGTACTCGGCGTTTTTCAACATAGTCTCCTTGTAACTCTACACACTTCTCCCAGCAATGTTCCCATCTCTGTAACCCGTCCAAATAGTACTCGGCGTTTTTCAACATAGTCTCCTTGTAACTCTACACACTTCTCCCAGCAATGTTCTCATCTCTGTAACCCGTCCAAATAGTACTCGGTGTTTTTCAACATAGTCTCCTTGTAACTCTACACACTTCTCCCAGCAATGTTCCCATCTCTGTAACCCGTCCAAATAGTACTCGGCGTTTTTCAACATAGTCTCCTTGTAACTCTACACACTTCTCCCAGCAATGTTCTCATCTCTGTAACCCGTCCAAATAGTACTCGGCGTTTTTCAACATAGTCTCCTTGTAACTCTATACACTTCTCCCAGCGATGTTCCCATCTCTGTAACACGTCCAAATAGTACTCGGCGTTTTTCAACATAGTCTCCTTGTAACTCTACACACTTCTCCCAGCAATGTTCCCATCTCTGTAACCCGTCCAAATAGTACTCGGCGTTTTTCAACATAGTCTCCTTGTAACTCTACACACTTCTCCCAGCAATGTTCTCATCTCTGTAACCCGTCCAAATAGTACTCGGCGTTTTTCAACATAGTCTCCTTGTAACTCTACACACTTCTCCCAGCAATGTTCTCATCTCTGTAACCCGTCCAAATAGTACTCGGCGTTTTTCGACATAGTCTCCTTGTAACTCTATACACTTCTCCCAGCGATGTTCCCATCTCTGTAACACGTCCAAATAGTACTCGGCGTTTTTCAACATAGTCTCCTTGTAACTCTACACACTTCTCCCTGCAATGTTCTCATCTCTGTAACCCGTCCAAATAGTACTCGGCGTTTTTCTCTGCGAAATGATTGTTAACGAAGGTGATTGCCTCTCCGTTTGATTAAAATCTCTGTCCTCCGGGCGCAATTTTCAGGTGAGGGAACAAAAAGTAATTGCTTGGGGCTAGATCTGGTAAGTCAAGCAGTTCAAATCGTAATTCGTGGATATTCGCCATTGCAACAGCTGAGGTTTGAGACGGTTCGCTGTCTTGCTGAAACGGAATTTTCTTTTTCTGCAAATGTGGCCGTTTTTCCGCAAGTTCTGTCTTCAGCTTGTCAATTAATGATGCGTAGTATGCTCCGGTAATTGTTTTTCCTTTTTGATTATAATCGATTAAAATAACTCCATGACTATCCCAAAAATAGTCACCATCACTTTCCCAGCCAAAAACAGTTTTTTGCTTTTTTTTGGATACAGTTGCCACTTTGCAGTCCACTGTTTGCGCTGTATTTTTGTTTCGGGCGTATAATGGTGTATCCAAGTTTCATCTACACTAATTAATCGGCGCCAAAACTCGGATTTATTGTGAGTAAACTGCGCCAACAGAGCGTTGGAAATGTTCATTCGAAAACGTTTTTGGTCTAACGTGAGTAAAAGCGGCACCCAACGCGCGGCCAGCTTTCTCATGTCTAAATGTTGATGCAATATGTGACAAACACGTTCTTTTGACAAGTTCTCAGCCTCTGCTATCTCTCTCACTTTAATTCGGTGGCCGTCTAGCACCATTTGGTGATATTTGGCATGTTTTTAGTGGCAGTTGCAGTTTTTGGACGTCGCGAACGTTCACCGTTTCCCAAGCACTTACGGCCACGTTTAAATTCAGCTGCCCAAAATTTCACTGTGGTAAATGATGGTGCAAAGTCCCCATACACAGAATCCAACGCATCTTTGATTTGCGTAGGCGTATTGCCTTTCAAAAGCAAATGTTTAATGACAGCTCGATACTCGATTTTGTACATTTTCATAAAAACACTCACATTAACTCACTCAAACGTCTGTTACGTAACAACTGAGCGTACAAAATTACTGAAACATTGGTGAGTAACGGTGAGATGGTCAACGAAATTCACAAGCTGTTATTTGCGAGTGCTGGGATATTCATGTTGACGTCGGAAACTTTTCAGACCATCCTCCTATTAAATTGACGATGGCAGTTTTCGCTCGGTAAAGCACAGTCTCTAAGGAGCCGCGGTTTATTGTTGTATAAGAATGATTGGGGGCAATAAATCTACAATTGTCCCATTGCTTAGTTTTAAGAATTCCATGTTTAACAAAATTTGTCATTTTATTAGTCAATAATTCGGTTCAGAAGGTTTTGCTACAAGTCTGACAATATGTGAATTGTCGTGTAAGATTTCGTTCCCGATTACTTATTACGAAACCTATTTCGTTAATGACTAGTATTAATATGACGTCCAGTGGGCAACAACAACGCGATTTCGTCCCCAGGGGTTTCCGTGTCTCGTGGATGTTTGCAATTTTGAAGCGAGGGGGACACACCCTATTGTGTTGGGTGTGGATGGGGGATTCCCCTTTATGTCGCGAATTTTGTCACACGCCCTAAACGCACGTCTAGCTACTCAGGGGACGGACAAAAAAACTGCCAGCTATATGGCCTTGGGAGACAGGTGGCGTGATACGACGGTTAAATATGTCCTAAACAAAACACTGTGTATCACACTGCAAGATCTGACCCACTTGTCATTCTGCATTCTTTTGTTTTGTTCAACATTTTACGCCGTGATTAACTTCGATCATCTTTTACAAAAACTTTACTATAAATCATTCTACGTATCTTATGAGTATACAACTATGAAATTATTAGAGCTGGTTTATTATTAGAGCTTATTGCTCTATCTACTTCAAGATAAACATTATCTTATTGTACTTACAAGGGAATACAGTAGACTTTAAGTGATAGTCAAATGTTTTATACACATGACTTTCTCTACTCTTGTACAAACACTTATTGCTCTATCTACTTCAAGAATAAACATTATCTTATTGTTGTTATAAGGGAATACAGTAGACTTTAAGTGTTAGTCAAATGTTTTATATACATGACTTTCTCTACTCTTGTACAAACACTTATTGCTCTATCTACTTCAAGAATAAACATTATCTTATTGTAGTTATAAGGGAATACAGTAGACTTTAAGTGATAGTCAAATGTTTTATATCCATGACTTTCTCTACTCTTGTACAAACACTTATTGCTCTATTTACTTCAAGATAAACATTATCTTATTGCAGTTACAAGGGAATACAGTAGACTTTAAGTGACAGTCAAATGTTTTATATACTTGACTTTCTGTACTCTTGTACAAACACTTATTGCTCTATCTACTTCAAGATAAACATTATCTTATTGTAGTTACAAGGGAATACAGTAGACTTTAAGTGATAGTCAAATGTTTTATATACATGACTTTCTCTACTCTTGTACAAACACTTATTGCTCTATCTACTTCAAGATAAACATTATCTTATTGTAGTTACAAGGGAATACAGTAGACTTTAAGTGATAGTCAAATGTTTTATATACACGAGTTTCTCTACTCTTGTACAAACACTTATTGCTCTATCTGCTTCAAGATAAACATTATCTTATTGTAGTTACAAGGGAATACAGTAGACTTTAAGTGATAGTCAAATGTTTTATATGCATGACTTTCTCTACTCTTGTACAAACACTTATTGCTCTATCTACTTCAAGATAAACATTATCTTATTGTAGTTACAGAGAAATACAGTAGACTTTAAGTGATAGTCAAATGTTTTATATACATGACTTTCTCTACTCTTGTACAAACACTTATTGCTCTATCTACTTCAAGATAAACATTATCTTATTGTAGTTACAGAGAAATACAGTAGACTTTAAGTGATAGTCAAATGTTTTATATACATGACTTTCTCTACTCTTGTACAAACACTTATTGCTCTATCTACTTCAAGATAAACATTATCTTATTGTAGTTACAAGGGAATACAGTAGACTTTAAGTGATAGTCAAATGTTTTATATACATGACTTTCTCTACTCTTGTACAAACACTTATTGCTCTATCTACTTCAAGATAAACATTATCTTATTGTAGCTACAAGGGAATACAGTAGACTTTAAGTGATAGTCAAATGTTTTATATGCATGACTTTCTCTACTCTTGTACAAACACTTATTGCTCTATCTACTTCAAGATAAACATTATCTTATTGTAGTTACAAGGGAATACAGTAGACTTTAAGTGATAGTCAAATGTTTTATATGTATGACTTTCTCTACTCTTGTACAAACACTTATTGCTCTATCTACTTCAAGATAAACATTATCTTATTGTAGCTACAAGGGAATACAGTAGACTTTAAGTGATAGTCAAATGTTTTATATGCATGACTTTCTCTACTCTTGTACAAACACTTATTGCTCTATCTAGTTCAAGATAAACATTATCTTACTGTAGTTACAAGGGAATACATTAGACTTTAAGTGATAGTCAAATGTTTTCAAGAGCTGGTATCTATGGCGGGTTCTGTAATTGTTTGCATGACCAACGAATAAAAAGTGAATAGCGGCCTGCAGTTAGAAAGGTATAGTTGTGGTTTTCAAACGAAAACGTAGGAATAACTCGGAGATGGCTCTCTTCACGGAAGAAAGTAGATATTTGACGTAAATTGTGTGTTTTAGCAAGATATATTGCTTTATGCATGAAGATTTTGTCTCTCTGTTATAGTACATAAATTATGGTAATTGTATTCAGAATGAAGAGTTCTTAGACTGCTATGGAATTCTCTTACCTTCGCATGACCAAGAGATAAAAAAATGAACAACGGCATCTAAACTGAGAAAAGTGTAGGTGATGGAAAGTTAACTCAAATAAGGGCATACATCTCCGAAATGGCCAAGACCACAAAAGGCGGCATTTAACTTAAATTGACTGTTTTAAGGCATCACACTTTGGAAACTGTGGACTAGTGCTTGAATTGAACCCCCTTTTCAGCACGGTTTAACTTTCTGCACAAGATTTTCAATACAACTCTATTTATTTATTCTTATGAAATTAACCGGTATAACAGGTTAGGCTTATCTGACATGAAGTAAATAGAAGGTCATATGACACGAAATATATATTTGATGGTGGTGTTGGAAGCCAGGACTTGTAATGTAGCGAGTAGACAATAGCCCGAAGGGAAGATGTGGCTGGCTACCCTTTGTGGACATGTCGTAGCGAGGACAAAGTTGGCCATGGATTTCACTTAGTCCCCTCTCTTTCTTTGTATAGACTTCATTTCTAGTAACACATGATTTATGTGTGCCAACATAATTTTTCTTTCTTGCACTATTTTAGGTACGTTCGTAAGTCAATTATAAATGTGGAGAAACATGTAGGTATGTAGAAATTACTGAGCAGGATAAAATATTTTTGTTAACTTATGAAGTGTTAGTGGAAGTGAATCATTAAAATATATGAGGTCTGTTTATAAGGAATGATCATATTTTTTTTGGCAACGTACCTTTACTCATCCTTATAATTTTGAAGGTCCTTCTCAAAATAGTTCTCCCCTGAATGCGATGCACTTGTCCCAGAGTTTCTTCCAGTCTTCAAAGACATGCTGGAAACCATTTTTTGAGAGATCCTTCAAAATCGCCTCCGCAGCCTTCACCACTGCTTCTGATGATGGATAATGCCTCCCACGAAGGCGTTTCTTCAAGTTAGGGAACAGAAAAAAGTCACATGGAGCTAAATCCGGGCTATAGTGAGGGTGAGGGATATACTTCACGTTGATGTTTGCAAGATATTCAGCAACAACATTGACAATATGAAGCCGCGCATTATCGTGGTACAGCATCCAGCCTGCTTCACGGAAATGTGGCACCCAATGAAATGTTCAGTACTTCAGAAAGTGATCTTAAGGTAATTCGTCGATCCTCTCTCACAATGGCAGCAGCGGTGTTGATGTTCTCTTTCGTAAGAGCAGTAACTGGAGCACCGGGTCCGCCTTCCTTTGAAATTGATTGTCTCCCCTCTTTAAACATTTTAAACCACCTTCGAGCTGTGCTGTAGGAAAGAAAAGACTCTCCATAGGCCTCCTGTAACATTGTATAGGCCTCAACTGAAGATTTGTTGAGACGAAAGCAGAATTTCAAAGCCGCATATTGTTCCTCGCGTATTACCTCCATTACAACGGTAGGCGATACTGAACATGTCTGAACTTGCCTGGTTCTTACAGGCGGGAACCAGCAGTACCAACAATGAAACTACTACGGCGTGTTTGTTTCACATTAAGCTAATACAATAGAATAAGTTTGAATTTTAGTGCGAAACATTAGGGTCATTCTTTATTGAACAACCCACGTATGTATGCAGTTGGCTAATTCCATGTCATTGTGTGGGCTAATGGGATCCGGTGTGAGGATATTTAAAGTACTTTCCGGGCTTAACCTTTAAAACTGTGGAGATGGGTACAATAGGAACTGACGACCAGTGAACTATTTTCTTAATTGTTCCATTTATACCTTTAATTTCAATGGTCATATCGGTGGCCGTTCAATTTTGGAATATATCGAAAGTGTTAACTCCTATTCGTTTGGTTTAAATCATTAGATCTGGCACACATTCACTCTTTCATTTATAATTCCAAACTTTGGGAAAGATATGAAATTATCTTGTTCGGAGAAAAGTCCCCACCCACGCTGCCGGGAATTGAACCCGGATCCCCTAGCACTGCAGGCAGGTGCTCTGCCTACTGACCTAAGGGACCAGCCTTCGTTATTCATCTGTTGACAGTTGCTCACCAAAGCTTCAGCCATCTTTGACTCTCAGTTGTTATGTAAAAGTCATTTGAGTGAGTTGATGTGAGTGATTTTATGAAAATGGACAAAATCCAGTATCATGCTGTCATTAATAATTGTTCTGAAAGGCAACACGCTTACGCAAATCAAAGATGAGTTGGATTCTGTGTATGGAGACCCTGCACCATCATTTACCACACTAAAGTTTTGGGCAGCTGAATTTAAACGTGGCTATAAGAGCTTGGGAGACGCTGAACGTTCAGAACGCCCAAAAATTGCAACTACTCACAAAAACATCGCCAAAAATTACCACATGTTGCCAAACGACCGCAGAATTAAAGTTAGAGGGATAGAAGAAGCTATGAGCATGTCAAAAGAACGTGTTTGTCACATATTAAATCAACATTTAGACATGAGAAGGCTGTCCGCACGTTGGGTGCCGCGTTTGCTCACGTTAGACCAAAAACGTGTATGAATGAACATCTCCAACGCTCTGTTGGCGCAGTTTAGGCGCAATAAATCCGAATTTTGGTGCCGATTAATTACTGTAGATGGAACTTAGATACTCCATTATACACCCGAAAAAAACAGTCCTAATAGTTGACTGGAAAGGGGGAACGCGTAGGAAAGTGATGGCGACTGTTTTTGGGATAGTCATGGAGTTATTATAATCGATTATCTTAAAAAAGGAATAGCCATTACAGGAGCATACTACGCATCATTATTTGACAAGCTGAAGGCAGAACTTGCGGAAAAACGGCTACATTTGAAGAAAACGAAAACCTCGCTTAACCAAGACAACACACCGTCTGACACCTCAGCGGCTGTAATGATGAAAATCCACGAATTACGGTTTGAACAGCTTGATTCACTAGATCTAGCCCCAAGCAACTTCTTTTTGTTCCCTCATCTGAAAACTGCGCTCGGAGGACAGAGATTTTCGTCAAATGAAGAGGCACTCGCCTTCGTGAACAATTATTTTGCAGAGAAAAAAGCCGAGTACTATTTGGACGGGTTACAGAGATGGGAGCATCGCTGGGAGAAGTGTGTAGAGTTACAAGGAGACTATGTTGTAAAACGCCGAGTACTATTTGGACGGGTTACAGAGATGGGAGCATCGCTGGCAGAAGTGTATAGAGTTACAATGAGACTATGTTGAAAAACGCCGAGTACTATTTGGACGGGTTAAAGAGATGGGATCATCGCTGGGAGAAGTGTGTAGAGTTACAATGAGACTATGTTGAAAAACGCCGAGTACTATTTGGACGGGTTACAGAGATGGGAGCATCGCTGGCAGAAGTGTATAGAGTTACAATGAGACTATGTTGAAAAACGCCGAGTACTATTTGGACGGGTTACAGAGATGGGAGCATCGCTGGGAGAAGTGTGTAGAGTTACAAGGAGACTATGTTAAAAAACGCCGAGTACTATTTGGACGGGTTACAGAGATGGGAGCATCGCTGGGAGAAGTGTGTAGAGTTACAAGGAGACTATGTTGAAAAACGCCGAGTACTATTTGGACAGGTTACAGAGATGGGAGCATCGCTGGGAGAAGTGTGTAGAGTTACAAGGAGACTATGTTGAAAAACGTCGAGTACTATTTGGACGTGTTACAGAGATGGGAACATCGCTGGGAGAAGTGTGTAGAGTTACAAGGAGATTATGTTGAAAAACGCCCAGTACTATTTGGACGGGTTACAGAGATAGGGAACATCGCTGGGAGAAGGGTGTAGAGTTACAAGGAGACTATGTTGAAAAACGCCGAGTACTATTTGGACGGCTTACAGAGATGGGAGCATCGCTGGGAGAAGTGTGTAGAGTTACAAGGAGACTATGTTGAAAAACGCCGAGTACTATTTGGACGTGTTACAGAGATGGGAACATCGCTGGGAGAAGTGTGTAGAGTTACAAGGAGACTATGTTGAAAAACGCCGAGTACTATTTGGACGTGTTACAGAGATGGGAGCATCGCTGGGAGAAGTGTGTAGAGTTACAAGGAGACTATGTTGAAAAACGTCGAGTACTATTTGGACGGGTTACGGAGATGGGAACATCGCTGGGAGAAGTGTGTAGAGTTACAAGGAGACTATGTTGAAAAACGCCGAGTACTATTTGGACGTGTTACAGAGATGGGAGCATCGCTGGGAGAAGTGTGTAGAGTTACAAGGAGACTATGTTGAAAAACGCCGAGTACTATTTGGACGTGTTACAGAGATGGGAGCATCGCTGGGAGAAGTGTGTAGAGTTACAAGGAGACTATGTTGAAAAACGCCGAGTACTATTTGGACGGGTTACAGAGATGGGAGCATCGCTGGGAAAAGTGTGTAAATCTGTGATGTGATGTACATCTGTGATGTGTGATTACATCTGAAGACAGGTAGATACACTGGACTCGGCGTGTCTCTGCGATAATTTTACTAATCATAAAAGATGTTCATAAAATGCGTATCAATTATCCAAAAGTAATACAGTAATACAGAAGTATCGTCCGCAATATCAAAAGAAATATAAACTTTTACACAGTTCTTCTGAGACACACAGCGATATAACTGTCCGAAGTTATAAGGTAGGTGCGAATGTATTACGAATCGTGCAGAGTAGGTTTATCGTTTTTGAGGCGTGGTGTTGGCGGCACTGGCCGGTCCATTAGGCATGCAGATACCAACGAGGGCGTTCTGTTTGCCTTATTTATTACGTCAGACCGGAATTTTTGTTTGGATGGGGCGGACAGAAGGGAAAGGATTTAGTGTTTGTCAGTTGAGATACCGCACCGGCTTTGTGAAGTAGCACACGATTTCCTGGCGCCCCTACCTCATAAATATAATCCAAACTCACCTCAAGAAACGTTACCCTCTAACATAACTTAATTTAGAACATGCAACAAAAAATTTCATGTATGAACTTAGATCACTCTTGTACAAACACTTATTGCTCTATCTACTTCAAGATAAACATTATCTTATTGTAGTTACAAGGGAATACAGTAGACTTTAAGTGATAGTCAAATGTTTTATATACATGACTTTCTATACTCTTATACAAACACTTATTGCTCTATCTACTTCAAGATAAACATCATCTTATTGTAGTTCCAAGGGAATACAGTAGACTTTAAGTGATAGTCTAATGTTTTATATACATGACTTTCTCTACTCTTATACAAACACTTATTGCTCTATCTACTTCAAGATAAACATTATCTTATTGTAGTTCCAAGGGAATAGAGTAGACTTTAAGTGATAGTCAAATGTTTTATATACATGACTTTCTCTACTCTTATACAAACACTTATTGCTCTATCTACTTCAAGATAAACATTATCTTATTGTAGTTCCAAGGGAATACAGTAGACTTTAAGTGATAGTCAAATGTTTTATATACATGACTTTCTCTACTCTTGTACAAACACTTATTGCTCTATCTACTTCAAGATAAACATTATCTTATTGTAGTTCCAAGTGAATACAGTAGACTTTAAGTGATAGTCAAATGTTTTATATGCATGACTTTCTCTACTCTTGTACAAACACTTATTGCTCTATCTACTTCAAGATAAACATTATCTTATTGTAGTTCCAAGGGAATACAGTAGACTTTAAGTGATAGTGAAATGTTTAATATACATGACTTTCTCTACTCTTATACAAACACTTATTGCTCTATCTACTTCAAGATAAACATTATCTTATTGTAGTTCCAAGTGAATACAGTAGACTTTAAGTGATAGTCAAATGTTTTATATACATGACTTTCTATACTCTTATACAAACACTTATTGCTCTATCTACTTCAAGATAAACATTATCTTATTGTAGTTCCAAGGGAATACAGTAGACTTTAAGTGATAGTCAAATGTTTTATATACATGACTTTCTCTACTCTTGTACAAACACTTATTGCTCTATCTACTTCAAGATAAACATTATCTTATTGTAGTTACAACGGAATGCAGTAGACTTTAAGTGATAATCAAGTTAGGGCTAAATCCGGACTATAGGGAGGGTGAGGGATGCACTTCAGTTTGATTCTTGCAAGATATTGAGCAACAACATTGGCAATATGTTGCCGCGCATTATCGTGGTGCAGTATCCAGCCTGCTTAACGGAAATGTGGTCTTTTGCGCCAGATATGGACTTGCAATATTTTCAGGACATCCCTGTAGTATTGTCCAGTTACTGATGTGTGTGCAGGTACAACATGCTGATAAACCATTCCATGAATATCAAAGAATGAGATGATCATAACTTTCCCAGCAGAAGCAACCACTTTTACTTTTTTGGTTTGTGATGAAGGAGATTTGCACACTGAGCTTTGCTGTTTGCTCTCAGGATCAAAATGATGTAGCCAAGTTCCATCAGCAGTGGTTACGTTTGAAAGAAACTCCGGATCTTCCTCTAACATCAACTTTAACAGCATGTTACCTCCATTACAGCGGTTACTTACTATGCTGTAAGTACTTTAAGGCCCGGGCTTTATAGTAAACCACTAGGAGTTCTCATAAACACAAGAGACAACTACCTTAATGACGACTTACTATGCAGTAAGTACTTTAAGACCCGGGCTTTATAGTAAACCACTAGGAGTTCTCATAAACACAAGAGACAACTACCTTAATGGCGTCTTACTATGCAGTAAGTACTTTAAGACCCGGGCTTTATAGTAAACCACTAGGAGTTCTCATAAACACATGAGACAACTACCTTAATGACGACTTACTATGCTGTAAGTACTTTAAGACCCGGGCTTTATTGTAAACCACTAGGAGTTCTCATAAACACTTGAGACAACTACTTAATGGCGACTTACTATGCTGTAAGTACTTTAAGGTCCGGACTTTATAGTAAACCACTAGGAGTTCTCATAAACACATGAGACAACTACCTTAATGACCACTTACTATGCTGTAAGTACTTTAAGGTCCGGACTTTATAGTAAACCACTAGGAGTTCTCATAAACACATGAGACAACTACCTTAATAACGACTTACTATGCTGTAAGTACTTTAAGGTCCGGACTTTATAGTAAACCACTAGGAGTTCTCATAAACACATGAGACAACTACCTTAATGACGACTTACTATGCTGTAAGTACTTTAAGGCCCGGGCTTTATAGTAAACCGCTAGGAGTTCTCATAAACACATGAGACAACTACCTTAATGACGACTTACTATGCTGTAAGTACTTTAAGACCCGGACTTTATAGTAAACCACTAGGAGTTCTCATAAACACATGAGACAACTACCTTAATGGCAACTTACTATACTGTAAGTACTTTAAGGTCCGGGCTTTATAGTAAACCACTAGGAGTTCTCATATACACATGAGACAACTACCTTAATGGCGACTTACTATGCTGTAAGTACTTTAAGGTCCGGGCTTTATTGTAAACCACTAGGAGTTCTCATAAACACATGAGACAACTACCTTAATGACGACTTACTAAGCTGTAAGTACTTTAAGACCCGGGCTTTATAGTAAACCACTAGGAGTTCTCATAAACACATGAGACAACTACCTTAATGACGACTTACTATGCTGTAAGTACTTTAAGGTCCGGGCTTTATAGTAAACCACTAGGAGTTCTCATAAACACATGAGACAACTACCTTAATGGCGACTTACTATGCTGTAAGTACTTTAAGGCCCGGACTTTATAGTAAACCACTAGGAGTTCTCATAAACACATGAGACAACTACCTTAATGACGACTTACTATGCTGTAAGTACTTTAAGGCCCGGGCTTTATCGTTCGGACCACTATTAGGTCAATTAATGGAAATTAATTGTTCTTACACTGGCCTTGTGTGGGCTAAAGTATGGAAAGATACGCTGAAAAATTCATCTAGTCTTTATAGCCTATTCATAAGTTGTAAGTCGTCATTAAGGTTGTTGTCTCAGGTGTTTATGAGAACTCTTAGTGGATTACCGGGAAAAATACAAGTCATTTGGAGAATTTAATGTCATGTTGGCACTTTAGCCATAGTAGCTCAATGGTTTAGAGCGGCTGGACGGCAAACAGAAGATCCGTGGTTCAAATCCCGGCTTTGTCATTGAATTTTTCAGTCTGAGGCTATCTTTTCACACGCAACTTTTATTGTTTGTAAGTTGGACTTTTAATTTCACGAACCCACAAGTCACAATCTTGTTTGGTATGAATTTTCTTGTCTTTCTTTTTCTTTACCTCCTGCTTCATTTCACACTTTTCAAGTTTCTGGAAGAATAGGAAAAATGCCATGTATGTTTCTTTACAAAGGCTTAAAGATAAAACGGAATGCTTTTGTCACTTGTTTTCAGAAACATAATTAAAACTCTGTAGGAAAAATTTATGATTTTTTAAAAAAGAAAAATGAAGTTTGTCATAAGTTATTATATTTTACAGATGGGACCTTAATCGCTCCGTTCGGTTGACCAGTTGCGCTGTGGAACCTGTAGAAGTTCGACGTTCATCCCGACATAATCACAGGTAATTAGAGATTAATCTAACTCGGATATTGAGTTATAGGGAAGAAGGATGTCGAATATAAAAGTTATAACCATTAGTTTGCGTAAATGATGGTGAATTAAATGGCGGTAGTTGAAGCTGGTCAGATGTGTGATTAACTCCGGTCAATATGTCAGCGTAGGGCTTTATAGAGTAGATGTGTAATTCGACTGGAGGGGGATGTCGCCTCCCTTATACACTCTATCACTCACAGGGACACCAACTCTCATTTACCACTCCTGTTTGCCACAGCCAAACTTGCCTTTTATATCCCATACCCTTGTTCATATGTACAGTAAACAATACACGCCTTTAGCGATCCTTATATCATTTAAAGTCTTATCGCGATGTGAAATTCCTTCTCTTTCAGGTCACGACATTAGTAAAATGAATAAGTTAAGTCATATCAGACGATGAATGAAATAATGTTCATATGAGTACAGGGTACATAGAGTTTAGAGTTACCAGACATTCATCTTTCAGGATAAGATAAAGCCTCCAACGTTAAGTCATATCGGACGATTAATGAAATGATGTTCAAATGTGTCCAGGGTACATAGAGCTTAGAGTTACCAGACATTCATCTTTCACGATAAGAGAAAACCTTCAACGTTAAGTCATATCGGACGATGAATGAAATGATGTTCAAATGAGTACAGGGTACATAGAGCTTAGAGTTACCAGACATTCATCTTTCAGGATAAGAGAAAACCTCCAACGCTAAGTCATATCGGACGATGAATGAAATGATGTTCAAATGAGTACAGGGTACATAGAGCTTAGAGTTACCAAACATTCATCTTTCAGGATAAGAGAAAACCTCCAACGTTAAGTCATATCGGACGATGAATGAAATGATGTTCAAATGAGTACAGAGTACATAGAGCTTAGAGTTACCAGACATTCATCTTTCAGGATAAGAGAAAACCTCCAACGTTAAGTCATATCGGACGATGAATGAAATGATGCTCAAATGAGTACAGGGTACATAGAGCTTAGAGTTACCAGACATTCATCTTTCAGGATAAGAGGAAACCTCCAATGTTAAGTCATATGGGACGATGAATGAAATGATGTTCAAATGAGTACAGGGTACATAGAGCTTAGAGTTACCAGACATTCATCTTTCAGGATAAGAGAAAACCTCCAACGTTAAGTCATATCGTACGATGAATGAAATGATGTTCAAATGAGTACAGGGTACATAGAGCTTAGAGTTACCAGACATTCATCTTTCAGGATAAGAGAAAACCTCCAATGTTAAGTCATATCGGACGATGAATGAAATGATGATCAAATGAGTACAGGGTACATAGAGCTTAGAGATACCAGACATTCATCTTTCAGGATAAGAGAAAGCCTCCAACGTTAAGTCATATCGGACGATGAATGAAATGATGTTCAAATGAGTACATGGTACATAGAGCTTAGAGTTACCAGACATTCATCTTTCAGGATAAGAGAAAACCTCCAACGTTAAGTCATATCGGACGATGAATGAAATGATGTTTAAATGAGTACATGGTACATAGATCTTAGAGTTACCAGACATTCATCTTTCAGGATAAGAGAAAACCTCCAATGTTAAGTCATATCGGACGATGAATGAAATGATGCTCAAATGAGTACAGGGTACATAGAGCTTAGACTTACCAGACATTCATCTTTCAGGATAAGAGAAAACCTCCAACGTTAAGTCATATCGGACGATAAATGAAATGATGTTCAAATGAGTACATGGTACATAGAGCTTAGAGTTACCAGACATTCATCTTTCAGGATAAGAGAAAACCTCCAACGTTAAGTCATATCGGACGAGGAATGAAATGATGTTCAAATGAGTACAGGGTACATAGAGCTTAGAGTTACCAGACATTCATCTTTCAGGATAAGAGAAAACCTCCAACGTTAAGTCATATCGGACGATGAATGAAATGATGTTCAAATGAGTACATGGTACTTAGAGCTTAGAGTTACCAGACATTCATCTTTCAGGATAAGAGAAAACCTCCAACGTTAAGTCATATCGGACGATGAATGAAATGATGTTCAAATGAGTACATGGTACATAGAGCTTAGAGTTACCAGACATTCATCTTTCAGGATAAGAGAAAACCTCCAACGTTAAGTCATATCGGACGATGAATGAAATGATGTTCAAATGAGTACATGGTACATAGAGCTTAGAGTTACCAGACATTCATCTTTCAGGATAAGAGAAAACCTCCAACGTTAAGTCATATCGGACGATGAATGAAACGATGTTCAAATGAGTACATGGTACATAGAGCTTAGAGTTACCAGACATTCATCTTTCAGGATAAGAGAAAACCTCCAACGTTAAGTCATATCGGACGATGAATGAAATGATGTTCAAATGAGTACATGGTACTTAGAGCTTAGAGTTACCGGACATTCATCTTTCAGGATAAGAGAAAACCTCCAACGTTAAGTCATATCGGACGATGAATGAAATGATGTTCAAATGAGTACATGGTACATAGAGCTTAGAGTTACCAGACATTCATCTTTCAGGATAAGAGAAAACCTCCAACGTTAAGTCATATCGGACGATGAATGAAATGATGTTCAAATGAGTACATGGTACATAGAGCTTAGAGTTACCAGACATTCATCTTTCAGGATAAGAGAAAACCTCCAACGTTAAGTCATATCGGACGATGAATGAAATGATGTTTAAATGAGTACAGGGTACATAGAGCTTAGAGTTACCAGACATTCGTATTTCAGGTTAAGAGGAATCCCCGGAAGTTAACTTATCATGTAAGTCACTGTCGAGATTCGAACTCGAGACCTATTCACTATGAGACACCCTACCTAGTACAGCTAAAAGAGAGAGTGAATTTCAATTATTTTTGAAGGAATATATTGTTAAAGTGAAATAAATAAAAGATATACCAGAAAAATTCCTCTGAGTGTAACATACATTTTATACGTGGATAACGAAAAAGTCAAAGCCACCTGGACACTTTTACATCTACTCAAATACCACAAACAAGCTTTTAAACCTCCTGAAAGCCCAGCTTTTCATTTGGTTATTAGTTCGCATAAGCATCATTTAAACATTTGAAACACGGTTTCTGCCCCCAGGTTGGGCAGGAAAACACGTGTTATGAGTGCAGTGTGGTTTGCATTAGTGACACCTGAACTGTATTCAGTGTTACCAACTGCGGCTTTGTAGTGAGCCACAACACGACGTGTGCCCATTAGGGTCAGGCTTGCTTTTCTACATTATGTATATTGGCCCTTATGGCGTTTCGTTCACACACGGACCACCCGCAGTAAACAAAACTAGGCGTTAAAAAAACATCTAATGCACTCCTATTAATTTCTCTATATATTCTTGTACCACTACACTTAAAAGCTTTAACATCATGCCATATATTTTGTGTAAATCAAGAAAAAGTTTATCGTATTGTAGATGCAAGGGAATACGGTAGATTTAAGTGATATTCAACTGTTTTAAAGGCATGGCGAGGCGAGACTTTCAAAGCGATGGAAGCTCCGATTAACAAATTTGATTAAAATAAGAGAGAATAATGACTCAAAGAACTAAGACTACTCTTCAGTACTCTTTCTATTGTACAGTCACACGTAGGCCCAGTGGTGAGGCGCAACTTTCAATGCGAGGGAAGCTCCAAATAATAATTTTCATTAAAATAAGAGAGAATAATGACTCAAAGAACTAAGACTACTCTTCAGTACTCTTTCTGTTGTACAGTCATACCTAGGGCCAGTAGCGAGGCGTGACTTTCAAACCGAGGGAAGCTCCAAATAATAGTTTTAATTAAAATAAGAGAGAATAAATGACTCAAAGAACTAAGGCTTCTCTTCAGTAATCTTTCTATTGTACAGTCAGACGTAGGTCCAGTGGTGAGGCGCAACTTTCAATGCGAGGGAAGCTCCAAATAATAATTTTCATTAAAATAAGAGAGAATAATGACTCAAAGAACTAAGACTACTCTTCAGTACTCTTTCTGTTGTACGGTCATACCTAGGGCCAGTAGCGAGGCCAGCCTTTCAAACCGAGGGAAGCTCCAAATAATAGTTTTTATTAAAATAAGAGAGAATAAATGACTCAAAGGACTAAGGCTTCTCTTCAGTACTCTTTCTATTGTACGGTCATACCTAGGGCCAGTAGCGAGGCCAGCCTTTCAAACCGAGGGAAGCTCCAAATAATAGTTTTTATTAAAATAAGAGAGAATAATGACTCAAAGAACTAAGACTACTCTTCAGTACTCTTTCTGTTGTACAGTCATACCTAGGGCCAGTAGCGAGGCGAGCCTTTCAAACCGAGGGAAGCTCCAAATAATAGTTTTTATTAAAATAAGAGAGAATAAATGACTCAAAGGACTAAGGCTTCTCTTCAGTACTCTTTCTATTGTACAGTCAGACGTAGGTCCAGTAGTGAGGCGTGACTTTCAAAGCGAGGAAAGCTCCAAATAATAATTCCTTATAAAATAAGGGAGAATAATGACTCAAGGAACTAAGACTACTCATCAGTACTCTTTCTATTGTACAGTCGCACTAACGAATTTCTTTCATTGCAAGACTGCTCATAGTACAAGCTTCCCCTGTCCACTTAGAAGTGCCGATTTATCATACTGCCAAAATTCAGACATTTTAGCTAATAATTTAAAGCTTCAGAACAATTTCCTACTTGTCACCACTAAATAGCAACCTACATGAAACACTATTGCTAACTAACTAAATTTTCTGAAAACAAGTTTTGTAGCGTTAAGCACTTCCGATTTTCGCTGTATTATTTTGAGTATTCGGATACGCTATTCTTGTTTCTGGTGCTGACTGCTGTTTTGTATACTATACTACTGTATTATCGACATTTTTACCAGAATTATATTTGCTATAAAAAGGAAACAAAACACTGTTGCATAAGTACAATCTAAGTCAAAATGCTGCAGAAATAAAGCATCAAACCGCGCCAACGCGTGGTATTTCAAGTTGTATGTAATAAAATAAGGACATACAACATTTCGTAGTTCAACTTTTCCTGCAGAGGATGAAGGATATCACCAGCTAGAAGGAATTACGCAGTTTAACACGTTTAACAACATTACAGCGCCCTTAACTCCATCTAGTGTTGTTAGGATCAATTACAGCGCTGGGGAAATAGCGAGAGAACTTAACAAAAGACATGCTAACGGGTATGTTCATTCTCTTTTAACAATGCAGGCTGCGTTTGAAACGGATTTTACTTATTCTGCCTTGATGGAGTAGGAATTTAATATAATCGAGCACTAAGATATCGCTGCTCTATGCCCGACTGCATAGCGTATTCCTGTACTACAATTATTGTCCCTGATTTCAACACTCATTTTATGTCATTTATATATACATATATATTTATTTATGTATTTATTTGTCTATTTATTTATTTACTTATTTATTTATTTATTTATTTATTTATTTATTTATTTATTTATTTATTTATTTATTTATTTATTTATTTATTTATTTATTTATTTATTTATTTATTTATTTATTTATTTATTTATTTATTTATTTATTTATTTATTTATTTATTTATTTATTTATTTATTTATTTATTTATTTATTTATTTATTTATTTATTTATTTATTTATTTATTTATTTATTTATTTATTTATTTATTTATTTATTTGTTTGTTTGTTTGTTTGTTTGTTTGTTTGTTTGTTTGTTTATTTATTTATTTATTTATTTATTTATTTATTTATTTATTTATTTATTTATTTATTTATTTATTTATTTATTTATTTATTTATTTATTTATTTATTTATTTATTTATTTATTTATTTATTTATTTATTTATTTATTTATTTATTTATTTATTTATTTATTTATTTATTTATTTATTTATTTATTTATTTATTTATTTATTTATTTATTTGTTTATTTGTTTGCTTATTTATTTGTTTATTTATTGATCCATTTATAGATTTATTTGTTTATTTATTTATATTTTTGTTTATTTACTTATTCATTTACTTATTTAATTACCTACTTATTTACTTATCATTTATTTATTTACTTGTTTTTACTTTATTGATATCAACAGCATGCTCCATTACATAGTAATACTACATGCTTTATAGTTACATGTCCTATTTTGAATTAGTAATTGTGAACATTACAATTTTTTTACATTGGGTTATTCTATATTTTAGACACTATGTACCTACATTAAATGGAGTCTATTCTTCTAGTTTATTTATTTATTTATTTTATATTTATTTATTTCTCTATTTATTTATATATTTATCTATCTACGTATCTATTTATTTATTTATAGATTAACTTATACAACCCACATATACACAAAGAACAATTGAACACGATATTTAAGAAATAAGAGCTCCTGCAAATATGTATAGCTACCAATTAAATTAGAAACACTTATTGCTCTATCTACTTCAAGATAAACTTTATCTTACTGTAGTTCCAAGGGAACACAGTAGACTTTAAGTGATAGTCAAATGTTTTATATACATGACTTTCTCTATTCTTGTACAAACACTTGTTGCTCTATCTACTTCATGATAAACATTATCTTATTGTAGTTACAAGGGAATACAGTAGACTTTAAGTGACAGTCAAATGTTTTATATACATGACTTTCTCTACTCTTGTACAAACACTTATTGCTCTATCTACTTCAAGATAAACATTATCTTATTGTAGTTACAAGGGAATACAGTAGACTTTAAGTGACAGTCAAATGTTTTATATACATGACTTTCTCTCCTCTTGTACAAACACTTATTGCTCTATCTACTTCAAGATAAACATTATCTTATTGTAGTTACAAGGGAATAAAGTAGACTTTAAGTGATAGTCAAATGTTTTATTTACATAACTTTCTCTTCTCTCGTACAAACACTTATAGCTCTATCTACTTCAAGATAAACATTATCTTATTGTAGTTACAAGGGAATACAGTAGACTTTAAGTGATAGTCAAATGTTTTATATACATGACTTTCTCTACTCTTGTACAAATACTTATTGCTCTATCTGCTTCAAGATAAACATCATCTTATTGTAGTTACAAGGGAATATAGTAGACTTTAAGTGATAGTCAGATGTTTTATATACATGAGTTTCTCTACTCTTGTACAAACACTTATTGCTATGTCTACTTCAAGATAAACATTATCTTATTGTAGTTACAAGGGAATAAAGTAGACTTTAAGTGATAGTCAAATGTTTTATATACATGACTTTCTCTACTCTTGTACAAACACTTATTGCTCTATCTACTTCAAGCTAAACATTATCTTATTGTAGTTACAAGGGAATAAAGTAGACTTTAAGTGATAGTCAAATGTTTTATATACATGACTTTCTCTACTCTTGTAGAAACACTTATTGCTGTATCTACTTCAAGATAAACATTATGTAATTGTAGTTACAAGGGAATACAGTAGACTTTAAGTGATAGTCAAATGTTTTATATGCATGACTTTGTGTACTGTTGTACTAACGCTTTGTAGGGTATGATGCTGTATGGATTCAGTTGTTCCCTTTATATTTTCTTAATTGTCTACTGTTATGTTAGTTACCATGGAAAAGGGACGCCGTAGCTTACAGATGTAATGTTGGTGGCATATCTTCAAGGCGCTTTAATTTCCGTTCTGTGGTTTACGCTGTTACAATGTTCTTTCAGCCATTTTCATTACATAGTATAATGGCCTCGTTAAAAGGGTACAGTGCTAAACTTAATAGTAAGTAAATAAAATATTAGGTTTTTCGTATTACACCAAATTAGCTAATCTAATTTATTGGCATTTGGTTGGATTAACTAATAGGTGCCAGTTATGTGAAGCTGCTTGTGCCCCAAAAGCGATATACAGAGACTCCCATAAATAATCGTACAAAGCAGAATATTAAGTTTTGAAAGTGGAAATCAACATTTGATAGTTACATTGTTCGTTCCTGTAAGGTAATAAATGTTATTTCTCATGAGAATTATATTATGCGTGCTTTTTTAAGAATTAAAATGAAATGTACCATTTTTTGGCCCTCAAAAGTAGTGGGAAATAACAACTTGAGTGTCATACAAAATATGGCTTAGTCCTTTTTGACTTTCCCTCTTCTTTTCACTACTTCTCTCAACCTATTAGGCATGCTGTGAACCAGGTTTTTCAGGTATGCTGTAGAAAGTTTGCTACATTCCTCCTGCAACCTCTCCTTCAAGTGCTGCTCGGAGGTGATGGGGTCTTCCGCACGGCCTTCTCCAGTTTATCCCATACTGCTTCTATAGGATTACGATCCGGGGACTGAGGGGGTGGACGTAGTACATGAGGACAGTTGTAAAGTAACCATAGCTACACAATGTGGGACTATGCTTCGGATCATTATACTGATAAAATGAGAAGCTGTCCAAAATACCTATCATTTCTATACTTTGTTTTAAATTTTGCTGTAATAGTCTAAGATAGACTTCCTTGTTTATGGTTGTGTCTATGAGCACCAGCTTTCCCACTCCCGTAGTGGAAATACAACCCCGTACCATTACACTCCCTCCGCCGTGTTAGACTGTGCCTTGTAAATTGCGCTCTTCCAGCTCCGTGCTATCCCCCACCCTCTTCAACGTCCTTATGGCAGATTTTCCCACAGAACCACGAGTCGTAATGGCACAATACGCTGAGGACGTGCTTCTGTTCTGCAAGGACAAACACATCCTCAGAGCCTTCAACCCCATTCAAAGACATCTCCACCTAACACAACAGTGGTGCCGGCGTTTGGCCGATGTCCGTAAATCCGGACAAAAGCCACGCCATACTTTTTACAAAGCGCCACACCCCCGCAGACTGCCCCAACTTCAGCTTCCGAAGTCGAAGGATAGAGTGGTCTAAATCTTTCCAGTACCTAGGAGTACACTTGGACAGAGGTCTAACTTTTTACCGACACATCAGGGACCTTTCGGCGAAGGTACAGGGAGCAATCGCTTCCGTGTAGCCAATGCTGGGGTCGACCTCGATGCCAGTCCGCATGAAGTTGTACCTCTTCCGAGCGCTGGTAATGCCAGTGATGCTATATGCCTGCAAGATCTGGGGCATGGCAGCAGACAGCTGGATAGCACGGCTTCAACGTGCACAGAATAGAGGACTACGGTCTATCTATTCTGTGGGACGTTATTTCCCTACCAGGTTGCTCCACGAAGCATAGGGTCTTCCATACGTGGAGGGTGAAATTAGGCGCCGGGCTTCAAAATTATACGCAAGTTTACCATTACACAGAAGCGCCCTAGTTACATCATTGGGAGATTATGACCCCACTAGACGCCGATCTAGAATGCACCGCGTCCCCCGTATCGCATGCGGGCACTCTAAATAACCCAGGAGCTAATCCTATCAGCAGCTAAAGCTGAACTCCTCATAATTATTCTAAGCTGTTTGGCATCCCAATTTTTCCCCAACTAAAAATAAAACAAACAAAAGATTTGGGTGCAAAGTACTGCATCCTCCCCTTCAACCCGAAGGTACTTCGGTAACCTCTAAATTAACTCCGAACCAAAAGACCTACACCCCTTTCATCCTACAAACTTCAATTCAAATCCTACCTGCGGTAAAACCCTTAACGGGTGGGCACGCAACAAAAACCTTCTGGCTGTATACAGCCAGCCAGCACGAGCGAGCGAGCCTGTTTGGTTTCCACCACACAACCACTCTGCCATCGGAACCAGCAAGGTTGTATTTGATTTCGTCACAAAAAATAACTTGGTCCTACCAATAGGTTGTTTTGTTAACAAAGTATTTGGCAAAATTTAATCGCTTCCTTTTATTATTGCTGGAAATGTATGGTTTCTTTCTGGATACCTGACCATTAAAATATTGTTTTCACATGACCCTTCGGACCGTTTCAGGGCTGTCAGTCCCAGTTCTTCCTAAATCTCAGCACAAATCACCGGAGCACTTATACGTGGATTCCGTTTTACCTTCCGCATAATATAAGACTCCTGTCTATCAGTAAGAAGCTTTGGTCGCCCTGGCTTTGCTCGAGATTCAATTGTCTTCATACTTATACCGCTGAATTATGTCACTAACTGTACTTTTGTTAAGATTCACAATCTCTGCTATTTGCCGGTAAGTTTTGTTCTTTTCTTAGTGATAGATCAATGTCTCTGTTCAAAGGTACTCAGCTTACCTCTGGGCCTCATACTATGCTCTTGCCTTCTTCTTGGTGCACAGTTGACGTACTTCTACGATGTTGTTTTGTCTACTCGTTTGTATTGCATTTCATTTGTTCTGTCCGATTGTTTTTGTGTCGTAAACTCATGATGTAAACAAGGTTGAATGAGGAAGCTCTTAGTTTAGCCACATTTTCAACCCTTAAAATGGATATTCATAGCTAATAATTTTTGCTTAACACAAGAAGTACCTTGAGATTGATACACATAATCTATCCTGCTTCATAGAGCACACCATAGTGAAATGCAAAGTCTGTCCGATTATTTATGGGAGTCAGTGTAGTTACTTTTCATAATTTCAAAACGTGGTGGCTTATGCTGACGTTTGACTTCAATCCCAAGAAACAATTGAATAGAGTTACGACATTTAAATAATGACACTATAGAGAAGCTTACATTAGTGTAGGACATGTTAAGTTATCGGAAAGGTGGATTTCCCAGTCATATTTGGGAGAACGGTGAGCCGGTATTTCTATCACTTGAAGACAAAGATACAGCGGAGCAAAGAAAGCGACCAAACATTTAATTACGTCCTGGTCCCACATCTGACACCAATAAAACCGGACCACAGAGCAACAGTTGTGGGAACTCACAGCTGATTGGATCCCAAAGAAAGAGAACAGATAAAAGCATAGTCAACTTTTTCTTTACGTTTTTTCTCTTATTTTTTTTTTAATAACGTAGCAACTGTGGGGGAGAAACTGGAGTAGGCTTATTGTATCACGTTGTATCGTCACAAGTTTTGAAAGAATTCGTACCGCCTAAAATATTTTCAAATGAAATATCTGGGAAATAAGTTTCAGTTAATTGATAAAAATTAATCATATCTTCACACTAGCCGGGATTTCAACTATGGATCTCCTGGTTTCCGCCCAGTCGCTCTAACCCATTGAGCTACCATGGCCAACGTGCCGTCCTGTCATTAAATTCTCCATTTGACCACTAGGGGCCTACGACACTACTTTTCTCTCTGGCTCTACCATTTCATAGTGCGCCCTATACGCGGCTAGTGTGAAAGAACAATTAATTTCCATTAATTGTACCTAGTAGTGGTCCGAACTATAAAGCCCGGACCTTAAAGTACTTACAGCATAGTAAGTCGTCATTAAGGTAGTTGTCTCATGTGTTTATGAGAACTCCTAGTGGTTTACTATAAAGCCCGGGCCTTAAAGTACTTACAGCATAGTAAGTCGTCATTAAGGTAGCTGTCTCATGTGTTTATGAGAACTCCTAGTGGTTTAATATAAAGCCCGGGCCTTAAAGTACTTACAGCATAGTAAGTCGTCATTAAGGTAGTTGTCTCATGTGTTTATGAGCACTCCTAGTGGTTTACTATAAAGTCCGGGTCTTAAAGTACTTACAGCATAGTAAGTCGTCATTAAGGTAGTTGTCTCATGTGTTTATGAGAACTCCTAGTGGTTTACTATAAAGTCCGGACCTTAAAGTACTTACAGCATGGTAAGTCGTCATTAAGGTAGCTGTCTCATGTGTTTATGAGAACTCCTAGTGGTTTACTATAAAGCCCGGGCCTTAAAGTACTTACAGCATAGTAAGTCGTCATTAAGGTAGTTGTCTCATGTGTTTATGAGAACTCCTAGTGGTTTACTATAAAGCCCGGACCTTAAAGTACTTACAGCATAGTAAGTCGTCATTAAGGTAGTTGTCTCATGTGTTTATGAGAACTCCTAGTGGTTTACTATAAAGTCCGGAACTTAAAGTACTTACAGCATAGTAAGTAGTCATTAAGGTAGTTGTCTCATGTGTTTATGAGAACTCCTAGTGGTTTACTATAAAGCCCGGACCTTAAAGTACTTACAGCATAGTAAGTCGTCATTAAGGTAGTTGTCTCATGTGTTTATGAGAACTCCTAGTTGTTTACTATAAAGCCCGGGCCTTAAAGTACTTACAGCATAGTAAGTCGTCATTAAGGTAGTTGTCTCATGTGTTTATGAGAACTCCTAGTTGTTTACTATAAAGCCCGGGCCTTAAAGTACTTACAGCATAGTAAGTCGTCATTAAGGTAGCTGTCTCATGTGTTTATGAGAACTCCTAGTGGTTTACTATAAAGCCCGGGCCTTAAAGTACTTACAGCATGGTAAGTCGCCATTACGGTAGTTGTCTCATGTGTTTATGAGAACTCCTAGTAGTTTACTATAAAGTCCGGACCTTAAAGTACTTACAGCATGGTAAGTCGCCATTACGGTAGTTGTCTCATGTGTTTATGAGAACTCCTAGTGGTTTACTATAAAGTCCGGACCTTAAAGTACTTACAGCATGGTAAGTCGCCATTACGGTAGTTGTCTCATGTGTTTATGAGAACTCCTAGTGGTTTACTATAAAGTCCGGAACTTAAAGTACTTACAGCATAGTAAGTAGTCATTAAGGTAGTTGTCTCATGTGTTTATGAGAACTCCTAGTGGTTTACTATAAAGCCCGGACCTTAAAGTACTTACAGCATAGTAAGTCGTCATTAAGGTAGTTGTCTCATGTGTTTATGAGAACTCCTAGTGGTTTACTATAAAGCCCGGGCCTTAAAGTACTTACAGCATGGTAAGTCGCCATTACGGTAGTTGTCTCATGTGTTTATGAGAACTCCTAGTGGTTTACTATAAAGCCCGGGTCTTAAAGTACTTACAGCATAGTAAGTCGCCATTAAGGTAGTTGTCTCATGTGTTTATGAGAACTCCTAGTGGTTTACTATAAAGCCCGGACCTTAAAGTACTTACAGCATGGTAAGTCGCCATTACGGTAGTTGTCTCATGTGTTTATGAGAACTCCTAGTGGTTTACTATAAAGTCCGGGTCTTAAAGTACTTACAGTATAGTAAGTCGCCCTTAAGGTAGTTGTCTCATGTGTTTATGAGAACTCCTAGTGGTTTACTATAAAGCCCGGGCCTTAAAGTACTTACAGCATGGTAAGTCGCCATTACGGTAGTTGTCTCATGTGTTTATGAGAACTCCTAGTGGTTTACTATAAAGCCCGGGCCTTAAAGTACTTACAGTATAGTAAGTCACCATTAAGGTAGTTGTCTCATGTGTTTATGAGAACTCCTAGTGGTTTACTATAAAGCCCGGGCCTTAAAGTACTTACAGCATGGTAAGTCGCCATTACGGTAGTTGTCTCATGTGTTTATGAGAACTCCTAGTGGTTTACTATAAAGCCCGGGCCTTAAAGTACTTACAGCATAGTAAGTCGCCATTAAGGTAGTTGTCTCATGTGTTTATGAGAACTCCTAGTGGTTTACTATAAAGCCCGGACCTTAAAGTACTTACAGCATAGTAAGTCGTCATTAAGGTAGTTGTCTCATGTGTTTATGAGAACTCCTAGTGGTTTACTATAAAGCCTGGGCCTTAAAATACTTACAGCATAGTAAGTCGTCATTAAGGTAGTTGTCTCATGTGTTTATGAGAACTCCTAGTGGTTTACTATAAAGCCCGGGCCTCAAAGTACTTACAGCATAGTAAGTCGCCATTAAGGTAGTTGTCTCATGTGTTTATGAGAACTCCTAGTGGTTTACTATAAAGCCCGGACCTTAAAGTACTTACAGCATAGTAAGTCGTCATTAAGGTAGTTGTCTCATGTGTTTATGAGAACTGCTAGTGGTTTACTATAAAGCCCGGGCCTTAAAGTACTTACAGCATAGTAAGTCGTCATTAAGGTAGTTGTCTCATGTGTTTATGAGAACTCCTAGTGGTTTACTATAAAGTCCGGGTCTTAAAGTACTTACAGCATAGTAAGTCGTCATTAAGGTAGTTGTCTCATGTGTTTATGAGAACTCCTAGTGGTTTACTATAAAGCCCGGACCTTAAAGTACTTACAGCATAGTAAGTCGTCATTAAGGTAGTTGTCTCATGTGTTTATGAGAACTGCTAGTGGTTTACTATAAAGCCCGGGCCTTAAAGTACTTACAGCATAGTAAGTCGTCATTAAGGTAGTTGTCTCATGTGTTTATGAGAACTCCTAGTGGTTTACTATAAAGTCCGGGTCTTAAAGTACTTACAGCATAGTAAGTCGCCATTAAGGTAGTTGTCTCATGTGTTTATGAGAACTCCTAGTGGTTTACTATAAAGCCCGGGCCTCAAAGTACTTACAGCATAGTAAGTCGCCATTAAGGTAGTTGTCTCATGTGTTTATGAGAACTCCTAGTGGTTTACTATAAAGCCCGGGCCTCAAAGTACTTACAACATAGTAAGTCGTCATTAAGGTAGTTGTCTCATGTGTTTATGAGAACTCCTAGTAGTTTACTATAAAGCCCGGGCCTTAAAATACTTACAGCATAGTAACTCGTCATTAAGGTAGTTGTCTCATGTGTTTATGAGAACTCCTAGTGGTTTACTATAAAGCCCGGGTCTTAAAGTACTTACAGCATAGTAACTCGTCATTAAGGTAGTTGTCTCATGTGTTTATGAGAACTCCTAGTGGTTTACTATAAAGCCCGGACCTTAAAGTACTTACAGCATAGTAAGTCGTCATTAAGGTAGTTGTCTCATGTGTTTATGAGAACTCCTAGTGGTTTACTATAAAGTCCGAGTCTTAAAGTACTTACAGCATAGTAAGTCGTCATTAAGGTAGTTGTCTCATGTGTTTATGAGAACTCCTAGTGGTTTACTATAAAGTCCGAGTCTTAAAGTACTTACAGCATAGTAAGTCGTCATTAAGGTAGTTGTCTCATGTGTTTATGAGAACTCCTAGTGGTTTACTATAAAGCCCGGGTCTTAAAGTACTTACGGCATAGTAAGTCGCCATTAAGGTAGTTGTCTCATGTGTTTATGAGAACTCCTAGTGGTTTACTATAAAGCCCGGACCTTAAAGTACTTACAACATAGTAAGTCGTCATTAAGGTAGTTGTCTCATGTGTTTATGAGAACTCCTAGTGGTTTACTATAAAGCCCGGACCTTAAAGTACTTACAACATAGTAAGTCGTCATTAAGGTAGTTGTCTCAAGTGTTTATGAGAACTCCTAGTGGTTTACTATAAAGCCCGGGTCTTAAAGTACTTACGGCATAGTAAGTCGCCATTAAGGTAGTTGTCTCATGTGTTTATGAGAACTCCTAGTGGTTTACTATAAAGCCCGGACCTTAAAGTACTTACAACATAGTAAGTCGTCATTAAGGTAGTTGTCTCATGTGTTTATGAGAACTCCTAGTGGTTTACTATAAAGCCCGGGTCTTAAAGTACTTACAGCATAGTAAGTCGTCATTAAGGTAGTTGTCTCATGTGTTTATGAGAACTCCTAGTGGTTTACTATAAAGTCCGGACCTTAAAGTACTTACAGCATAGTAAGTCGTCATTAAGGTAGTTGTCTCATGTGTTTATGAGAACTCCTAGTGGTTTACTATAAAGCCCGGGCCTTAAAGTACTTACAGCATAGTAAGTCGTCATTAAGGTAGTTGTCTCATGTGTTTATGAGAACTCCTAGTGGTTTACTATAAAGTCCGGGTCTTAAAGTACTTACAGCATAGTAAGTCGTCATTAAGGTAGTTGTCTCATGTGTTTATGAGAACTCCTAGTGGTTTACTATAAAGCCCGGGCCTTAAAGTACTTACAGCATAGTAAGTCGTCATTAAGGTAGTTGTCTCATGTGTTTATGAGAACTCCTAGAGGTTTACTATAAAGCCCGGGCCTTAAAGTACTTACAACATAGTAAGTCGTCATTAAGGTAGTTGTCTCATGTGTTTATGAGAACTCCTAGTGGTTTACTATAAAGCCCGGGTCTTAAAGTACTTACAGCATAGTAAGTCGTCATTAAGGTAGTTGTCTCATGTGTTTATGAGAACTCCTAGAGGTTTACTATAAAGCCCGGGTCTTAAAGTACTTACAGCATAGTAAGTCGTCATTAAGGTAGTTGTCTCAAGTGTTTATGAGAACTCCTAGTGGTTTACTATAAAGCCGGACCTTAAAGTACTTACAGCATAGTAAGTCGTCATTAAGGTAGTTGTCTCATGTGTTTATGAGAACTCCTAGTGGTTTACTATAAAGTCCGGGTCTTAAAGTACTTACAGCATAGTAAGTCGTCATTAAGGTAGTTGTCTCATGTGTTTATGAGAACTCCTAGAGGTTTACTATAAAGCCCGGGTCTTAAAGTACTTACAGCATAGTAAGTCGTCATTAAGGTAGTTGTCTCAAGTGTTTATGAGAACTCCTAGTGGTTTACTATAAAGCCCGGGCCTTAAAGTACTTACAGCATAGTAAGTCGTCATTAAGGTAGTTATCTCATGTGTTTATGAGAACTCCTAGAGGTTTACTATAAAGCCCGGGTCTTAAAGTACTTACAGCATAGTAAGTCGTCATTAAGGTAGTTGTCTCAAGTGTTTATGAGAACTCCTAGTGGTTTACTATAAAGCCCGGGCCTTAAAGTACTTACAGCATAGTAAGTCGTCATTAAGGTAGTTGTCTCATGTGTTTATGAGAACTCCTAGAGGTTTACTATAAAGCCCGGGTCTTAAAGTACTTACAGCATAGTAAGTCGTCATTAAGGTAGTTGTCTCAAGTGTTTATGAGAACTCCTAGTGGTTTACTATAAAGCCGGACCTTAAAGTACTTACAGCATAGTAAGTCGTCATTAAGGTAGTTGTCTCATGTGTTTATGAGAACTCCTAGTGGTTTACTATAAAGCCCGGGTCTTAAAGTACTTACAGCATAGTAAGTCGTCATTAAGGTAGTTGTCTCATGTGCTTATGAGAACTCCTAGTGGTTTACTATAAAGCCCGGGTCTTAAAGTACTTACAGCATAGTAAGTCGCCATTAAGGTAGTTGTCTCATGTGTTTATGAGAACTCCTAGTGGTTTACTATAAAGTCCGGGTCTTAAAGTACTTACAGCATAGTAAGTCGTCATTAAGGTAGTTGTCTCATGTGTTTATGAGAACTCCTAGTGGTTTACTATAAAGTCCGGGTCTTAAAGTACTTACAGCATAGTAAGTCGTCATTAAGGTAGTTGTCTCATGTGTTTACGAGAACTCCTAGTGGTTTACTATAAAGCCCGGGCCTTAAAGTACTTACAGCATAGTAAGTCGTCATTAAGGTAGTTGTCTCATGTGTTTATGAGAACTCCTAGTGGTTTACTATAAAGCCCGGGTCTTAAAGTACTTACAGCATAGTAAGTCGTCATTAAGGTAGTTGTCTCATGTGTTTATGAGAACTCCTAGTGGTTTACTATAAAGTCCGGACCTTAAAGTACTTACAGCATAGTAAGTCGTCATTAAGGTAGTTGTCTCATGTGTTAATGAGAACTCCTAGTGGTTTACTATAAAGTCCGGACCTTAAAGTACTTACAGCATAGTAAGTCGTCATTAAGGTAGTTGTCTCATGTGTTTATGAGAACTCCTAGTGGTTTACTATAAAGTCCGGACCTTAAAGTACTTACAGCATAGTAAGTCGTCATTAAGGTAGTTGTCTCATGTGTTTATGAGAACTCCTAGTGGTTTACTATAAAGTCCGGGCCTTAAAGTACTTACAGCATAGTAAGTCGCCATTAAGGTAGTTGTCTCATGTGTTTATGAGAACTCCTAGTGGTTTACTATAAAGTCCGGGCCTTAAAGTACTTACAGCATAGTAAGTCGTCATTAAGGTAGTTGTCTCATGTGTTTATGAGAACTCCTAGTGGTTTACTATAAAGTCCGGGCCTTAAAGTACTTACAGCATAGTAAGTCGTCATTAAGGTAGTTGTCTCATGTGTTTATGAGAACTCCTAGTGGTTTACTATAAAGCCCGGGTCTTAAAGTACTTACAGCATAGTAAGTCGTCATTAAGGTAGTTGTCTCATGTGTTTATGAGAACTCCTAGTGGTTTACTATAAAGCCCGGGTCTTAAAGTACTTACAGCATAGTAAGTCGTCATTAAGGTAGTTGTCTCATGTGTTTATGAGAACTCCTAGTGGTTTACTATAAAGCCCGGGTCTTAAAGTACTTACAGCATAGTAAGTCGTCATTAAGGTAGTTGTCTCATGTGTTTATGAGAACTCCTAGTGGTTTACTATAAAGCCCGGGCCTTAAAGTACTTACAGCATAGTAAGACGTCATTAAGGTAGTTGTCTCATGTGTTTATGAGAACTCCTAGTGGTTTACCAGGAAAAAACACGAGTCAGTTGGAGAATTTAATGTCATATCGGCACGTTGGTCATAGAAAATTAATGGTATAGAGTGGCTGGACGGAAACCAGAAGATCCGTGGTTCAAATCCCGGTTATGACATTGAAATTTTCAGTCTGACTCTAACTTTCCATAATTTAGCGTACACACGGCTAGTGTGAAAGTACAATTAATTTGCATTAATTGTAACTAATAGTGGTCCGAATTATAAAGGATTTGGTGTTAAAAGGAGTAAAAAAAAGATTGATTTCTTATAGAAATTCAAATTAAAAGTGCTAATGATTTCTTCACTCGTTACCACCCTCGTAACTTAGAATTTCCATTGCTCGTAAGTAAGAATATAACAGAAGAATATTAAAAGGTAGCCGAGGTATAATTAAGGAGGGCTGTTCCATAAAGAATGATCACAATCTTTTTTTGATAACGTACCTTTACTCATCCTCATAATTTTGATGGTCCTTCTCAAAATATTCTCCCTTGAATGTGATGCACTTGTCCCAGCGTTTCTGCCAGTCTTCAAAGACATACTGGAAACCATTTTTTCAGAGATCCTTCAAAATCATCTCCGCAGCCTTCACCACTGCTTCTGATGATGGATAATGCCTCCCACGAAGGCGTTTCTTCAAGATAGGGAATAGAAAAAAGTCACATGGGGCTAAATCCGGACTATAGGGAGGGTGAGGGATGTACTTCATGTTGATTTTTGCAAGATATTCAGCAACAACATTGGCAATATGTGGCCGCGCATTATCGTGGTGCAGCATCCAGCCTGCTTCACGGAAATGTGGTCTTTTGCGCCTGATATGGACTTGCAGTGTTTTCAGGACATCCCTGCAGTATTGTCCAGTTACTAATGTGTGTGCAGGTACAACATGCTGATAAACCATTCCATGAATATCAAAGCATGAGATGACCATAACTTTCCCAGCAGAAGCAACCACTTTTGCTTTTTTGGGGGTTGGGGATGAAGGAGATTTCCACACTGAGCTTTGCTGTTTGCTCTCAGGATCAAAATGATGTATGAGTCAAATGGATAATTTAATGTCAGAACGGCAAGTTGACCATGGTAGTTCAATGGGTTAGAGCGACTGGACGGAAACCAGGACATCCGTGGTTCAAATCCCATCCATGGCATTGAATTTTTCATGTTGACTCTATTACCTAGGACGTTCTTTTCATTATAAACGACCTTTGCGCACCTAAAAACGTGTAAGGATAGACAAAGATATCTCAGCAAGTGATTTACTTAATAAGCAGGCCCTGGACTCAAGGAGGCAATTGTTCCCGTTACCCGTGGGAGATCGGGAAGCAGGCCCTGGACTCGAGGAGGCAGTGGTTCCCGATACCCGTGGGAGATCGGGAAGCAGGCCCTGGACTCAAGGAGGCAGTGGTTCCCGATACCCTTGGGAGATCGGGAAGCAGGCCCTGGACTCGAAGAGGCAGTGGTTCCCGATAACCGTGGGAGATCGGGAAGCAGGCACTGGACTCGAGGAGGCAGTGGTTCCCGATACCCTTGGGAGATCGGGAAGCAGGCCCTGGACTCGAAGAGGCAGTGGTTCCCGATAACCGTGGGAGATCGGGAAGCAGGCACTGGACCCAAGGAGGCAGTGGTTCCCGATAACCGTGGGAGATCGGGAAGCAGGCACTGGACTCGAAGAGGCAGTGGTTCCCGATAACCGTGGGAGATCGGGAAGCAGGCACTGGACTCGAGGAGGCAGTGGTTCCCGATACCCTTGGGAGATCGGGAAGCAGGCCCTGGACTCGAAGAGGCAGTGGTTCCCGATAACAGTGGGAGATCGGGAAGCAGGCACTGGACTCGAGGAGGCAGTGGTTCCCGATACCCTTGGGAGATCGGGAAGCAGGCCCTGGACTCGAAGAGGCAGTGGTTCCCGATAACCGTGGGAGATCGGGAAGCAGGCACTGGACTCGAGGAGGCAGTGGTTCCCGATACCCTTGGGAGATCGGGAAGCAGGCCCTGGACTCGAAGAGGCAGTGGTTCCCGATAACCGTGGGAGATCGGGAAGCAGGCCCTGGACTCGAGGAGGCAGTGGTTCCCGATACCCTTGGGAGATCGGGAAGCAGGCCCTGGACTCGAAGAGGCAGTGGTTCCCGATAACCGTGGGAGATCGGGAAGCAGGCCCTGGACTCGAAGAGGCAGTGGTTCCCGATACCCTTGGGAGATCGGGAAGCAGGCCCTGGACTCGAGGAGGCAGTGGTTCCCGATACCCTTGGGAGATCGGGAAGCAGGCCCTGGACTCGAAGAAGCAGTGGTTCTCGATATCCGTGGGAGATCGGGAAGCAGGCCCTGGACTCGAGGAGGCAGTGGTTCCCGATAACCGTGGGAGATCGGGAAGAAGGCACTGGCTTCGAGGAGGCAGTGGTTCTCGATAACCGTGGGAGATCGGGAAGCAGGCACTGGACTCGAGGAGGCAGTGGTTCCCGATAACCGTGGGAGATCGGGAAGCAGGCCCTGGACTCGAGGAGGCAGTGGTTCCCGATAACCGTGGGAGATCGGGAAGCAGGCCCTGGACTCGAAGAGGCAGTGGTTCCCGATAACCGTGGGAGATCGGGAAGCAGGCCCTGGACTCGAAGAGGCAGTGGTTCTCGATAACCGTGGGAGATCGGGAAGCAGGCCCTGGACTCAAGGAGGCAGTGGTTCCCGATACCCTTGGGAGATCGGGAAGCAGGCCCTGGACTCGAGGAGGCAGTGGTTCCCGATAACCGTGGGAGATCGGGAAGCAGGCCCTGGACTCGAAGAGGCAGTGGTTCCCGATACACGTGGGAGATCGGGTACGTCTACGGACGGGGTTGAGGGAAGCCATATATTCCCGCGTACTAGCCTGCATAGCTAGTAGAAGGTGTGCCAGATCACCAGGCGGCCCTCGCGAGGTTGATCGGTAGCCTTTCCTTTTGGGATAGTCGCGCGTAGGTGGCGTATGCATTTCCACCCGTCTTGTGTTTTCGAACCAGATGGGGGGGGGGGCCTTGTTAGCTTCTAGGCCTTGCCCTATGCAAAGAGCATTGGAGGCACCGGGCACCTTTCCGGGACAAATCGGCAGTTCCGTGGTCAAGTGGGAGGTCAGCGACAGCTCCCTTATGTAGAACCCTAGTAAAGTCGGTCTAGTCAACGGGTGTGCAGTTCGGACTCAAAGGAACCTGACCCTCCCGCCCACTAATGACCGTCATAAATCTATCTCCACACTTTAGAAATGGAACACTGTCGTTGAGGACCAATAGCAACCCTGACTTTCTCGAAGTGACAGCCGCATGTCTACTCCACATGGAGTCTCAGTTGCCAAAGTTCCAACTTCCAGTTGATCTGTTTCATTACCTGCAGAAATTCGTTGTGTGTCACGATGTGGAGACCGTGGGAGGGAAATGCAGTGGTGAATGCAAATGAAGTAGTAGATAACTTTCAGTCAAGTGAAAATAACCAAAGTGATGACAATAGTGTGAATAACTGAGCCGAGTTGTGTTACTGGAAAAGCCTCAAAAAACAAAGTTATAACGGGAACTGTTTCTAAGCAAATTCAAGCGCTTGTTTTGAACACATATAAATGTGTACTGACAAATAATCTTGGTAAGAGGTCATGCAATGAACCTGATGATAAATTCTGGGTATTCACAGAAATATAGTAAGAAATATTGTGACGAAAGGAATACCAAAGACGCCGATCAATTGTGAAAACAAAAGGGAACGTTTCTCTAAAGTAGGTAATTTCACATGTGATTTAATTCGTCGAGAAATTTATAGATTCTATGCAAAAAGCAGAGCACCCACTTTAGATGAATTGGTTGCACGTTTGGAAGAAATTTGTGATTTTCCTTATGGGCGCTGCACTTTGCGCGGTCTCCTAAAGGAGCTGGGTTTGAAATACCGCACTCTGAATAAGATAAGGGTTATTATGGAATCCAGTAGAGTTGTAGCTTGGCTATATATATGTCAAAACTACGGAAGTTTCGCAGTAATGGACATAAGATAATTTATTTAGACGAAACCTCGTACGATACCCATGACGTATCGAGAAAGGTGGCAACCTTGCAGAAAGGACTGTGAGAAGGAGGGCCTTGTCTTGTAAAACGACTATAAGGGTTCGTCAAAGGCAGATGCCGACATGCACACGCGTTAAGTAAACAGACTTTATATATTTCCCTGATACCTGTACTCCCAAGCCCAGAAATGCGGCTGACCCTGATTTTTTACCCTGATTCCTTTCCCTCTAGCCTTTCAAAGTGAGCTGTGTCCAGATGTCTCACAGACAGACGGAAGGGCGCCGCCAGCACTAGGCGCAAACACACTCCGTGGGCAGTTGCGGCCGAAAATGGCTAGATATAGCATTTCCCAAAACAACCACCTGATTACAAATGACAATTCTATTATACTGCCCAGATAAAGCCGCACTAATCGGCTAGGTAAACCCCGCTCAGGTAAACCTGGACGACTCAGAACTTCTGCTGGTCTGTTGGTCTCCTTACAGTTTATCAGTTATATACGTAAACCTCAGCCTGAATGGAGAGAACCTGAGGACATTCCCACAAAATTCAAAATACTAGGGGGTGACGAAAATTTTCAATTATCACTCGGTAGTGATGAAAAATTTTCAGGTCATCATTGATCCCTCGGGATATAATGTTGGTAGTTTCAGTGATTTGAGTCCTTTTGTTTTTTACAGTGAGTGCCAGAAGTGACTGAGCTGTAAGATGGAGAAAATTGAAGCTCGTAGTGTGCTCAAGTTCCTGCATTTTAAGCGCAAAGCTGCCCGGGAAATCCATGATGACATGACGGTTGTTTATGGAAATAATTGCCCATCGTATAACACTATTGTGAGGTGGAAAAGGAATTTACAAACTGGTCACATGTCCCTGACAGATGAGCCAAGAGCTGGTAGACCGTCAGCTGTCACAGTGAAGAAAGTGGAGTGTTTAATACTGGAAGACAGACGAGCAACCATCCAAATGATCATGAATGAGACACATCTTAGTTATGGTAGTGTGTGGACGAACTCCACATGTCTAAGGTGTCTGCACGGTGGGTTTCATGTTTGCTAACTCCTTTCTAAAAGCAAACACGGCGTGAGCTTTCGAGACAGATGTTGATGTTGTTGGAACAGGATGAAGATGATTTTTTTATTGTCTGGTAGCCATGAATGAATCCTGGATCTATCAGTATGATCCAGAGACAAATACCATGAACATGGAATGGAAACATGCCGATTCTTCCGTCCCAAAAAGCAAAGGTGCAAAAGTCACCTGGGAAGGGTCATGCTCTCAGTTTTCTAGGACTGTCGTGGAGTCATCCTTACAGATTATCTTGACAAGGGTCAAACCATCACTGGCAGATACTACTGCAATCTTCTGGACAAGTTACGAGCAGCTCTGATTAAGAAACGACGTGGTATGCTCTCCAAAGAGCAGGGACGGTTCCTCCATAAGGTTTCAGGTTTGCGCTACACCCACTGATTCTGAATATACAACAGGTGCATTTTGCACATTAAAGCTGTACTTGTTTGCATTGTTTTATATACAAACATGTTTCAATTACGCTTATCGTCTGTAGCTGCCCATGACCGCAGAAGTCGAAATAAACAGTGATTAGCTGTAGGAGCCGCAGGTTTGCAGCAAAGAGTTAACCTAAGATTTCGCCCAAATGTAGGCTCTCTGAGGGGGTTGCGGGAAGGTGAAGAGATGGGAGGGGCTTCTTATACATTGCTTAAATGGAGGTTTATAAACCTAGCTCCTCCTACTCTTAGCAACGGCTATAGCCTTCAGGCTTAGCTTCTGTGTGCTCTGCTTTTCGGACACAGGGAGACTTTAATTAAATGCATGGAGGTTATTCAGAAGAGAGCTCTGTTAAACAACAACGCCACACTTGTTCAGGCTTCTGGGTTTATGGCCACTTTGAAAGATTATAATTGTGTATTCTGGCTGTCTTTCTTCTACAAGATCATACCACATGTGGACATTTTGTACAATCATCTGCAGAAACGAGACTGCAATGCAACATTTGACATCGCCCAGCTAAACGCATTTAAAAGGGAAGTGCAAAATGTAAGAAATAGCGTGGATATCGAGGAACACGAAGAAACTGCAATTAAGAGGAGAAGAATAGAAGATCATGATGTGAAAAGAAGAGAAGCTCTTGAAGTATGTGACATTCTTCGAGAAGCAAAGGACAGATTTAGCTTCACGGGGCATCTGGTAGCCTCAACTTTGTTTCATCAAGAAAATTTCTAAGACATTTCCAGAGGAATCCCTTAGAGAAACAATAAGGTTCTATCCTTTTATTATTGGAACAAAAATTCGTAGAGAACTGACTGTAATTTACAGTCGAGAGGAATTTCGTGGAATGTCCGGCGCTTTGTGCTTGATGGACTTCATTAAGGAAAACAATTTATGTGCTACATTCAGCGAATATGTCAAACTCCTCTGAGTACTGTTAACTATGCCAATGTGTACCGCTGAAGCAGAATGCTATTTCTCAACTTTAAAAAGAATAAAAAACTTTCCTTAAGAACGCAATGTCACAGGACCGATTGTCAGCATTAGCAATGCTTTCAATTGAGAGAGATTTTGTTATGAAGATCAGCGACTTCAACGCAAAAGTTATCGATAGATTCGCCAGGTCTAAGGAGAGTACAGCAGAGAATCTGTATAAATAGGTGAGTCATTACTACTCTGTGTTTTATTTTTCATTTGTGCACCACCAATAATTTAACCCACCAGCCGCTACTGCCAACGGGGTCATGTTTTCAGTTTTCTAGGACTGTCGTGGAGTCATCCTTACAGATTATCTTACCAAGGGACAAACCATCACTAGCAGATACTACTGCAATCTTCTGGACAAGTTACGAGCAGCTCTGATTAAGAAACGACGCGCTATGCTCTCCAAAGAGTTCATGTTTTCAGTTTTCTGGAACTGTCGTGGAGTTATCCTTACAGATTATCTTGCAAAGGGTCAAACCATCACTGGCAAATACTACTGCAATCTTCTGGACAAGTTACGAGCAGCTCTGATTAAGAAACGATGCAGTATGATCCCCAAAGTTGTTCGTCTTTTGTCTGACAATGCACCGGCTCATTCATCTCAAGTTGCAGTTGACAAAACAAGTGAATGTGGTTTTGAAACCTTACAGCTTCCACCTTATTCGCCCGATGTCGCACCAAGGACCTTGTTCCCGGAACGTGGTCGTCGATTTGACAACACAAATGACGTCATTAATGAGGTGGAAGATTGGTTTAAAGCGAATTCTACAGACTTGTACAATCAAGGTACTCAGAAGGTATATCAAAACAAACTATTACATTTTTAAAGGGTGATTATTAAAACTTTATTTTATTTTCCGTAAAGATACCTTAAACAAGTGTAATTTTAATAGGTGTACTACTTAATTATTTTGCACACAGCCCTTTTTACAAAAATACATTTTTTTTTGCTGTATACTAGTTTAAAACAATTATGTATTGTCAAGTCTCGACACGTTTTAGGACGTTGTCTACAACTGGCTAGATCTATGTTATTACTTTGTTTAATTGGTGGGATGGTGCTGCAGCTTGAGTTTCCAAAACATGCCCAAACTGCCGCAAGAGGCGCTCGCAGTAAAGTGTCGATTTCAAAGTGATTGATGGGTCAGGGGTTTAATTACATTTCAGCTCGGCACCCTCCTCCGGTATCGCAACCCCAAAAAACTAGAAACCTGCTTTCCCAAACTTGAGTTTACTGAAATCAGGAGTTTATCTCCTTGACGACGTGTTCCAGAGACAGACAGACATCCACTTCCCTGAGATGCCGGTCCACTTCTCGCCTTTGGCGATCTTTTTAGGCGTGTTCGCTACATCTATCGACATTTATATTAAATCTTAGACTAGAATATACGGGGGCTTAGATTACAATAGATTGATTTGCGTTCAGTAGGTTCACTTGTAGCCAGAAAAGGCTGTGAACGTTGAACATGTCTAGAGGTATAAAGTTTAATAGCATATATATGTACAAAAGTTAACATATTATAGTATAGAGGCAATATGAACAACAATATGGAAAACAAAACAGGGATAATTATATATGATACAAAATCAAACACTTTTTAATTCAGCTTTCACTTTCCTTATGCCAGTAAGTCTCAACCTTTTTGCAATGAATACCATTCTTGTTATTTATTAAATACATATAGATTAAAAATAAACTTTCAACATGCATCAAAGATTTATTAGTAATGATTTGTGTTTGGAACAGTTAGATACTACTTACAGAGCTACGGAAGCATTATCACGATAATTTGTCATTCAGATAATCTTGTACAGAATAAAAAGATTTTGAGCAAAGGTACTCTCTAACAGCGTTTTAAAAGCACCGAAATTATCATTTTTTCTTTAAGAACATTAGGAAGTGCGCCAAATATTTTGATAGTTTCATAATACACACCTTTCTGGAAGCAAGAAAGTGTAGCACTGGGATAATGGATATTATACTTTTGTCTAGTGTTTATTCTGTGAATTACATTATTTGTTGCAAATAAGGCACGATTGCATACAAAGAATTTTAGGATCGAGAATATATACATGCAAGGAAGCATGCGGCCATGTTTACATTGGTACCACAATGCGCAGTGTTGCCACCAGATTAAAAGAACACAGCCGAAACTGCAGGTTAGGACAAATAGAAAAATCTTCGGTTGCAGAACATGCATTACTGTGGGGCCATGACATCCAATTCAACAACACTACAGTCCTCTCATCAAGTGTCAGCTACCATGCCCGCTTACAGAGAGAAGCAATAGAAATATTTAAACACAAAAATAATTTTAACCGCAAAGAAGAAGCACTTCGCATGAATAAAGCCTGGGTTTCCGCATTACAGGGACTTCAATCACACGCACATGAATACAGAAACAGTAAAGACATGAAAGAGCCACTTCCCGACCAGAGCCAATCAGAATGCGATCTGCCTTAGCCCCGCCCCTTTCCAGTCAATATAAATTAGGACGTGCGGACACCCGCACGTTGCAGTTGCGGCGGAGACTTCGACGTGGACACATCTACCAGCTACCAGAGCAGTCTCAGAAGCAAGAAGAAGCGGTCCGCTGCAAAGAAGCAGCCACCGTTGGAGCGGCTCGGCATTGCCGTGGTGTAAACCAAAGCCTTTCGCTTGCTCTCTGAGTATAGCGCTTAGTTGATTAGACGAGTAGGATAACACGGTCATAGCAAGCAGTCGCAAGACTCGCTTAAGCGCCTGCGGGTTCGACCCTCTGTTTTTCCGGGCTTTTTAGCGCTCGCTAACAGCTCTTTCTCTCTTCCTCTCTTTTTTCCTCTTTCTCTATTAGGCTTAAGCCCCATACTCACGCACACACGAATACACACTTACTCACTCATTAACAACATGGCAGGGAACTCCAAAACACCCACGACTTCACCAAAGACTACCACCAGGACGCTACGTGGCAAATCCACAAAAAAACCGAATACACCTGCTCCTGTGGACACACCAAACACTTCACCAAACACCAAAGAAACCGCACCAACCATTCCCACCTCACCGGTGGCAACCACCTCATCCTCTCCAGTTGCCAGCACCTCTAAGGACAACAAACTAAACGCAGACACACCACACACTGAACCCACAGATACACTTAACACTAAAAGATCTGACCTGGCGCCGGTCATGATCAACAAAGGCCAGGCAACTCACATAAGAAAGATCACACGAGACTTTGACAACCTAAAACCAGTACACACATACACAGTATCCATAGCTAGAAACAGTGGTGATTTTATGGTTAAGTTGCAATCCTTGAGTGACTACAGAAGTTTTGTAGAATACCTCAAGCAAGCCGGCGTACATTTCTACCTATTGCCTCACCCCCAGGATAGGACATCTAGATTCGTACTCAAAGGATTGTACGCCGAAATCACCAGTGACGAGATTAAGGAAGACCTGGCCGTCTTAGGGATAGAGGCGCTGAGAGCTGTCCAAATGCGGAAACGTAATTGGCAGCGCACCCCCCTGCCGATGTTCCTCATAGAGGTGGCAGGGACCCCCGACACTGAAACCAAAATTTTAGGACTCACACACCTAGGACATTTCCGCATAAGGGTAGAAAGGTACCGATCAGACCCCGAACCCAAACAATGCAGAAAATGCCAGAGACTATGGCACCTGCAAAGTGAATGTAGGTCCCCATCCTGGGTATGCGCCAAATGCACAGGACCACACCCATCAGGAACGTGCTCCGTTCCGCCCGCGGAACGGCTCTGCGTGTTATGCGGCCAGAAGGGCCACGGTGCAACTTGGCGCGGTTGCACTGTATATCGCGCAGAGTGCACTAAAAGTATGCCTAAAGTCCGCGCGCAGCCACAGGGACCCCCCTCGTTGCCACCTAAAACTTATGCTAAGGCTGCCGCTAGGACAGAAAACGCAGGGTGGCTCATTAGGGATACTAGAGGTCGACAGCGACCAGCCCCGTTAGCCGAGCCCCCTGCAGCTGTGGCTCCCCGGCCTGCCACCGAGGAGGGCCCAGCAGGTCATGAGCGACGCCCCAATCCTCCAAGCACACACACACACAAAGTCCAACAGACCAGGGCCAGAGGGCTTCACCCTCCTGCCACAAAGTCGCTCCCCCCCCCGCGGTAAGGGACACAAAGGCAATGAAGCAGCATTGGCAAAACTGCTGAACGTCCTGGGTCTGCCCAGAGACTCCGTTCCCAAGAATTATGTTGAGGAACACATAGCAATGTTCGGGGCTTGTTTAGAACAGGGTACTGACACCACACTCACACTACACTGGCTACTAGAACTTCTGAATGACCTACACAGCTACAGCCATGGCTGAAACAGACACATTACGAACAATACACTGGAACTGCCAGGGAATACGCCGTAAACGTAAAGATTTAGCAGACTTTTTACAAGCCAACTCAATACAAGTAGCCCTATTAAACGAAACCCATTTAGGGGACGTAGATAAATTCTCAATACCAAACTATGCTATTTTCAGAACCGATCGTAATCGTAGGGGAGGGGGGACAGCAATAGCAATACAAACTAGCATCAGACACTATCAAGTACATGTACCCCCATTAAACCGCCTAGAAGCGACTGCAGTAAAGATTAGCACCTTCAGTACAGAGACCATATTAGTAGCTATATACAACCCACCAGGTGACATCGACACCGAAGATGTCCAAAAAATTATGCAGCTAGGACCAAGAGTAATAGCGGCAGGGGACTACAACTGTAAGCACTATTTGTGGCACAGTACAAACCCCAATCCTCAAGGGACTAAACTACTAAATTATATCAACAACACTAACTTTCTTATTATGGGGCCCGATGAGCCCACCCACATACCTCATGTTAACAATCACGCCCCAGACGTATTAGACTTAGCCATATTAAACAATATACCCTTTAACATCGAATGCACAGTACTGCAAGAACTGACATCTGATCACTTGCCAGTACTCCTTGAGGTCACACTTCCCTTGAAGTTTAAGAAAGAAATCCCAAAACTGAATTATAATTTAGTCAATTGGGAAGACTTCAATAACGTTTTAGAAAGATACTTACCGGAAAACGAAATTACTTCACCACAGCAACACGACGAAGCTGTATCCAAACTCGAATTGGCAATTAAGGTAGCGACCACAACGTGTGTCCCACAAAAATTTACACCCTCAGTAAACGCCCAATATCCGTTAGACATAAAAATCTTACATCAAAATAGGAACAGACTAAGACGAAAATGGCAACGATCGCGAAATCCTTTACATAGACAAGACTACCTTGATGCCAGAGAGGCCGTAATGGCCCGAACTAGGGAATTTGTATCAAATCAGTGGAATCAAACTCTCGCGAGCTTAAATCCGAACTCTAACTCTGTTTGGCGTATAGCTAAGTGCCTAACCAGAGCAAAAACAAACATACCACCACTCATACATGACAACACTGTCGCAGAAACTCCCCAGGCCAAAGCTGAGGTATTTGCTGCCACACTTGAGAAGGTCTTCACACCAAACCCGGCTGAGGGTCCAGTGAATCTGCAAGAGATTCAAAGCATAGAACAGGAAATACACGACACAGACTACACTGTCACACACAACAAAATGCGAAAGACTAATCCGGGAGAAATCGGCTGGATTATCAGGCACCTGAAAAACAGAAAGGCCCCGGGGCCCGATAAAATACCCAACATCGTTTTAAAAAATCTCCCACGTAGAGCTTTGCAGCTTCTAGCAAAGATTTTCAATTATACTCTAGACAGCGGCAGGTTCCCACCACAATGGAAGGTAGCAAACATAGTAATGATTGCAAAACCACATAAAAACTTATCTAACGCCTCCAGCTATATGCCAATTAGCCTACTGAACGCCTTTGGTAAAGTACTGGAGAAAATAATTCTAAAGAGAATAAATTCCCATATTATAAAACACAATATTCTCATTTCTGAACAATTTGGCTTCAGATCCCAGCATTCTACAACACAGCAGCTTCTCCGCCTTACGGAAACCATATCCAAAGGTTACAATACTAACAAATCGACTGGCGCCATCTTCTTAGATATTGAACGCGCCTTTGATAAAGTATGGCATGCGGGCCTACTTTACAAGCTCAAATCATACAATTTCTCTGATTCGACACTTGCCCTCATTAAAGATTATATAAGCGAGCGTCGGTTCCGAGTAACTGTGGAGGATGCTTCCTCCTCTCTAAAGCCTATTAAGGCAGGAGTCCCACAAGGAAGTTTGCTAGGACCGACCCTCTTTAATTTGTACGTTAACGATATGCCAGAACTTACTCGCACTGAAAAATACATATACGCCGACGACACGGCACTGGTAACTCAGTCCACTCAACCGCGGATAATACACCTGCGGCTACAGAATGCCCTGAATGATCTTGAACCATGGTTTCGAAAATGGAGAATAACAGTAAACTCCAGAAAGTGCCAATCAATTATTTTCACAAAAAGAATCCAACATAGACATCCCAGGCACAGACAGCCACCTCTCGTGTATCATGGCGAAAGAATCGAATGGAAAGACCAAATTACCTACTTAGGGGTCACCATGGATCAAGGTCTCACATGGAAAAAAACACATTCAAAATATCAGGGCCAAAGCAAATGGACAATTGAACAGACTCTACCCTTTGATTAATTTAAATAACCAACTGCAACTCAATATGGGTCTTACGCTATACAAAACACTAATCAGGCCAATATTGACGTACGCAGCCCCTGTCTGGGGATACGCTGCGAAAACGCATATAAACAGACTGCAGACACTGCAAAACAGAATAATACGAATTATTGCAAAGGTTCCTATAGTAGCTCCAGCCTATTGGCTGCACGAAGAACTGAAGCTCCACTCGATCGAACAATTTATTAAACTACTCAGTTATAACCTATATGACAGAAAGGCAAAAAACAAAAACCCTCTAATTCGCGACTTAGGCGCATACGGTACACAACACGACGTACACAAAAGACCGCTCTCATTGTTTGACAGAACTCTTGGCCTGGGGGAACCAGAAATAAACATTCAAGATTACCTGAACAACTTAGTACCACCTTAATCAGAAGCCATGGCTTAGCAAAAACACTACTGACAGACCAGTGGCCCTGGAAGTCCCTGCTAAGGGTCGTTCTGGGGACCAGTGAAAATGACCAAAGCATCCCACATGGACATGAGAAGACTACTCAATTGTATATGTATAAACAAAACAATAATCTAGCAAGATTAGCTCACATGACGTGGACCATACTCAATCTTGAGCATATGTCCAAAATATTTGGTTGTTATTTAGTTAACTTACATTAAATATATCCATTTTCACATTGAATGCATGTAAACCAATACCTAACAAATTGACGCCAGACTCAGCGCCGCTCTGGGCCTGATATCTTAAAAAACTTATTATTAAGCACTAACAATTAATGACACCGTCCTTATGTTTCAGGACCTCACAGATATCTTGTAAGACGATGCCTCCGTCCCGAGGCACAACAATACTACGTAAACCAATTCCACATCTGAATTCCCAAGGGCGCAAGTAGGACCTTGGTCATGCTTGTGTCCTGGCGCCATCCTCACCCGGCCTAGGCTTTGCCTGGCCGTAATATCCTCTCCCAGAATCCGCAGGTGCAATAGCGGTACTGCTGCACTTCCTCTCCCGAATTCTCACCGGTGGAGGTTTTTTAGTGGGTAGGGCTGACGGATCTTCTCCGTCAGAGGAGTCCCACACTCCGATCCCGGGACTAGTGCGTAAATGCATTTTTCCTCCACTCGAAAAAAAAAAAAAAAAACACCCGCTTCATTCGGGTACAAACGGCGAAGTATCTCGGAGTGACGCTGAACCGCAAATTAACTTACGCTCCGCACGTCAAAGGCAAGGTCCAGCTTGGGCACGTCGCGCTCAGGAACCTATATCCAATATTCCGTTCAACCATGCCACTCCGTCTCAAACTCCAGCTGTATCAGGCGATCATCCCGCCCATGATCTTGTACGGCTGTGAGATCTGGGGAACAGTGGCGAATACCACTTTCGTCAGACTCCAGACGCTGCAGAACAAGGCGCTACGGGTCATCTACGATACTGACTGGAGATTTCCCGCCCATATCCTTCATGAACATTCGAACATCCCGTACATTGTCGACGTCATTCGAGAGAGGGCTCGTTCAATGTACGACAAAATTCAAACCCATGGCAACCCTTTGGTGAACTCACTGGGCAGGTATGACCAGAGGGAGCAAAGACGCTTGCCATCATACAAACTCCCAAGAGACGTCTTGGAGCCCCTTGGTTAACCCAAGGGAAACCCCAAACATATCCAATATACAAACGCCTGATGGCTCAAGTGATAGGCCACCCGTACTCAAAACGGGGCAAAAGCTCTAAAACATATCCTCCCACAACGGGAGAACGTAACAAAGCCGCCTAGCTGTTGCCTTCAGAGAACACTAAAAGGCAACCAGTTAACACCAAATGTTTCTCATAAACAAACAAAAACCTACCGCCAGCAGAACAAAAACTCAACCAATCTTGACTTACTTCGCAGGTTAAGCCGCAAAGCGGCTAGGTACTGCGGCAGAAGACACCCGGACGGGGAAAAAGAAAAATTGCCCCGCCCGACCAGGACTACCTCTGGGACCTCTGGGACCGCTTCATTCGACTCCTGACTTCTACAGCGGACGGATCAACCCTGAGGATGCTAGGCGCAGCTCCTGGCGAAACGTCGGCTCCTTCAAGAACTTCTAGACCACGGCCCATAAGCCCGGAAGACAACATTCATGTTCATGCAAGGAAGCATTAATATCTTCAATTTTCTAAAAAGATCTTTACAAGAGCATCTGGTGTAGGTGTTATTAATGATTCTTATAACCTTCTTTTGCATAAGAAATATTTTTTTACTTTCTACTGAGTTGCCCCAAAATAATATTCCATATTCCATAATAGAGTTAAAGTATGCATAATATACTAATTTAAGTGTGTCAATAGAACTCACATTAACCAGCTCTCGGATAGCATAACAGGCAGAGCTGAGTTTAGGTAAGATATAATTTATGTGAGCTTTCCAATCTAAACATCTGTCTACTTGAAGGCCCAGAAATTTTAAGCTGTCAATTTCTTCTAATAACATATAATTAATCCCGATTTCTATTTGAGTATGTGACGTACGACAGGTTATAAATTTGACCACTTTTGTTTTGTCTAGATTCACAGATTATTTGTTCGCTTTAAGCCAGCATGACAAATTTGTACTGGTCACCAAAACACTAGTGTCATCGGCGAAAAGAACTATACCTCAATGTCCTTTATATAAAGTGAGGTCATTTTTATAGATTAGAAATAATAAATGTCCTAACACGGAACCTTGGGGTACTTCATGTGTTACTACTTTCCAGTTCGAAGTTTGTTTTCCATAACCAACATCACTGACAGCTACTTCTACGCTCTGTTTTCTCTAATTTAGATATGATAAAAACCATCTTAAATGTTCATTTTTTAGCCCATAGAACTCCAATTTGCTATAAGAATGCCATGATTAACACAATCAAAAGCCTTTGCTAGATCACAAAAAATTCCACCTACATGTCTTTTATCGGTTAAGGCAGTCTACACTTTATGTGTAAGTTTGTAGGTTGCATCATTAGTCGATATTTCCTTTCTGAATCCAAACTGTTCACTGAAAAGTATGTTCAATAAAGCTGTTCAATAAAGAATTATCACAAATATTTTTTGACAACATACCTTTACTCACCTTCATAATTTTGATGGTCCTTCTCAAAATAGTTTCCCCTGAATGCGATGCACTTGTCTCAGCGTTTCTGCCAGTCTTCAAAGACATGCTGGAAACTATTTTTAGAGATCCTTCAAAATCGCCTCCACAGTCTTCACCACTGCTTCTGATGATGGATAATGTCTCCCACGAAGGCGTTTCTTCAACTTAGGGAATACAAATAGTCACATGGGGCTAAATCCGGACTACAGGAAGGGTGAGGGATGCACTTCACGTTGACTTTTGCAAAATATTCAGCAATAATATTGGCAATATGCGGCCACGCATTATCGTGGTGCAGCATACAGCCTGCGTCACGGAAATGTGGTCTTTTGCACCTGGTGTGGACTTGCAATGTTTTCAGGACATTCCTGCAGTATTGTCCAGTTACTGATGTATGTGCAGATACAACATGCTGATAAACCATTCCATGAATATCAAAGAATGAGATGACCAAAACTTTCCCAGCAGAAGCAACCACTTTTGCTTTTTGGGGGGTTGGTGATGGAGATTTCCACACTGAGCTTTTCTGTTTGCTCTCAGGATAAAAATGATGTAGCCAAGTTTCATCAGCAGTGGTTACGTTTGAAAGAAACTCCAGGTTTTTCCTCTAACATCAACTTAAACTGCATACAGACCTGCATGCGAATGTCCTTTTATTCGGGAATGAACAGTCTTGGAACCCATCGCGCACAAACACGTGTCATGTGTAATGTTTCTGTCACCAACGTGTGGGTGGCACCCAATGAAATGTTGAGTATTTCAGAAAGTGATCTTAAGGTAATTCGTCGATCCTCTCTCACAATGACAGCAGCAGTGTTGATGTTTTCTTCCGTAAGAGCAGTAACTGGAGCACCGGGTCCACCTTCCTTTGGAATTGATTGTCTCCCCTCTTTAAATATGTTAAACCACCTTCGGGCTGTGGTGTGGGGAAGACCAGACTCTCCATAGGCCTCCTGTAACATTGTATAGGCCTCAACTGAAGATTTGTTGAGACGAAAGCAGAATTTTAAAGCCGCATATTGTTCCTTGCGTGTTACCTCCATTGCAGTGGTAGGCGATACTATACATGTGTGAACTTGCTGTGTTCTCACAGGCAGGAACCAGGAGTACCAGCAATGAAACTACTACGGCGTGTTTGTTTCACATTAATCTAACAGAATATAATAAGATTGAATTTTAGTGCGAAAAATTATGACCGTAAAAATTTATGATCATTATTTATTGAACAGCCCTCATACCAGCGGTGCATCCGTATAGCTGTGAATGTCACTTAAGTTAAGAAATAATTCGTCATTGTCATTGTCTTCAGCGTCTGAGTACTACAAATTTATGATGATAGGTTCCAAAATCTCGTTACTGTTATTTCCTTCCAAAAGTCGTCTTCTTGTAGTTTATCTGATGTCTCACGCAGTTTCCCCAGTCTTGTTGTGTTCCTTGTTAATTTCTTCGTGAATAAGTCGTTCAACGTCAGTCAGTTTAAAAGTATTATTTCTGTTTGCAACATAATTTGAGCCCACATTAACCCAATTGGATTGTTCTAGCAGTAGTAAAGGGAGGGAAGGTGAATCACGTCTCATTGATCCAGCTGATACACTTTTTGATGAAAGAGTATCTAATAATGTTGCTTTGAACTTTAGAGTAAATAGAGGTTACGAACCATTCATTAACATATATATAATGGGACCAGACACGTTCAGCCAGACCAGCAGGAAGTGTTTTCTTTCCTCTCATCGAACTTAACAAACACCTTGGCTTATTCAAAGTACATATTTCTTTTGTCATGTCATGTCAAATGTTTACGTTTCAGTTCTGAGTAGACGTTCACATTTACATGGCAACCAATAATGATATTCATACAGAGCTTACGTCGTAATGCATTGTTAGAATATAATGGTATCTACTTTATTTATTTGTATTAGGAAAACTGAGCTAAAAATATTCGGTTTTTAAGGTTATGTTAAATACATTACACTCTCCTTCCTCATGGAGCAGATTTTACAAAATTTGAATCTTTGACCGACTGACCAGGTGCTGGCTGGCTGTATACAGCCAGAAGGTTTTTGCTGCGTGCCCACATGTTCAGGGTTTTACCGCAGATAAGGTTACAGTTGGGATTTTGTAGGATGTGTTGTAGGTTTTGAGGTTTGGAGTTAATTTTGAGGTTACAAATTTATTTACCTTCGGGTTGAAGGGCAGGATGTAGTACTATGGTCAAGTGAATGTCGTATCTACGCTAGTTCAGTGTTTGTGGCCGTTTGAAATGTGTGCTGCAATAGAAAACCCCGCCAAATGTGAAGTGCGTGCTGTTATAAGGTTTTTTACAGCCAAAGGATATTGTGCAGCAGCTATTCATCGTGAGCTTTGTGCCGTGTACGGACCAAGAGTTATGAGTGAAGGAGTGGTCCGTGAATGGGTACGTTTATTTAAAAGTGGACGAGAAAACGTTCATGATGAAGAGAGGAGTGGTAGACATCATTGGTGACGGACGAACTTGTTCAGACAGCTGATGCAAAAGTTCGTGAAAACCGACGTTTCACAATGTCGGAGTTGTCTACTGATTTTCCACAGATTTCTAAGACTCTCTTGTACGAGATAGTGACAGCAAGATTGGGTTACCGTAAGTTTTGTGCACGATGGGTGCCCAAAATTCTTACCGACCACCACAAAACTCAAAGAATGGCCTCTGCATTAGACTTTCTGTCACGTTATGCGGACGAAGCTGAACCATTGTTAAACAGAATCGTGATCTGGGACGAAACCTGGATTAAGTACAAGAACCCTGAGACAGATCTGGCGCCAAGCGATTATCACCTCTTCATGCATATGAAGACATGGCTCGGGTCCCAGCGGTTTGATGACGACGAAGAGCTCAAAGATGCGGTCACAGGCTGGCTCCAGGCACAAGCGGGTGATTTATATGCAGAAGGAAATTCAAAGCTTGTGAACAGATACGATAAGTGCCTCAATCGTTATGGACACTATCTAGAAAAATAGTGCAAAGATGTAGTTGTAAGATGTATATACGAGGGCTATCCAGAAAGTAGATTACGTTTTGGAATAAAAAGTAAACAAAGTATAGGAAACAAATTTTACTATATACAGATGAAAGCCACACTCAAATACTACTTTTCGACATAGTCAACATTCAAATTAAGGCATTTATCGTAGCGATGTACGAGCTTGGAAATTCCTTCGTCGAAAAATTCGGCCGCCTGCGCCTTCAACCACTTCGTTACCCTTCTTGCAGCTGTGCGTCGTCATCAAAACGCTGCATAGCCAGCCACTTCTTCATTGCTGGGAATAGGTGGAAGTCGCTCGGTGCCAGGTCGGGACTGTACGGCGGATGAGGAAACAACTCCCACTTAAAAGATTCAAGAACTTCACGAGTGACATTTGCCGTGTGGGGCCGGGCGTTGTCGTGAATCAACAAGATCTTAGAGCTCAACATTCCTCTGCGCTTGTTTTGAATGGCTCTTCTGAGTTTTTAGAGAGTTTGGAAATACCTTTGAGAGTTTATTGTAGTGCCTCTTTCCAGGAAGTCCACCAAAATCACACCTTTTCTGTCCCAAAAAACAGTCGCCATCATCTTCCTTGCCGACATTGTTTGCATGCATTTCTTGGGTTTTTGGGGAGAACTTGTGTGCCCCCACTGCATTGATTGCAATTTCGTTTCACAGTTCACGTGTTTCACCCATGTTTCGTCACCAGTAACGATGCGATCGAGTAAAGAGTCACCATCCTTATGGTAAACGTCCAAAAAGTTCAACGCTGCAGCCATTCGCTGATTTTTGTGGTCCTCTGTCAAGATTTTTGGAATCCATCTTGCACAAAACTTGTGGTAACCAAGCTTTTCGCTGATGATTTCGTGCAACAAACTTCGCGAAATTTGTGGAAAACTCAAAGAAAGTTCCGTTATTGTGAACCTTCGATTTTCACGGACTTTAGCATCGACTTTTTCGACAAGTTCGGCAGTCACTATGCTGGGTCTCCCACTTCGATCTTCGTCGTGAACATTGGTTCGGCCATTTTTAAATCTGATGACCCACTGACGCACTCCACCTTCAGTGATAATGTTGTCCCCATACACTTCACAAAGCTGCCGATAGATTTCTATCGGTTTACAGTTTTTTGCAGTCAGAAACCTTATTACTGCACGCACCTCGCAGCTCGCGGGATTTTCAATTAACGCAGACATTTCAAACCGCCACAGTATCTGAACGGAGCACAGCACGAACCTCTCACTAGCACGGCTAGATGCCGACTGAGCTGCGCAACGCTCTGACCCCAAGATGGCCGCGCTAGCCCCGCCCCTAGCGGAAACAGACGAAAACGTAATCTACTTTCTGGATAACCCTCGTATTAAAATATTTTTATTTAACTTGGTGAATTTTTTGCAATCAACCGGATGTATTTTGAGTTTGTTATTTGTTGGGAAAAATTTTGATGCCAAACAGCTTAAGAGAATTATGTGGAGCTGAGCTTTAGCTGCTCATAGGATTAGCTCCTGGGTTATCTCGGGTGCCCGCAAGCCATGCGGGGTCCCCGGAGTGTCGTCTAGTGTGGCCATAATCTCCCAATGATCTAACAAGGGCGCTTCTATGTGTTGGTAAACTGGCGTGTAATTTTGATGCCCGACGCTTAATTTCATCCTTTACGTATGGAAGACCCGAGGCTTCGTGAAGCAACCTGGTAGAAAAGTAGCGACCCACAGAATGATATAGACCGTAGTCCTCTACTCTGTGCACGTTGAAGTCATGTCAGGCAGCTATCTGCAGCCATGCCCCAGATCTCGCAGACATATAGCATCACCGGAATTAAAGTCTGTTTACTTAAGTGGTGTGCACGTCGGCCGCTGCCGTTGACGAACCCTTATAATCGTTTTACAACGCTGGCCCTCCTTCTCCCAGGCCGTTCTGCAAGGTAGCCATCTTTCTCGATACGTCATGGGTATCGTACGAGGTTTCGTCTAAATAAATTATTTCATATTTGTGTTTGATTTATGATTCACTATGTTTACACTCAAACTTCACTTACTTTTTGTATAATTGAAACGTTTTCAAGATCATTCGATCTCATCCTCAGCTGTTTGGTGACTAAATTAACCTCCCTCTTCTTCCACTACTACAGAGCTCAGATCACTCTGCCATCTGGTGTTAGGGGCACTAAGTTTCAATACTTCATTCAATGCCAGGATTTCAAAATTTATAACTTTATCACGGTTTTTGTTTATGAATATTTTTTCCCAAATATCCAATTCTATGGGTGCACTTAAAGATTTTAACAGTTTTATGTTGTGGCCAATGTTGTGGTTTTCTGTCCAAAAATGGTGTGAAACTGCAGATTTTTCTGTTTGTTTCAACTTAATGTTCCTCTGGTGTTCTTTTTGCCTGGTTAACAAGTTTCTCTTAGTTTTTCCTATGTAGTTTTTTTCACAGGTTTCACAATTAATCTGATAAATTCCTGATTTCAAATTGTTGGGGATTGTATTTTTCAGTGGTTTATTTAGCAGGTTCCTCAGACTGAATTTGTTTTGGGGTGCTAGTTTTAAGTTTAGTCTTTTGAAGATTTGTTCAAATTTTCTAAAAGCCCATGGATGGTAGGTGAATTTTCTATATTGCCAATTTGTGTTTTTAAGTGGTGTGAGAATGCTCTTTTTTGATATTATCTTCAGTTTTTCTTTCCTCTTCATCATGTTCCTTATGATGGCTGGGTTGAATCCATTTAATACCGCTATGTCTTTTATGTGTTGTTCTTTCAAAATTCATCCTTACTCAGTGGGATGTTGTATAGCCGGTGAATTAGACTTCTAAAGGCAGCTAGTTCATGTGAAACTGGGTTGTATTCATTTTTCTTTATGTAATTATCTATGTGTGTGGGCTTCCTGTATATTCCAAAATCTACACCATGACGATTTCTAGTTATCTTGAGGTCCAAAAAAGGTAGGGTGTTGTCTCTTTCTACTTCCATAGTAAATTGGATGTGATTATCTTGCAGGTTTAGTAATTTTAGAGAATCTTCTCTAAGTTTTTCCGGAATGATAGCAAAAATATCATCAACATATCTCTGCCAAAATTTATAAATCTGTGGGAAGGCATTTACTATGTGTGTTTCAAAATAGCTCATGTATAGGTCTGCTAAAATAGGCGAAAGTGGGCTCCCCATTGCTAATCCTTTTGATTGTCTGTAGAATTTTTGGTTAAACATGAAGTAATTATTCCTTATGCATAAATCTGTAAGATTGATAATGTCATCTATTTCTCTGGGGTCCGTTGTAGTCTGGGTTAGCCATTTTTTGAGGAATGTATGTATTTTTTCTACTGGAATGATTGTAAAAAGTGCCTTAACGTCAAAAGAAACTAGTATGTGATTTTCCGGGATGTTGTACTTCTGTAGGTGATTTATCAATTCTAAGGAGCTAAATTATTTTATGTCCATTACTGCGAAACTTCCTTACTTTTGACAAATATATATATATATATATCGCCAGGCTACAATTCTACTGGATTCCATAATAACCCTTTTCTTATTCGAAGTGCGGTATTTGAAACCCAGCTCCTTTAGGATGCCGCGCAAAGTGCAGTGACCATAAGGAAAATCACAAATTTCTTGCAAATGTGCAACCAATTTATCTAAGGAGGGCGCTCTCCCTTTTGCATTTAATCTATCAATTTCTCGACGAATTAAATCGCATGTGAAATTATCTACTTTAGAGAAACGTTTCCTTTTGTTTTCACACTTGATCGGCGTCTTTGGTATTCCTTTCGTCACAATATTTCTTACTGTATTTCTGTGAATACCCAGAATTTATCATCAGGTTCATTGCATGACCCCTTACCAAGATTATTTGTCACCATATATTTATATGTGTTCAAAACAAGCGCTTGAATTTGCTTAGAAACAGTTCCCGTTATAACCTTATTTTTCGTGGCTTTTCCAGTAATATAACTCCACCCAGTTCTTCTCTACTGGCTCGGCAGCCCTTGGTGGGCTTTAGCCTCCTGCACGATCCTCCTCCACACATCTCTGTATTCCGCTTTACATTTCCAGCCTCGGATTCCGATCGTTCTTAGGTCTTCCATTACATCATCTAACCACCTTGTTCTCGGTCTTCCTTTTTTTCTTCTATTATACAATCGTCCTTTCAATAATTTTTCGGCATTCTATCTTCCGTCATTCTCTTTATATGCCCTAGCCATCTTTCCTTTGTGCTTTTATAAATTTCACAATATCTTGCTTACTTATTAATTCTTCTATTTCATGATTATATCTTATTCTCCATTGATCTTTCTTTTTACAGGTCCAAAGATTCGTCTTAATATTTTCCTTTCAAATCTTCGAAGTATTTCTCCATCTGCATTGTTTAGGGTCCAAGTTTCAGCAGCGTATGTTACAGGGTTTTATAAATCTTGTACTTTGTTCCTCTACTAATAAACCTATTTTTAATAGTGATAAATTTGCATAATATGCTGCATTTCCACTTTGGATTCTTTCTTTTATGCACTCGTTTAAATTATTATCATGTTCACAAATGCTCCTAAATATCTAAATTTGGATACCCCTTCAAATGTTTTGTCTCTAACTACTATATTTGAAATTATTCTTTAGCTTTTATCTACTGTCATTTTTATGTATTTAGTTTTTTTCTCGTTTACCTCTAATCCTATTTCTTTAGACCTTCTTTCTAATTCTTCATAAACTTCAACTAACGTTTTTTTTGTCTCTTGTCACGATCACTACGTCATCTGCATATGCACATATTTGACTGAACTTAAAGAATGTCGTGCCTTTAGAATCAAGTTTTTCTATTGCTCTGTGCAGGGCTAGGTTGAATAGAGTTGCAGACCTTCTCTTACTCCTGCATTGTAATCAAAATCTGGACTCATTTTATTCATTACTTTCACTTTGGCTCTTGTATTTTCCATTGTCATTTTTATTAACCTTATTATTTTTGGTTGCATTTTAAAACATTGCAGAGTTTTATAGAGGGCTCCTCTATCAATTGAATCAAATGAATGCTTGAAGTCAATAAACAGGAAGTGTAAGTCTGTACCATGCTCGTAGAATTTTTCCATTATTTGTTTTATTACAAATATAACTCCACCTAGTTATTCACTTTATTGTATTCACTTTATTTTTACTTGGCTGAAAGTTATCTACTACTTCATTTGCATTTACCACTGCATTTCGCTCCCACGGTCTCCAAATCGTGACACACAACGTATTTCTGCACGTAATGAAACAGATAAACTGGAAGTTGGAATTTTGGCAAATGAGACTCCACGTGGGGTAGACATGCGGCTGTCACTTCGAGAAAATCAGAGTTGCTATTGATCCTCAACGACAGTGTTCCATTTCTAAAGTGTGGAGATAGATTTATGACGGTCATTAGTGGGCGGTAGGTTCCTTTCACTCTGAACTGCACACCCGTTAACTAAACAGTCTTTACCAGCGCTCGGAAGAGGCATAACTTCAGATCACCCGGTATCGAGTTCGACCCCAACATTTAGACCTCTGTCCAAATTGACTCGTAGGTACTGGATAGAGTTTGTCCGCTCTATCCTTCGACCTCGGAAGCTGAAGTTGGGGCAGTCTTTGCGCGAATAGTATTTATTAGAGATTGATTAGTTTGCCACTTGTCACACACCACTTAGCGGGAATGCAATGCGACAACACCGCAGGACTCCGATTGGTTGTATATCTAGCAGCGCTTAAGGACACACACCTTGCCATTTGAAACACATAATAGTTTAATATATTGCACAAAAAACATAAAAATGAAAAGTTTGACAGGTTTTCCTTTCAAAGTATAAAAACTATTAAACTTTGCAGAATAAAGCGATTCCACTTGTGTAGAAGTATGAACGAAATGCTATATTATAGGGAGTCCAACATAAATTAAAGCAATTAATGTTCAGGTTCGGTATAGCGCGACACCAACGGTCGGTTAATGAACCAAAATATTCCAGGAAACAAAACACAGGCGCCATTTTCTCCCAACCTGTTAGCAAATTACTCTGCGCTGCTTGTCGAAGATTTACGGCCCTATTTGGAACGTGTAGGTGGGGGGGGGGTAGAATATCGTCTCCAAATTAACGCTAAATGTTCCCGCAAATTTATGCCTTTATGTGGTATTTAAAACATCTGGTCGCAAGGAAAAGCGAAAATCTACCGTCACATTAATATAACAAACTATCGCCGCTTCTAATCGAGTCAATATATTTACTGCGAACAACGTAATTTGAATTACAAAATAGCTCAAATAACTTGGGGCTAATCGAAAAATATGAACGGCGACCTCCGATAGAGGCGGCGCTGCTCAACAGCTGGTGCCCGTCGTCGGCATGTAAATTAACTCCAACACGGCATAAAATAACTGCAAACAGACGTTTGAAACATAAGAGAAACGATAATGCAGTATGCTTTTGTTTTCACTTCGTTTTATACGATGCACGTACACACAAACGCCTGCAGCATCTCTTTAAATAAATAAATTAATAATAATAATAATAATAATAATAATAATAATAATAATAATAATAATAATAATAATAATAATAATAATAATAATAATAATAATAATAATAATAATAATAATAATAATAATAATAATAATAATAATAATAATAATAATAATAATAATAATAATAATAATAATAATAATAATAATAATAATAATAATAATAATAATAATAATAATAATAATAATAATAATAATAATAATAATAATAATAATAATAATAATAATAATAATAATAATAATAACCTTATCTCATTTTAGATAATTATTGGAAATTAATCATTCCTTCACACTAGCCGTATATAGGCTAAGGTGTTGATGGATAGAGTCAACATGAAAAATTCAATGCCATGGCCGGGATTTGAACCACAGATCTCCTGGTTTCCGTCCAGTCGCTCTAACCCATTGAGCTACCATGGCCAACGTACCGTACTGATATTAAATTCTCCATTTGACTTGTATAATTCCCTGGTAGACCACTTGGAGCTCTCGCATTCAAGACACGCCGTTTGTGGCGACTTACTATAAGTAATTGAGTCCCAGGCTTCATTATTTAACTCCGCCACAAACGGCGTGTCTTGAATGCGAGAGCCCCTATTTGTTTACCGGGGAAATATACGAGTCAAATGGAGAATTTGACGGAACGGTGGCCATGCTAGCTCAATGGGCTAGTGACTGGTCGGAAACCAGGAGATCAGTGGTTAAAATCCCGGCCATTGCATTGAATTTTTCATGTTCACTATGTCTATCAAAACCTTAGCCTATATATGGCTAGTGTGAAGAAATGATTCATTCCCATTAATTAAGTAAAATAATAAGACTTAAATGATGAAGCCTGGGACTCAAGTATGAAGGTGATTTCCACACTGAGCTTTGCTGTTTGCTCTCAGGATCAAAATGATGTAGCCAAGCTTCATCAGCAGCGATTACGTTTGAAAGAAACTCCGGATCTTCCTCTAACATCAACTTTAACTACATGCAGACCTGCATGCGAATGTCCTTTTGTTCGGGAATCAACAGTCTTGGAACCCATCGCGCACAAACACGTCTCATGTGTAATGTTTGTGGGCGGCACACAATGAAATGTTCAATATTTCAGAAAGTGATCTTAAGGTAATTCGTCGATCCTCTCTCACAATGGCAGCAGCAGTGTTGATGTTTTCTTACGTAAGAGCAGTAACTGGAACACCACCTTCGAGCTGTGTTGTAGGGAAGAACAGACTCTCCATAGGCAGCCTGTAACATTGTAATAGCCTCAACTGAAGATTTGTTGAGACGAAAGGAGTATTTCAAAGCCGCATAATGCTCCTCACATGTTACCTCCATTGCAGTGGTAGGCGATACTGAACATGTCTGAACTTGTTTGGTTCTCACAGGCGGGAATCAGGAGTACCAACAATAAAACTACTACGGCGTGTTTGTTTCCCATTAAGGTAACAGAATATAATATGATAGAATTTGGCGCGAAAAATCATGACCGTAAAAATTGTGATCATTCTGTATTGAACAGACCTCGTAATAGAGTGATAAGTTCACCGAGTATGGGAGTTCCAAGAAGACATGAGAAAAGTTAGATCTGGGCTCATTGACTGTTATAATAGCAGATTTACTGGCATCTAAAAGAACTGCTGCGATCTTGGTTTTATCGGACTGGATACGTGGAAGATATGCACGACTGAAGCGGAGTCCATCGTCCCTATCAGAAAGAGGGCGTCATTATATTGCCTCCGGAACACCCTCGTCTTGTTACGGCCCTTAAGCAACAGCACAAAGGTAGACATTCCGCACAGATGATCTGCAATACTTTAACAGATTAGCAGCCGTCATGGCTGCGACAGCAGATGCAGTTAACAATCTCAAAAACAACTTTTTAGGCCTCCTGGATTCATATGACCTCTACCCAATATTCCCCGACTGTAACGACAAAATAGTTTAAAGCCACTTGCTTTTTTCTTCTGGTTAATTCAAGTTACTAGCATAACATCTTGCAGAAATCGTTTCTTACACAATTCAGTGAATGTAAAGCATAATGAAGTTATAAACTCTATGTACCCTGTACTCATTTCAACATCATTTCATTCATCATCCGATGTGACTTAACGTTGGAGGTTTTCTCTTATCCTGAAAGATGAATGTCTGGTAACTCTAAGCTCTGTGTACTCTGTACTCATTTTAACATCATTTCATTCATCATCCGATATGACTTAACGTTGGAGGTTTTCTCTTATCCTGAAAGATGAATGTCTGGTAACTCTAAGCTCTATTTACCCTGTACTCATTTGAGCATCATTTCATTCATCGTCCGATATGACTTAACGTTGGAGGTTTTCTCTTATCCTGAAAGATGAATGTCTGGTAACTCTAAGCTCCATGTACCCTGTACTCATTTTAACACCATTTCATTCTTCGTCCGATATGACTTAACGTTGGAGGTTTTCTCTTATCCTGAAAGATGAATGTCTGGTAACTCTAAGCTCTATGTACTCTGTGCTCATTTATTATTTCAGTCATTGTCTGATATGAGTTAATGTTGGAGGTTCTCTCTTATCCTGAAAGGTCGTATATGTTAAATTTACAGGCGTTTCACTGTAATATTTTATTTAAGCCATAAATAACTAGGTATTTGTAAAATACCATTCATATAAACTGTGTCGTTTGCAATAACGAACCGTGTTAATAAGGGTGAGTAAGCGAGGTCTTGTTCACCACACTGTGAATCCCAGGTGGACAGTAACAGGTGAAAACGATGTGATAATATTTTGTAGGCCTCGCCCAACATGCCCCAGTTGGTAATTAACTAGCTGGCTAACATGGGAAGCGTTTAAGAATTACGAAATATAAACCACGAGATAATAACTTAGACGTGATAATGAGTCGTGCATCTCAGCTTTGTAGAATAACCGAAAGCAAAAACAGTTGCAACATCCTGCAGGTCTACACTTCAAGAATAGCAATGTCAAAAGACAGTCTAAGCTGAAAGCATGCCATAACAAGCGTGCATAATCGAGTTTCATATGTTTGTGCTCGATAAAAGGATTTCTTGTTCTATAGCTTCATTATGGTTCCAAAAATGGCACGTTATTACCGACTATCTCTGTTTTATTGATGTTCCTAAAATGTTCTTTAAGCCTAATGCTCAAGTTCCTCTTAGTTTTTTCAATGTAAAAGTTGTCACAGCCTTTACAGTTTATCTCCTACACACCTGAGTTTTTGTCTGTGGGTTTGTCGTTTGTATTATGTGATTTCAAAAGTAGCTGTACACTGAATTTGTTCTGTGGGGTCAAAGTACGAGGCGTGTCCCTAAAATAAGGTCTTCCATTTTATTTAATATATAAAATATGTTTATTGTCAATGAATGTTAAATTGATGGAAAGGCGGAACTTACAGCTATTTTTCAACGTAATCAGCATTGCGATCGATGCTCTTTTGCATGCGCTGTGGTAGTTTTTGTATACCCTTGTCATAGCACTCTCCCGCCAAGTTGCGCAGGTAGCACTCAACCTGGTTTTTCAAATCATCGTCGGTCTGGAAATGTGTTCTACCCAGATGTGACTCAGAAAACAGATGATAATCACTAGGTGCTAGGTCTGGACTGTAGGGGAGATGGCTGAGGATGTCCCATTCGAACTAGGCCAGGAGATCAGCCGTTGCATGTGCAGTATGGGGACGAGCGTTGTCGTAGTGAAAAATCACTCACTTCGTCAGCATTCCCCTCCTTCGATTTTGAATGGCACGTTTTTAAAGTCTCACATTAGCTAGCGGCGTTTATTGTTGTGCTGGTCTGAATAAACTCGCACAACAATACACCTTTTCTGTCCCAGAACACACTGGCCATCACTTTGCCGGCAGAAAATGTCTGTTAGAACCTTCGCGGCTTCGGTGAATTCGAATTCCGCCACTGACGAGAACGTTCTTTAGTTTCTGGTGTTGTGTAGTACACCCAGGTTTCATCACCAGTGACAAATGAATCCAACAATTCCTCGCCGTGTTCTGCATAGCGCTCCAGGAATCGCTGGGCCGCTTCAACACGTTGCCGTTTATGGTCTTCGGTGAGCATTTTGGAGACCCACCTCGCACACACCTTGCGATAATGCAAATGTTCGGTCAAAATCTTGTCAATCGTAGTCTTACTGACTTCAGGGATAAGTTGGCACATCTCGCGAACTGTCACACGTCGATCTTTAAGCATTTCTTGCTCCACTTTTGCAATTGTTTCGGCTGAAACCGAAGGCCGTCCAGAACGCTGTTCGACATGGACGTCTGTAAGTCCGTGTTTGAACTCTCTGACTCACTTCCGCACGTTTTTGTCGTCCATACACTGTGGCCCATAGACTTCGCATAACTGACGATGAATTTCAGTTGGGGTAGTGCCATTGCCACTCAAAAAACGGATCAGTGCACGCAACTTCGCACTTGGCGGTGGAAGTGATAGGAAGCTTCATCGCAAACGGCTGTCCAGCCAAGACTAATAGTTGTAACGGGTTTTTTGTGGTGGGGATTTGAAGGGGTGATACCAGGCTAGACGCCAGTGTTGCCGGATCTCGATAATAGCGATCCTCACGGCTCCAGCGCCTTGGAGATCTTATTTTACGGACACATATTTTATATGAACAAGGGGTGCAAGAGTGTGTTGGACACGTACAAAAAAGAATGGGCAGAATGCTTATAGAAAAGAGAAATAATATGAAAGGGTACATGGTCGTACTCAAAACCCAAACGAGAGCATCAATCACCTAATCTGAGAAAGGTTTCCAAAATCTGTGTATGTTGGCAGTAAAGCTACTAAATTTGGTGTGATGGATGCTGTGATATGTGTTGATGATGGTGCTACTAAAGGGGGAGCTGTATTTAGATAAATTGGACTGGAAGCAGGCTTAGATTTTGACTGTGATTTGTAAAACATTGACGCATCAAGAGCAAACCAAGTGCAGGAAGTGTCTGAGGAAGGAAGCCGAGGAGAGAGGGAGCTGAGACAACTGGGCTGAGGAATATGGTCTAAGAATGGTTTGATATTTGGCTTTTTTACATAAAAACACAACTTTATCTTCTTTTGCCACATACCGTAACTTGCTTTTATAAACTTTAGGTGCACTTTTCTAGAAAACTGTAACAAAGCTTTGAAATTATTGTACAGATGGAGAATATACTGCTCTAAGCAGCCGGTGAAAGCTTTATGTGTTACACTTTCATAAAATACCTAAAAAATATTCTCATATAAAAAATAAAAAAAAAAAAGAATATATCATTATTTATATTTCACATAGCTATTATTGATTAAATGTCTTATCGGTTCACCAGCTATGTTTAATAGAATGTTTGTCAAGTGATTACAAAGTTTGAAATATGTCACTTCAACTGTTTAAGAGAAAAGGACACATAAAGAAGAACGTGCGTGAAAATTTTTAAAAATTTTGTGTTTATTCGAATATAAATACAGCAAAAGTTAATGACTTTACTTATGATTTGATTATGGTTTCTATTTTAGAAATTACTGATATATAAGTGGTAAAAGTTTCATTATGATAGATTGAATAGCTTTCAAGAAACTCTAATATATATTGCATTGAAATTCTACATGGAAATTGCTACACTGACACTACCAACTGTCCTTAACCAGTCTGTAGGCTAAACTGTTGATAACAGCATGCCTGTGTTTTCTTCGGTTGTACCCAACTGATTTTATGACATTTTCTGTTGGTTTCTTCCCTAATGTTAGCTTAATGTTAAACAAACACGCCGTAGTAGTTTCAATTGTTGCTACTCCTGGTTCCTGCCTGTGAGAACCTGGCAAGTTCAGCCATGTTCAGTATCGCCTACCGCTGCAATGGAGGTAACACGCGAGGAACAATATGCAGCTTTGACTCAACAAATCTTCAGTAGAGGCCTATACAATGTTACAGGAGGCCTATGGAGAGTCTGTTCTTCCCTACAGCACAGCTCGAAGGTGGTTTAAAATGTTTAAAGAGGGGAGACAATCAATTTCAAAGGAAGGTGGACCCGGTACTGCGGTTACTACTCTTACGGAAGAAAACATCAGCACTGCTGCTGCCATTGTGAGAGAGGATCGACGAATTACCTTAAGATCACTTTCTGAAATACTGAACATTTCATTGGGTGCCACCCACACGTTGGTGACAGACACATTACACATGAGACGTGTTTGTGCGCGATGGGTTCCAAGACTGTTGATTCCCGAACAAAAGGACATTCGCATGCAGGTCTGCATGCAGTTAAAGTTGATGTTAGAGGAAGATCCGAAGTTTATTTCAAACGTAATCATTGCTGATGAAACTTGGCTACATCGTTTTGATCCTGAGAGCAAACAGCAAAGCTCAGTGTGGAAATCTCCTTCATCACCAACCCCCCAAAAAGCAAAAGTGGTTGCTTCTGCTGGGAAAGTTATGGTCATCTCATTCTTTGATATTCATGGGATGGTTTATCAGCATGTTGTACCTGCACACACATCAGTAACTGGACAATACTACAGGGATGTGCTGAAAACATTGCAAGTCCATATCAGACGCAAAAGACCACATTTCCGTGAAGCAGGCTGGATGCTGCACCATGATAATGCGCGGCCGCATACTGCCAATGTTGTTGCTAAATATCTTGTAAAGATGCACGTGAAGTGCATCCCTCACCCTCCCTATAGTCCGGATTTAGTCCCATGTGACTTTTTTCTATTCCCTAACTTGAAGAAACTCCTTCGTGGGAGACATTATTCATCATCAGAAGCAGTGGTGAAGGCTGCGGAGGCGATATTGAAGGATCTCTCAAAAATTGTTTCCAGCATGTCTTTGAAGACTGGAAGAAACGCTGGGACAAGTGCATCGCATTCAGGGGACACTATTTTGAGAAGGACCATCAAAATTATGAGGATGAGTAAACTTACGTTGTCAAAAAAAAAGAAGAAGTTTGTGATCAACCTTTATTTTACAGCCCTCCTTTATATGCCAAATTCTAGTTTTTAATGATTTTGATTAGTTTCAAGTCTAAGAAACGAATTTTATTGTTGGTATCTTTTTCTGTGGACAATTTTATTGCGAGATTCTGTGAATTAAGTAGTTTAAACGCATCACCCACCTGTTTCTCATTTACTGTGGCCCAAATGTCACCCACATATTTATTCCAATGTGAAAATTAGTGGCAGTGTCTTTCTGGTATGGTTTTCCAAGAAGCTCATACAATTTTATTGCTTGTTAAGTGCATGACCCGCTTTAATTAACTCGTTTCGTCTCTAAAGCTGGAAAGTCCATAAATGGAAGCTCTGTGTGACTCCCAAGGCAGCACCGCTGTACACTTTCATTTCTCCCTTTTCACTTCGCCATGCACGCAGATCCGATTTCCTTTTGATGTCGATGGCGATTCAAACACCTGCTGACATTGCGACCAACTTAAAATCCGATTTTCGACAACATTTCTCGATATTTCCGCGGCATCTATCACAAAAGTGACGATAGGCCTTTGTTTCGGCAGTAGAACTCATTTTCATCGACACAGAATTTTTAATTTGCTGGCGAATCTCTTCACCCGTCGCTCTTTTGTTTTATTATTTCGTTCGCGACCTCTTGCTCCTTTGTAGCCTACTTCCCTGTACATTTATTGCAGCACGAGTACGTAAATCGGAGCTAAGGAAGACCTTGAGATTAAGAAATCACACTTTAAAGTTTTATATCTCACTTATATTGCACTTTTCTGCAACATCTTCCTGGTTTTGATGAAAATACGATAGTTATATGGAAGCTAACGTGCTGATTTCGAAAATAATATGTACCATTGTTGTGAAATTCGATTCTTTTTATACATTGAACACTGTATACGAGGTACGTTCAAGTTATTACACCTCCCATTTTGTTTTATTCAGGACTGGGGCCAGATAGGAACTTCTCTTTATGCCCGCCTCCGTAGCGTGGTGGTAGCATGTCTGCCTCACGTTTAAGAGGTCCTGAGTTCGAATCTCGGTCAGAGTGGGTTACCTGGTTAAGGTTTTTCCGTGGTTTTCCCTTATGCTACAAGAGAAATGTCGGGTAACCCTAAGCTCCATGGACCCCGGGCTCATTTGAGCATCATTTCACACATTCCATTCATCGTCCGGTATGATTTAACTTTGGAGGACGCAAATTACAAAAAAGTCTGTGTTTTTAGAATACAAGTTGACTCTTTGTGAATGTGTCACGGAGATGGCAGCACTGCACTGAGCATAGAACTCTAGTGGTAGCGACGAGAGTTAGGACTGTTTGGACCCTTAAAATGGCAACGTTTCCATTGCAAAAACAGCGTGTAATCATTCATTTTCTCCATTTTCGTGGTGCGACACCTATTGAAGTTTATCCCCAGTTGAGTGAGGCATGTGGTGATGATACCATGTGCAGAGCATCTACCCAAAAGTTCAAAGACCCTGGCCTCCTTCAACCCGGGAGCAATGGATAACTCTGTGGGTCTTTCCATAGGGCAATAGCTGATTTCATAAAAAGCCCCTGCCCCCGTCGACAGCAACATAAAGACGGGATGGAAGTGGATACGCCACTTTCGCGCGTCAACCCTACATGGAAGACTACAGAGAAACCTCGGTGGGGTAGCCTGGTGATCTAGCACACCTTCTACTAGCTCTGCAGGCTAGTACCCGGGACTTATTAGGCAACCCTCTACCTCCTCCGGGCGGCCGTAGCCTGACCGGAGGTACACAGTTTCCCGTGGGTGTCCGGAACACACTGCCCACTCGAGTCCAACCCAATCTGAACAACTCCCCGACGGGAGGGGCTCGAATGTTCGGCCCGAGGTTCCTCTAGTAACGTCAGACTTACCACGAGTGCTAAGGATCCGCAGCGTCCGCACCACGGCAACTGAAGGGGACGGACCCTCTCCCCTACGGGAGTAATGGTACCATGGATGTGTCTAACGTGCATTCCTGGGTGCGACAGCTCAATGAACGCAGAACACATTTCGCATTTTCAGCACAAGGATTGTGTGCACAGATCCCACAAAATGCCAATTTTGGAGGGGATGTCTGCAACGTTCAACCGGTGATCCTCCAGAACAACGTTTTCTACTCGTTGGATCATGTCGTCTGACCGGCTGCTGCAAGGCCGTGACTGTCTCGGTTTGTCACACGATGTTCTGTCTTTATTCAATTGTCGCACCTTGACCTCAACATGAAGATCGCAGAACTCGTAAATAAAAGATAGCGAATTTCGTTGTTCATCTGTTGAGTTACCCCACGAAGTTTCAGCCATTTTGGAAGCTCAGTTTTTAAGTAACAGTCGTTTGAGTGAGTTAATGTGAATAATTTCATGAAAATGGACAAAATCGAGTATCGAACTGACACTAAATATTTGTCTTTGAAAGGCAATGCGCCTACGTAAATCAAATATGAGTTGGATTCTGTGTATGGGGATTCTGCACCATCATTTACCACAGTGAAGGTTTGGGAAGCTGAATTTAAGCGTGGCCGTAAGAGCCTAGGAGACGCTGAACATTCGGGACATCCAAAATCTGCAACTACATCGCCAAAGTTCCCCAAATGGTGCTAGACGAATGCCGCATTAAAATGAGAGAGATAGCAGAGGCTATGGACATGTCAAAAGAACGTGTTTGTCAAATATTAAGTCAACATTTAGACATGAGAAAGCCGTCCGCGCGTTTGGGTGCCGCGTTTGCTCGCGTTAGGCCAAAGACGTGTTCGAATGAACATTTACAACGCTCTATTGGAGCAGTTTAGGCGCAATAAATTCGAGTTTTGGCGCCGATTAATTACTATAGATGAACTTGGATACACCATTATACGTCTGAAACAAAAATACAGTCCAAACAGTGGACTGCAAAGGGGCAACCGTCTCCAGGATAAGCTAAAACTGATTTTTATCGGCTGCATAAGAGATGGTGACTGTTTTTAGGATAGTCATGGAGCTATTTTAATCATTTATCTTCAAAATGGAAAAACCATTACAGGAGCATACTACGCATCATTTTTGACAAGCTGAAGGCATAACTTGCGGAAAATGGCCACATTTGCAGAAAAAGAAAATCCTGTTTCACCAAGACACCGCACCGTCTCACACCTCAGCGGTTGCAATGGTGAAAATCCACGAGTTACGTTTTGAACTGCTAGACTCACCAGATCTAGCCCCAAGGGACTTCATTTTGTTCCCTCATCTGAAAATTGCGCTCGGACAGAGATTTTCGTCATATGAAGGGTCAATCACCTTCGTGAACAATTATTTTGCAGAGAAAAACGCCGAGTACTATTTGGATGGGTTACAGAGATTGGAGCATCGCTGGGAGAAGTGTGTAGAGTTAGAAGGAGACTATGTTGAAAAACGCCGAGTACTATTTGGACGGGTTACAGAGATGAGAACATCGCTGGGAGAAGTGTGTAGAGTTACAAGGTGACTATGTTGAAAAACACCGAGTACTATTTGGACGGGTTACAGAGATGAGAGCATCACTGGGAGAAGTGTGTAGAGTTAGAAGGAGACTATGTTGAAAAACGCCGAGTACTATTTGGACGGGTTACAGAGATGAGAACATCGCTGGAAGAAGTGTGTAGAGTTAGAAGGAGACTATGTTGAAAAACGCCGAGTACTATTTGGACGGGTTACAGAGATGTGAGCATCGCTGGGAGAAGTGTGTAGAGTTACAAGGAGACTATGTTGAAAAACGCCGAGTACTATTTGGACGGGTTACAGAGATGAGAACATCGCTGGGAGAAGTGTGTAGAGTTAGAAGGAGACTATGTTGAAAAACGCCGAGTACTATTTGGACGGGTTACAGAGATGAGAACATCGCTGGGAGAAGTGTGTAGAGTTAGAAGGAGACTATGTTGAAAAACGCCGAGTACTATTTGGACGGGTTACAGAGATGAGAACATCGCTGGGAGAAGTGTGTAGAGTTAGAAGGAGGCTATGCTGAAAAACACCGAGTACTATTTGGACGGGTTACAGAGATGGGAGCATCGCTGGGAGAAGTGTGTGGAGTTAGAAGGAGACTATGTTGAAAAACGCCGAGTACTATTTGGATGGGTTACAGAGATTGGAGCATCGCTGGGAGAAGTGTGTGGAGTTAGAAGGAGACTATGTTGAAAAACGTCGAGTACTATTTGGACGGGTTACAGAGATGGGAACATCGCTGGGAGAAGTGTGTAGAGTTACAAGGAGACTATGTTGAAAAACACCGAGTACTATTTGGACGGGTTACAGAGATTGGAGCATCGCTGGGAGAAGTGTGTAGAGTTAGAAGGAGACTATGTTGAAAAACGCCGAGTACTATTTGGATGGGTTACAGAGATGGGAGCATCGCTGGGAGAAGTGTGTGGAGTTACAAGGAGACTATGTTGAAAAACACCGAGTACTATTTGGACGGGTTACAGAGATGGGAGTGTCGCTGGGAGAAGTGTTTAGAGTTACAAGGAGACTATGTTGAAAAACGCCGAGTAGTATTTGGACGGGTTACAGAGATGGGAGTATCGCTGGGAGAATTGTGTAGAGTTACAATGAGACTATGTTGAAAAACGCCGAGTACTATATGGACGGGTTACAGAGATGAGAGCATCGCTGGGAGAAGTGTGTAGAGTTACAAGGAGACTATGTTGAAAAACACCGAGTACTATTTGGACGTGTTACAGAGATGGGAGTATCGCTGGGAGAAGTGTGTAGAGTTACAAGGAGACTATGTTGAAAAACGCCGAGTACTATATGGACGGGTTACGGAGATGGGAGTATCGCTTGGAGAATTGTGTAGAGTTACAAGGAGACTATGTTGAAAAACGCCGAGTACTATATGGACGGGTTACAGAGATGAGAGCATCGCTGGGAGAAGTGTGTAGAGTTACAAGGAGACTATGTTGAAAAACGCCGAGTACTATTTGGACGGGTTACAGAGATGGGAGTATCGCTGGGAGAATTGTGTAGAGTTACAAGGAGACTATGTTGAAAAACGCCGAGTACTATATGGACGGGTTACAGAGATGAGAGCATCGCTGGGAGAAGTGTGTAGAGTTACAAGGAGACTATGTTGAAAAACGCCGAGTACTATTTGGACGGGTTACAGAGATGGGAGCATCGCTGGGAGAATTGTGTAGAGTTACAAGGAGACTATGTTGAAAAACGCCGAGTACTATATGGACGGGTTACAGAGATGAGAGCATCGCTGGGAGAAGTGTGTAGAGTTACAAGGAGACTATGTTGAAAAACGCCGAGTACTATTTGGACGGGTTACAGAGATGGGAGCATCGCTGGGAGAAGTGTGTAGAGTTACAAGGAGACTATGTTGAAAAACGCCGAGTACTATATGGACGGGTTACAGAGATGAGAGCATCGCTGGGAGAAGTGTGTAGAGTTACAAGGAGACTATGTTGAAAAACGCCGAGTACTATTTGGACGGGTTACAGAGATGGGAGCATCGCTGGGAGAAGTGTGTACAGTTACAAGGAGACTATGTTGAAAAACGCCGAGTACTATATGGACGTGTTACAGAGATGGGAACATGGTTGGGAGAAGCGTGTAGAGTTACAAGGAGACTATGTTGGAAAACGCCGAGTACTATTTGGACGTATTACAAAGATGGCAGCATCGCTGGGAGAAGTGTGTAGAGTTAGAAGGAGACTATGTTGAAAAACGTCGAGTACTATTTGGACGTGTTACAGAGATGGGAGTATCGCTGGGAGAAGTGTGTAGAGTTACAGGGAGACTATGTTGAAAAACGTCGAGTACTATTTGGACGGGTTACAGAGATGGGAGCATCGCTGGGAGAAGTTTGTAGAGTTACAAGGAGACTGTTGAAAAACGCCGACTACTATTTGGACGGGTTACAGAGATGAGAGCATCGCTGGGAGAAGTGTGTAGAGTTACAAGGAGACTATGTTGAAAAACGCCGAGTACTATTTGGACGGGTTACAGAGATGAGAGCATCGCTGTGAGAAGTGTGTAGAGTTACAAGGGGACTATGTTGAAAAACGCCGAGTACTATTTGGACGGGTTACGGAGATGGGAGTATCGCTGGGAGAAGTGTGTAGAGTTACAAGGAGACTATGTTGAAAAACGCCGAGTACTATTTGGACGGGTTACAGAGATGAGAGCATCGCTGGGAGAAGTGTGTAGAGTTGCAAGGACACTATGTTGAAAAACGCCGAGTACTATTTGGACGGGTTACGGAGATGAGAGCATCGCTGGGAGAAGTGTGTAGAGTTACAAGGAGACTATGTTGGAAAACGCCGAGTACTATTTGGACGTGTTACAGAGATGAGAGCATCGCTGGGAGAAGTGTGTAGAGTTACAAGGAGACTATGTTGAAAAACGCCGAATACTATTTGGACGGGTTACAGAGATGAGAGCATCGCTGGGAGAAGTGTGTAGAGTTACAAGGGGACTATGTTGAAAAACGTCGAGTACTATTTGGACGGGTTACAGAGATGAGAACATGGTTGGGAGAAGTGTGTAGAGTTACAAGGAGACTATGTTGAAAAACGCCGAGTACTATCTGGACGGGTTACAGAGATGAGAGCATCGCTGGGAGAAGTGTGTAGAGTTACAAGGAGACTATGTTGAAAAACGCCGAATACTATTTGGACGGGTTACAGAGATGAGAGCATCGCTGGGAGAAGTGTGTAGAGTTACAAGGAGACTATGTTGAAAAACGCCGAGTACTATTTGGACGTGTTACAGAGATGGGAACATCGCTGGGAGAAGTGTGTAGAGTTACAAGGAGACTATGTTGAAAAACGCCGAGTACTATTTGGACGTGTTACAGAGATGGGAACATCGCTGGGAGAAGTGTGTAGAGTTACAAGGAGACTATGTTGAAAAACGCCGAGTACTATTTGGACGGGTTACAGAGATGGCAGCATCGCTGGGAGAAGTGTGTAGAGTTACAAGGAGACTATGTTGAAAAACGTCGAGTACTATTTGGACGGGTTACAGAGATGAGAACATGGTTGGGAGAAGTGTGTAGAGTTACAAGGAGACTATGTTGAAAAACGCCGAGTACTATCTGGACGGGTTACAGAGATGAGAGCATCGCTGGGAGAAGTGTGTAGAGTTACAAGGAGACTATGTTGAAAAACGCCGAATACTATTTGGACGGGTTACAGAGATGAGAGCATCGCTGGTAGAAGTGTGTAGAGTTACAAGGAGACTATGTTGAAAAACGCCGAGTACTATTTGGACGTGTTACAGAGATGGGAACATCGCTGGGAGAAGTGTGTAGAGTTACAAGGAGACTATGTTGAAAAACGCCGTGTACTATTTGGACGGGTTACGGAGATGAGAGCATCGCTGGGAGAAGTGTGTAGAGTTACAAGGAGACTATGTTGGAAAACGCCGAGTACTATTTGGACGTGTTACAGAGATGGCAGGATCGCTGGGAGAAGTGTGTAGAGTTACAAGGAGACTATGTTGAAAAACGTCGAGTACTATTTGGATGGGTTACAGAGATGAGAACATGGTTGGGAGAAGTGTGTAGAGTTACAAGGAGACTATGTTGGAAAACGCCGAGTACTATCTGGACGGGTTACAGAGATGAGAGCATCGCTGGGAGAAGTGTGTAGAGTTACAAGGAGACTATGTTGGAAAACGCCGAGTACTATTTGGACGTGTTACAGAGATGAGAGCATCGCTGGGAGAAGTGTGTAGAGTTACAAGGAGACTGTGTTGAAAAACGGCGAGTACTATTTGGACGGGTTACAGAGATGAGAGCATCGCTGGGAGAAGTGTGTAGAGTTACAAGGAGACTATGTTGAAAAACGCCGAGTACTATTTTGACGTGTTACAAAGATGGCAGCATCGCTGGGAGAAGTGTGTAGAGTTACAAGGAGACTATGTAGAAAAACACCGAGTACTATTTGGACGTGTTACAGAGATGAGAGCTTCGCTGGGAGAAGTGTGTAGAGTTACAAGGAGACTATGTTGGAAAACGCCGAGTGCTATTTGGACTGGTTACAGAGATGGGAGCATCGCTGGGAGAAGTGTGTAGAGTTACAAGGAGACTATGTTGAAAAACGCCGAGTACTATTTGGACGGGTTACAGACATGGGAGCATCGCTGGGAGAAGTGTGTAGAGTTACAAGGAGACTATGTTGAAAAACGCCTAGTACTATTTGGACTGGTTACAGAGATGGGAGCATCGCTGGGAGAAGTGTGTAGAGTTACAAGGAGACTATGTTGAAAAACGCCGAGTACTATTTGGAAGGGTTACAGACATGGGAGCATTACTGGGAGAAGTGTGTAGAGTTACAAGGAGACTACGTTGAAAAAAATTGTGAAAAAATGTCTTTTATCCTTATTAGGTCGGAAGCTTTTCAGGTCACCCTTGTAGATGAAGTTTGGAGCTCCGTGGGTAATCCAGTCCGGTCCAAGGTAGACTGAAAAACATTGTGTCACAGTGAGAGAGCGAGATATTCGAGAGCTGATCAATAAAGAATGATCACAATTTTTTTTTTTTTTAATCTACCCTTACTCATCTTTATAATTTTGATGATCCTTCTCAAAATAGTCTCCCCTAAATGCGATGTAGTAGTCTCAGCGTTTCTGCCAGACTTCAAAGACATGCTGGAAACCATTGTTTGAGATATCCTTCAAAATCGCCTCCGCAGCCTTCACCACTGCTTCTGATGATGGATAGTGCCTCCCACGAAGGCGTTTTTCAAATTGGCGAATAGAAAAAAGTCACATGGAGCTAAATCCGGACTATAGGGAGGTTGAGGGAGGGATGTACTTCACGTTGATGTTTGCAAGGTATGCAGCAACAACATTGGCAATATGCAGCCGCGCATTATCGTGGTACAGCATCCAGCCTGCTTCATGGAAATGTGGTCTTTTGCGCCTGATATAGACTTGCAATGTTTTCAGGACATTCCTGTAGTATTGTCCAGTTACTGTTGTGTGTGCAGGTACAACATGCTGATAAACCATTCCATGAATATCAAAGAATGAGATGACCATAACTTTCCCAGCAGAAGCAACCACTTTTGTTATTTTGGGAGGTTGATGATGAAGGAGATTTCCACACTGAGCTTTGCTGTTTGCTCTCAGGAGCAAAATGATGTAGCCAAGTTTCATAAGTAGTGATTACGTTTGAAAGGAACTCCGGATCTTCCTCTAACAGATACTTTAACTTCATGCGAATGTCCTTTTGTTCGGGAATCAACAGTCTTGGAACCCATCACGCACAAACACGTCTCATGTGTAAAGTCTCTGTCACCAACGTGTGGGTGGCACCCAGTGAAATGTTCAGTATTTCAGAAAGTGATCTTAACGTAATTCGTCGATGCTCTCTCACAATGGCAGCAGCAGTGTTGATGTTTTCTTCTGTAAGAGCAGTAACTGGCGCACCGGGTCCACCTTGCTTTGAAATTAATTGCCTCCCCTCTTTAAACATTTTAAACCACCTTTAAGCTGTGCTGTAGGAAGAACGGACTCTCCATAGGCGTCCTGTAACATTGTATAGGCCTCTACTGAATATTTGTTGAGACGAAAGCAGAATTTCAAAGCCGCATTTTGTGCCTCGCATGTTACCTCCATTGCAGCGGTAGACGATACTGAGCATGTCTGCACTTGCCTGGGTCTCACAGGCAGGAACCAGGAGTACCAACAATGAAACTACTAGGGCGTGTTTGTTTCACATTAAGCTAACAGAATATAATAAGATTGAATTTTAGTGCGAAAAATTATGACCGTAAAAGATTATGATAATTCTTCACTTAAGAGCCCTCGTAGATAATATTGAGAGGATTACAGAAATATTAAGAAATTGCGATAATAAGATTTGGAGAGTGGAAATATTTCCTGAGTTAATAATGATACGTGTTAAGAGATAGGTATAATTTAATAATTCGACATGGAGAGGACCCCTTGAAAGCGACCGCGGATCGATCTTGCTGTAGTAGTAGTCTGGAATTCAACATAAATTAATTTCATGGCAGCTTACGAGTAATTTTCCAAATACCAGACTTAATCACAATTTACTGCGTGCCGCTTCTCTAAGCTGATATGTTGTACCTCTTCATTTTAAATCTCATCTCTAACCGCAGTCATTTGCGTACATTACCTTGTGATATGAATATCATTCCTGCAAACTTACATACGGGACACTAGTCCGACAGTAATTCATTTGTCAATTGTCATGGCAACAGGGCAGTTATAGTTACGGTTCTGTTTTCCAATATTTACAGTAGCAAAAAAGGAACTGTGCAAGAAGTAAAAACGTTAAAATAAAAACTACCATACCTTTTGCAAAAGAAAATCTGTTACATTCGATTAATGCAATACAACACTTTGGAATAGAATAATACACTATTCGACAAGGTCTTCTTCACAAGAAATCGGATTAGTGAATCTAGTGTACCGTTTTATACTGAATTCAGATATGTAGTCAGAATTTTTCCATCAGGCACAGTTTTTTGTGACCGCTACTTTTTAAAATAGGATTTTAGCGTTTTCTTTGACCTGTTATAGGAAACTTTACCTCATATTTAGTGATTTTATCCAAGCTTTATATAAGGGAATGATTTGTAATATGCTGAAGAACCATAAAACAAGGCTGTGCAGGTTCATTCATGTTTAGATGTGTACCGACCTGTTCAGCGGGCTGTGTGATGTGTCAATATTGAGCTGACTGTGAGTTTGTTCAATAGTGAAATATTTCCTTCCTTTCTTTTCAAAAGTGTATTGTGTATGCAGTGTTTTAGAGCTTTGTTTTTTCATCATGCCAAGAAAGTGTGTAAATCATGTAGACAGTTTCTGCTATATTTGTGATGAGCTGACCTTCAAGTCTCAGAGGCAAAATTTGACCCCACTTGTAAAGAAGTGTTGTCAAATTAAATTTAAAGGGAGTCGATTAATGACACTAAACAACACTTACTTTTAAATTTTTCCGGAACATGTTTGAGACTCCCTCCTCGACCGGCCATCGACTGCTTCTCATTGGTGTAGTTGACAATATTTTGTCATAGGTCTCCTCTGTCAACTACACCAATGAGAACCAGTCGATGGCCGGTTGAGAATGGAGGCAAAGTCTCTGAAGCATGTTCCGGAAAAATTTAAAAAGAAGTGTTGTTTAGTGTCATTAATCGACTCCCTTTAAATTTAATTTATTATAACAACAGGAAGTGTTGTCAACTTTACTTGGCTGTCAGGCTGGTGATTTTGATAAGAGCTGGGCACCAAATACATGCTGTGTTTCGTGTGTTGGATTGCTGACTGGGTGGAATAAATGGTACACATCGTATGCCATTTGCAATTCCTATGATTTGGAGGGAATCGAAGGATCATTTAACTGATTGTTATTTCTGTTTGACAAATATAAAAGGAATCACATCTAAAACAAAACATACAATTAAGTATCCGAATTTGCAATCTGCAATAAGACCTGTCTTACACAATGAACAATTCCCTGTACCAGTATATGCAGATACGACCTTAGGTGATAACTGATTCTGACCTAACTGAAACTGAAAATGCTTCAGATGAAAATAAAAATGATCCTACATATGAAGCCAATATCTGATCATCAGAACATACTTTCCCATTCAGAAAGACTTAATGACCTGATTCGGGATTACATCTGTCTAAGCAGCAAGCTGAAGGTTTAACTTCCAGACTCAAAGGGTGGAATCTACTCCAAAAAGAAGTAAGAATATGTAGTTATCGTGGCCGCCATAGTGATTTCAAGGACTGCTTCTCTGAAGAAAGTGGTATAAAGCTATGGGATGCAACATGTCTTTAAGAATTCACTTCTTGGACTCTCACTTAGACTTCTTCCCCGAAAATCTTGGAGCTGTCAGTGATGAGCAAGGTGAGCGTTTTCATCAGCAAATTTCTACTATGGAAAAGAGTTACTAAGACAAGTGGAGTTCCAATATGCTAGCTGACTACTGTTGAACCAAGAAGAGAGACGTTCCAGATACAAACTGTACCCGGAAATCACTACCTACCACTTTCTAGGTAAGTCAGAATACGTAGTTATAATTTTGAGTTAGCTAGTTACAGATTTTTTTTAGAATATTATAAAAATTCAAATCAATATCACACAAAACTCCTGCCTGATGGGGAAAAACTAAAATTATATTTGAATTCAGCACAAAAAAATACTTCTAGAAAATGTTATTTTAATTCTTGTGAAAGAAAAAAGGTTCATTTTTGTCAACTAGTGTAATTTAATCCATTGCTACAGAAGTCGCAGATTGGTCTGAAATGCTCAATATTGATCTACAAGTCTCGTATAAGCCCCATCATTTCTTACGCTGCTCCTGTATGTGGTGGACATTCATCGACTTCAAGTTATACAAAACAAATTTCTCCGCAGTATTACAAAGTCTCCATGGTTCATTAGAAATGATCAACTCCATCAGGAACTTGATATTCTTCCCATACATCTGTACTTCAAATTGATATCAAATACATTCTTCGTTAGATTATCCGAAGTACAAGGGGCTGTAAGCTATGACATTGGACGACGAAACTTCGAATGGACCAGAACTGCCTCAAGACATTCTATTCACTGATTCAGAAGATAGCGACTTTTCTCACTAATTCAAAGTATATCCTCTATTTTTCTTATAACACCACTGACCATAATGCAGCTTCGCATATCTAACCTCTCTTTTCAATTGCTTTCCATCTTATTTAATGTTATTGTATATGTTAGTTATCCTGTTATATACTTCTTCTTTTATTATCTTTCATTTAAATGTGTTCTTAATTGTTTTATATTTATTTATATTACGAGGCATGTTTTTTAAGTCAGTGCCGTTTTGGAATTAAAAAAAGACGTGCATAGATATCGCAATAATTTTATTTTTACATGAAAGCCTGTACCCTAATCTACTTTTCTACATAATTTCCGTGAATATTGAAGCACTTGTCATAAAGTGGAACCAGTTTTTGAATACCCTCCTCATAAAATTCTGCCGCGTGACGTGTTAACCATTGTATCACAACTGTTTTGACTTCGTTATCGTCTTGAAGACGCTGACCGTCCAGATGTTTCTTCAAGTGCAGGAACAAATGGTAGTCGCTGGGCGGCAGATCAGGGCTGTATGGAGGATGATCTAGAGTTTCACATTGAAAAGATTTGATGAGATCTTTGGTCCGATTAGCCACATGTGGACGGACATTGTCATGCAGCAAAGCCATACCCTTACTCAACTTGCCACGTCTTTTGTTCTGGATTGCACGGCGCAGATTGTTCAATGTCTCACAATAAGACGCTGCAGTGATTGTCTCATTACGAGGCAGAAACTCCACTAGCAATACCCCTCTTCTGTCCCAAAAAACTGTGCATATGATTTTCCGGGCAGAAATTGTTTGCTTAAACTTCACTTTTGTGGGTGATGATGAATGTCGCCATTCCATGGATTGTTGTTTCTATTCTGTTGTGACGTAAGCCACCCATGTTTCGTCACCAGTAACAATTTGGTCTAAAAAATCTTCACCTCCATTGTGGTACCGCTCAAGGAAAGTCAATGCACTACCTAAACGTTGGGTTTTGTGCAAATCCGTCAACACTTTCGGAACCCAACGTGAACACAATTTCCGGTACTTCAAGTTCTCGGTCACAATGCGATACAAAACACTACGAGAATATTGAGGAAAATAGTCGCACAATGATGAAATTGTAAAGTGTCTGTTTTCTCTCACCTTTTTGTCCACTTTCTGCACCAAATCTTCAGTATCGACCGAAGGACGCTCACTCCGTTCTTCATCATGCACATTTGTGCGGCCATCTTTAAATGCTCTCACCCATTTCCTTACCATTCCATCACTCATAATGTTTTGTCCGTAAACTTCACAGATCTCACGATGAATATCGATCGGGTTTACGCCTTTAGCACTAAGAAATCGTATAACAGCCCGTACTTGACAATCGGCGGGACTCATGATTGTCGGAGGCCCCTTAAACACTCAGTAACCAACGTATACAATGAAGAATCAGACTGTAATGGCGTCAGTGCGTAGACAGATGTAGCTAACCAGCGCGCATGTGCGGAAGGCCGACCGTAGCGCTGCGGCGGCGGAATCGCAAAACGGTACTGACTTAAAAAACATGCCTCGTATAAAAGTAACACCTATTGTATATGTTAGAGGACTGTAATTCCTCAGTTGTTAGTTTGTATGCAATTATTATGTAATTTATCAATGGCTTGTTTAGCAATACTGCTGGTCAGCCAAATAATAAATTAAAAAAGAATATAATTTAGCCTTTTTTGAAATATGTAAGAAAGAAAAAGTCCAGATATTGCAAAACTGACAGCATTAGAGGCATAACAAACCAAATACTCTGAAAAAGAATGTATAAAATTGATTTATAAGTGATGATGAGGGAGCTCGAGAGAGGGCACGTGTCAGCTTTTCTCCTTTTACAAAAATATGGGGAAAGACACTACAGATTTTGATGGAGAAATTTATGCAATCTACAGTTCTCTACAAAAATATAAAAATATTATACAAGGGGCGTCCAGAAAGTAAGTCCTGTTTCAATTTATCTCCGCTGCAGCGCTGCGATTGCAGTTCCGCACATGCGCGGTATCAAAGAGAAGAAACGTGCGCCATTGTGAGGTCGCTGTCAGCCACGTACGCTTTGTTGTGCTTGTTTACAATGTCGGTGTTTTTTTTTCTTTTTGTTATTTACGGCTTCCAACTTTTAGTCATATCGGACGATGAATGGAATGGGTGAAATGATCCTCAATGCGTCCAGGGCCCATGGAGCTTAGAGTTACCCGACATTCGTCTTTTAGGATAAGGGGAAACCCTGGATAAAACCTTATCCAGGTAACTCACCCTGACCAGGATTCGAACTCAGACCTCTTGAACGTGAGGCAGACATGCTACCACCACGCTACCGAGGCGGGCACAATGTCGGTGTTGATTGACAATCCCGCCATTGTGAAATCAGATCTGTGATTCGTTTTCTGAATTCTAGAATTTCGCCGTGCACTACAGAATAAGCGCCGAGGAATGCTGTCAAAAGGTGTTGTGTTTCTTCACGACAACGCACGACCACACACGGCAAATGCGACGAAAAACATCCTACAGGGATTTGGCTGGGACGTGTTTGACCACCCCCGTACAGCCCTGACCTCGCTCCTAGCGACTTTCATCTGTTTTTGCATCTCAAATCTTTCCTTGGCGGTCAACACTTCAATAATGACAAAGAGCTGAAAGAAAATGTTTCCAACTGGTTGAAGACCCAGAGAACAAACTTCTATGAAGAAGTTATACAAAAACTTGTGCCTCACTATTACAAATGCCTGCAAAATTTCAGCAGTTATGTGGAAAAGTAGTTTAAGATTTGTAGAATTTTGTGCAATAGATAATTTTTCTGTATCTGTACACAATTTCATTTTATTACCAAACAGAACTTACTTTCTGGACGTACCTAGTATAATCATAAGACCTGAGGTTATCCTGGCGACGAGTATTTTCGAGATCTTTCGGGAAGCAAGCCATTTGAAAAGACGATAAGAAATCGACGTACATCCCTCCCATCATCAAGGTATTTTAATAAATGTTATAACTACAAATGTATCACTGGATATAACAAAGCAGCGGTCACCAAATGGATCGATTTTGTACTAGAGCAAATGACGTAGCACCGTGCACTGCTAC